>JAEMWC010000217.1:815000-862500 GCA_016490735.1 Pachyseris speciosa | reverse complement strand
GTCCTCGCTTAATGAACTGGGAGGAAGGTATTCCGGCACGCGCGATCAGGTCAGGCATTTAAAACTTCAGTAAGTTTTAATTTTTAATGTTGCTGCCGCGTTTCAATGTCTTTTTTAAACCTCTTCTGTTAATAGTTTTTCGGTTGCACGCTTATATGTCGCCTTTTTCGAATTCTGTTAGTTTTTCCTGCATAGTTTTGTCCTTTGTTTAGTTCATTAGTATAAAATATGCTGCTTTACTTTAAAATTCACCCATATTTTGTATCTCGGGGAGTCAACGTTTGTTGGAAAATTCTTAGTGTCAGTCGTACGAAATTTGTTCCGCTTTCTTTAAGCAATAAAACGTTTGTAAGTATTATTTTCACTAGTCGATTCGCTTCTTTCGCCGTTTGTTCTCACTTGTTTATTTCCGTTCATATTTTTTCGTTGTATTAACATGTATTTTATTTTGTATTCTTAACAACCGCTATAAGACCGTTGGAATAAAGCTCTAATGTACACAGCTCGTTGGGAGATTGGCGTTTTGACCCCGACAATGAATATCCAAAAGCATGGCTTAAATGGTTATTTAAGAAAAGGAAGGCAAATTTTGCGTTTCCCACAAGCAGTAAAAAGCGTAAATTTCAGAAACCTGTGGTTTCCCGGCAACAGTCCTGGATGTTTACAAAAATAAAATTTACCATATTTTGATTTCACAGTGCGTAATAGTTTGGCTGTAGGGGCTACACACGCGCTTTGTATGTAGATATTGCGAGAATGCCGTTTCATTGCAAAATATGGGATTTCAAGCTTCTTTTCCTTCGTAGAGCAAAGCAGTGACTCAACTATTCCGGTCAAATGTGCATAAGAATGCGAATCAAATTTCGCTTGCGTGCGTTCCAGCTTCTCGGAAATAAATCACAACAATCAAATGTATTTTAAAAGGCATTTTAATTCTTGCACTAGTTTTGAGCTGATATGCTGTTTACATCCCATCTCTATGCTATTACTTTGCTGGAGAAGTGCATTGGCATGCCTGTTTGAATTTTTCCCTTTGCTTCATGTGTAAAAAACACTTTTGCACTAATATTGCTGGAAAAAATGGCAAAACCTGACCACAGCAATTTTTTTCGTGACCCTATGCAGATTTGAAATTTGAAACTGGTATGGAATTTGTAGATGGCAACAGTTATTTACTTTCCATGATTTTACTTTTACCAGCTTTTTAGGGATCAAATTTGAGGTAGCCAAACCTTCTATGCAATGAACCAAAATAAAGCCAATCTGTTGAATTGTTCTTTCATAACATTTGAAAGAATGATGGTAGGTATAGGCAGAAAACACCCATTTTTGACAAAGTAAAACTTTGAAGATTTTTCTCTCTGCAAATAACAGGAGTCAGTCCACAAATTTAGGTTCATATCATAGATCAATACAAAGATAATTTGTAAAAAATTGTTTCTTGCCTCCTCACTGACTAAGTATTTGTGCTCATTTATTGTTAACGAGGAAGCACTATTAAAGACATCTGACAAAAGCTTGTCCTGTTACCATAGCAACAAAAGACTCAAACTTCATTGTGTTTGTCATCATTCATGGCAACGAGTGTCATGATGGTGGTTTCGTCTGCATGAGTTTGATTTTGGAGAAATAAGTAGTCTAGGGTACCATAGCACCTTAAGCCTATTGTTTTGTGAGGTTCTCTTTGCCGGCGCCGTCCTCGTTGCTTAAATTGACTCTTAAATGTAGGTAATAATTACTATATTTCAAATTTTGTTTTAAAATGTGGATATAACATTTAAGTGTACATAAAAATAGTAGTATATGTTCATTGGAATTAAGCCTCATTACTGTCTTCCTGCATAATAAGTGTCTTCCCCTGTCTTCCTGCATACTAATAAGTGTCTTCCACTGTCTTCCCTTGTCTTCCTCCATACTAATAAGGGGTTAGGCATACTAATAAGCGACGCTCTAGTACAACAGCAACAATAGACCTGCCCAGGCTTGCCCGGTCTCTTTTAACCCTGATTGGTCAGCCAAGAATAACATAAAATAAAAGCGGGTAGTTTTTGAAAGTGCTATCTTTCTTGCAATCGCTTTGCTAGGAAAAGAAAACTTTTCGTTATCTGCCATATTCTTTAAACCATTGCTCCAAACATGCAAGTCGAATCAAGCACTAATGTTTAAACCTAGTTGAAAGCATTAAAATATAGGTCGGAAATTATTTGTTGCGTGATATTAAACCTCAGTCAGAAGAACTTCAACTGATCCATCTATTCGAAAAACCGCTTATTTCTGACTGTTCTTTTACTAAGCGGTAGTTCCGTTCACACCACTAAAACACGCATCACAGAAACTTTAACTGAAAACCCTCTATTTCAATGCCGCGACTGGTTTTACCAAACTGCGTTCTCTTCTATCTGAATACTGAAAATCCCGATGCTATCTGACCTCTCGGCTTTGGCGATGAGAGACGTATGTCTTAAACCTAAAAATTCAAAGAGTAAAAATTTTATCATCAGTGGCACTCTAACGACGATTCGCGAAAATAGACCTTTCCTGTTATAACATCACAATCACAGCAGAACAATAGTCAACCTTTTGTATTGTTTTTCAGGTTGAAATCAGCCCAGTGCTGAACGCTGTTGAAACTGTCGAGTCTAAGAACAAGGAACTCGATAGAATCATCACTCGTCTGTCCGCAGACAAGACTCAGAGTATTAATCCACTGAGTATGATTCTTAATGGCATCATTGATGCTGCTGTCATGGGAGGAATAGCCAAATATGAAGAGGTACGCGTGCACCCACCCTCCCATCCCTAGGTATTAATGTTTCTACTCTGGGGAGGCCACCCTCCTATATCAGCTACCATTATTTCTTACTCTCATAGAAGAGAAACTGGTTATGAAGATGTACACTCTCATTCACTCTCCCATCTCTGGTCATTATTAACCCATTGACTACCGAGCATTTTGCCGAAAAACGCCTTTTGAAGCTCGTGGAGCCGTTTTCTGGCCAGATTCTAGCCAAAAAGAACCAAAACAGTGCAGGTGGGTAGTGGAACAAGATTTTCATTCAAATTTTCGGCTCAACGTCACTTGTTTTTTTCGCGTTTTCTCCGGCCTGCTGGACGGAATCGTGCTCATTTGGGTATGGTTTGAAAGATCTCTTTCCCCTACACATGCTACATGTAAAAGTTATCCATGAGCATTAAAACTGATGACGTCACAAGCGGTACAAGGGACGTGGTTCTGCGCGGCCGGTTTTGGCTGGCACGGGTGCCAATGGTTAATGTGTAGATTATATATTGAACTGCGGACGAGACAATGAAGATGCGAACGATCATCGCCGATATGAAAGTTACTAAGGCAGTACTGAGCGAAAAGAAAGCCTGAAAAGAATTTAGGCTTATGCCGGATTCGAACCATGCTGGACCCAATGTTATTACCAGACCGCGGCATGGCGGCATTGCCGCACGTTTTTGGAAAATGCCGCACTGAAATTTTACAAAAAGGGCCCTCCGGGCGCAAAGGAGTAAAATAAACTGCTAAAATCACTCTAAAAGGTAAATCCTGCTGCAAGAACTTAAACTCTAAAATCGGTCAAACATTTTTCCAAATATTTTCGAACAAGCCATGGAAAAGCGAGGAAAATGATTGGGCTTAAGATTGGCTGGGTCTGTGAATATAAATCAATAAGCAGCACTGTTACATTTGAGCAACAACGTGCTGCAAATAGCCACATTTGTTTTCAATTTGCTTGACTGTGTGGCGAGGCAGCTCATATTTATTCATGAAAATAAAAAAACACAGTAAAAGAAGTAGGAAACTTACTTTATCGAAACATGTTATAATTGTAAAGCAAAAAGGCTACGGTTTTAGATGAATGAAGACAAATCTGAGCATGAAGAACCAACCAAAGACACGCAAGCGAAGAGAAACGAGAAACCAAAGCAAACCCCAAGATGCAAAATGCTAGTGAGAACACTGAGTTTGACCTCTGCGATACCAGTGCAGCGCGCACCCAAATGAGCTAAGAAGCCAGCTGGGAGCTGGTAATTTTGTTGGTTTGTAATTTACCCGTGAGTGATGAAATAAATGAATGTGAATATTTGAAGGTCAGTCATACATTGATCTGTGGATGAGACAACGATTAGATGTTAACGATCGTCATCGTTATAAAGGAAGAGTGAAGTATGAATGAGTGCGAAGAGTCGGGCAACCCACCTCTCCCGTGGTGGTATTTGTGTTATCTTCAAGGCCGACATACACTAGGGGACAAGTCGCAGGGACAAGTCTCTAAGCCGCTTGGTATGCACTGCTTGGGAGACATGTCGCTGGGTTAAGACGCTTACCAAGTACACACGAGGCGACTTGTTTATTGGTTATTTTTGTATAGTGCACGCGAGGCGATACTGGAAATTTGTGTTATTTTGTCCAGCGACTTGTCGCAGGAATTCCAGCAGGTCTCTGCAACTTGTCGCCTTGTGTCGACTGACCTTCATAGCAGGGGTAGCTCATTGTAGAGACACGTACTGTCACTGCTTGTATCCTTCACAAGTGGGCCTTGCTTTTTTTCAGGCGTTCTTTATTCCAGAATATCTCAAGAAGAACCCAGATGATAAGGAACTCGTCGACAGACTAAAACGCGCCATAGAAAACCAGGTGAGCTGTTTCCTTGCGTGCATCTACCGTGAATTACAGTAGTAGTAGTAGTAGTAGTAGTAGTAGTAGTAATTATAATAATAATAACAACAACAACAACAATAATAATAATAATTAACTTGTCGATAAGGCAATCTTCAAAATGGAGGGTAGGTGCCAATTGACAGCAAAGCAGGCAATGAGCAAATGTGGGCAAAAGCAAATAAAGGGGGTAACCATGGCAACCTCCCACGGGTTACCTCCAAAGATAACGGAACTCCAAGACAGATGTAAGTGCTTGGAGAAAGGAGGACCCGATGGGAGGCAGCCATGGGGGCCGACCCTCCAAACGATGAATCTCCAAGAACGTAACAGCAGGGAGGCACCCCCTCCAAGCAAAGCAACAAGCAAATATGCAACAAGCAAATATGCAACACGCAAATACGCAACAAGCAAATATGCAACACGCAAATATGGCACAAGCCAATATGCTAATGGAGCAAGAGGCAAAAATTTGCAGATGCAATTAAATTAAGTGACACTCACCAAACTATTCCACCAATGATTTGGCTGAGCGAGTTATAAGATCAGGTGGAGTTCTAATATATTGTTTGTAGGCATCACTTTTCCACCGGCCTAGGACCTGAATAAGGTGATCTGGAACACCAGCCCTCGCTGCAGAAGTGGCTGCCCCAATTCGAAAACTGTGGCTAGAAAAATCACCAGGGAGACCAACAGAAAGGAGAATGGCTCTTAACTTGTCTGTGACCAGCGAGCGCGTTAGTGGAAGACCATTTTCTAAAAGGAACAAGGGGCCAGGACGGTGACCGCGACGTGCCAAGTAGGAGACCACAGCTTGGACAGCGCACAAAGGAGGCGAATCCACTCCAAAATGTTACACCCTTTTCGAAAGGGGTCAGTTTTAGAAGCTTTGATAAAGACTTGAAGGCAAGATGGATTGAGAGGAACATCCACAGAAACATCGGACACGGACAAATGGACGCTTGGGTTGAAGGCTGATAAGCTGGGGACCGTGAACTCGGCAGACCGCAAAAAACCAAAGTAAGCCAAACGACAGGCAGCCCAAAACATGACATCGTCAATAGAATCGAGATCGAGGGCAGAATAAATTATGCGAAGAATGTTACTGGAAACTGGTAGGCGAGGCCTGGAAGGTAGGGCACCTTGAGAATGCTTGATTCCTCTAACCACTCTTTGAAGCCGAAGGCAGTTCTCCAAGGGGTCCGGGAAACCTTGATCAACCTGAAGAGACCGCACTGCAGATAGGTAGACTTTAATAGATGAGTGTCGCAGAGAGTCGGCCAGGTAAGTTGCGAAAAGGCAAAGGGTCCATTCCGAAGCTGGGCATGGTGAACCATAGGGGCTGAGATGTCCAGTCATGATGCAGAAATTAACGAACTTTTCCTGGGCACAAGAATAGGTGCGGCGAGTTGAGGAAGCAAGGCCTTGGAACATGAACGAAAGGCAGCGAGCTTCTAAGTGACTATGGAAAGCTGGGCTAAGAGCTGAAGAGGGATGAGGATTGGAAACTTCTTGGCATGTGGCGCTTGAGTATGAAAGGCCTGAAAATTGAAGTGAGACAAGGCGTCAGCTATGCCATTATTTCTTCCAGGAACGTGAATTGCAGCAAATGTAAAACTGAAGCAGGCAGCCGCTTTAAGTAGGCTACGCAACAAATACATGTACATAATGTTTGGGTCTGGAGACGTCCGCGAGTTGAGAATGTGAACAACAGCTTCGTTGTCAACGTGAAACATAATGCGCCTGCGGGACCAACCAGGACCCCAAACATGGGCTGCTAAAACGACCGGAAAAAGCTCCTTGTAAGCAATGGACAGTGGAAGTTGGAGAGAAGACCACCGCCCATTGAACCATTCATTGTCCATAAAAGCACCATAACCAATAGCACCAGATGCATCAGAACTGACGGAAAAGTCAGGCAAAGGCTCAAGGGTGGGAAAAAGGAAAAAGGATATTCCATTTCACTGACCAAAAAATTCTACCCACCAGGCCAGTTCCTTTCTAAACTCTACGTTAAGGCGTATCGGATGAGAATCATTGCGAAAACAGGACAATAAATCAATAATCCGGCGAAGAAAGGTGCGACCTGGCGAAACCACCATGCAGGCATGATGCAACCGACCAATCAGAGATTGAAGATCTTTTTTAGTACAACATTTGCGGGTTGACCAATGGGAGAGAGCCTCTTGCAAAGCAGAAAACTTATCAGCTGGAAGGCGTGCAATCTGAGCTGCTGTGTCTAAATCAATTCCCAGGACTACGATACAAGATGCTGGACCCAAGCATTTCTGGGGGTGCA
The DNA here is from genome assembly GCA_016490735.1 of Pachyseris speciosa. Taxonomy (NCBI): domain Eukaryota; kingdom Metazoa; phylum Cnidaria; class Anthozoa; order Scleractinia; family Pachyseridae; genus Pachyseris; species Pachyseris speciosa. Next base: position 855,535 of record JAEMWC010000217.1, on the reverse strand, counting down.
AGGGGAGACCCAACCTGGCAACCACCACTACAGCTACTTGAAGATTGGAGGCACAGACCGCTGAGTTCGCTGGAGCAGCCAAAATGAAATCATCTAAATAATGCAACAAGTCCTCAATGCCGTAGTTATGGACCAAAATCCACTCGACCAATTCCGCAACTGAGTTGAAAATAGTTGGAGCTGAGCGAAGCCCAAATGGTAAAGCGAGATCAATGTAATAGGCATTGCGCCACTTCAAGCCCAATAGATGGCGGTCCGAAGGATGAATAGCAATGTTCCGATATGCAGACTTAACGTCAAATTTAGCCATGAGGGCACCTGGCCCAAATTTAGAAACCATCTTGATAATGTCATCCATTTTGATGTACTGGAGATGCCAAGAATCTGGATCGATTCCATCGTTGACGCTGTGGCCTTGCGGTGACGATAGGTCTACGATAAGGCGCCATTTGTCCGGCTGCCCTTTTTTAGGGATCACCCCAAAACTGCTTACGTGAAGGTCTTGCATTGGTGGAGCATCAAAAGGACCCGCTACACGGCCTAACCTAACCTCGTTAGCTAAATACGCGTCGATCACACTGGAATGCTGGTAAGCAGACAATTTATTTCTTGTAGCGGATTTCAAAGTTACAGGTTTATCGCAACCAAGTCTAAATCCTTCCTTGATGCCCTTAAGGACAAAGTTTGCCTTAGCCCTATCAGGATAGAGTGTCAATTCAGCTTCAAATAACTCAAAGTTTAGTGGAGAAACTTCCCTAACAGCTGGCAATGTCAAAGAGGAGCCTAGGATGAAAATAGTAATAGAAACAATTCTAGCAGTAAGTAGGCTAGAAAAATGGATTTGTTCAAATAGCAAAATAGCATCCAACAAGCTAACACAACTAAAGAACGACAACAATAAATAATTCAACTCAATAATTATTGTATGGGGAACAACAAGAGCAAAACCGTTAGTGGCGCTTGCGACGCTTGGGCTCCTCAGGATCCGGCGAGCAAGCACGAGAAGATGGCGAAGAAGTACAAGAAGTAGCACGATGAGTGCCCCAGCACCTGCTACATGCATAGCGAAACCGACACTGTGGATTAACCGCAATGCAATGACCAGCGTTCCAAGAATGGCAAATGACTTTACTAGAAGCATTACCAGAGGCCTCTGCCTGGGACGAGACAACACTGGATGAGGCTGGGCGAGTGCGAACTTGAGCGCCAGCTGTGTGGTAGTTGAAGAGCTGAACATGCATCTTAGACCAATCAGTGACTTTTTCTGCAGCTGCGTGTTCCCTGAAGGCCCGGTCATAGTCCAGCCAGCAAAACCCGCTAAATTGACGATATGTTCGGAGAATTAAAAGCTTGTAGCTTGTCAGATCTCTCCATCGATGCGGGAAAGACGAGCAGAGAATCAGATAAAAAATGGAAAAGGCTTCCATCCACGACGCGATGTCCGTAATCGGACGCTTCCGCTTTTTCGGCGTGTGCGATAACACTAACTGGCCGTTGAACCAAAGTTGCGGCTCTTGCTCGGGCATGGTAATGTTTTCTGCTAACAAGTCTTCCAGATGCACGAACGTTCCCGCCGTGATTTGAGAAACAACCTTGAAAGGAACTGGTGAGTAGCCGGGGCCGACTACGAAAGGCTGTCAGCAAGGGAACCGCCGTAGGACTTACAATTGGATGAGAGGCCAAGGCAGAATTGATTGTAGACGGAAGGCTTTAAACCGCCGCAGAACAAGGTGCGATAGAAGACAAGGAAGCCGAGGAAAAAACAGGAACGAAAGATGGGACAACGAGAGATGACGACGACATACCTGTTAGCACGTGCGTTGGCGTAGCCGCTGGTGCTGGAGGAATACTGGATGAAGACGTCGACGGTAAACACCCGGTAGGGACCGCTGGAGACCAAGGTTGATGAAAGCCGCTTGCATCCAAGAGAGCCGCACGAGTCGCAAGGGAAGAACCTTGGGCGGCAATGGCGGGAAGGCCTTGAGAAACTGAATGAGTACTGACCACGGCAGACAACGACTGTTGTACAATAGCTGAAATCGGAGTTTGGATGGCCTGAATCACAGAAGCTAAAAATTCTGGCGAAATGGAAGCACTAGCAGGAGTACCAGACGCTTGCACAGATGTCGGAACGGCATTAGTCGTGACCGAAGCGGTAGACGCCAGAGCCGAAGAAACTGGCGGTACAAAGCTCTCCAAACTATTTCTTGTACGTGGAGGAGGCATGACGGCCGAAGAGACTTCAAAGCAGTGAAAGAAACACGGAGCGATAACACCAGAGCACTCTTGAACAAGCAGCAAACAAATAAATCCGCGAAAAAGTGGTATTACTTGAGCAAACCAAAGGCAAAGCGACAAGCAAAAGGCCGAGCAAAAACCACGAGGGCGAAAGTGCACGGCAATGGCACAAAAACGCATGCCCGCAGCGAACATCCGCTGACCAACAGCAGATCTCCCCGTTAACTCTGATTATAGATAATCTCATTAATAATGATAATAATAATAAAATGTGCACATCAGAGAATCATGTTCTAATAAATATACTAAGAAAATTGATTTCAAAAGGTAAATAGTTATAAAACCGTAAATATTCTGTTGAATTTATGTAGGTTTGTTACACCAAAGCAAGGCGTTAATTTTTGCTACCTACTTTGTATCCTTAAATCTTAATGTTCCTGACATTTCTCCGCGTTCGTGGTCGCATTGGGTTGCTATATAGGCAATTTTATTTGCTGACCTGATATGTCTGTTTTCTTTAGGTCAAAATTTTGGAGAAAGGTCTACAACTTCACGATGAATTAACCACGAAAGATTTACGTCCTTTCCATCAGAAGATGGAAACGTGCTTCGCTGACATGAAAGCCCGCGTGACAGGAGAGCAGAGGAAGGCGCTAAGGCCCAACAACTTACAGGTAATCTTCGGAACGTGATCGAGATCTTTCAAAGTTTTCGACGTTTATTGCACAGTAGTCGGAAATCTAAAAGTGAAAGTAAAAGTTGCCGAGGTGATTTTTGAAAACTTTCAACAGGTTATCTGAAACATCCAGAGATTCTCGTAAACCAGTCTTCTGCCGATCCTCGCAACAGTTTTTTTTAACGTGGTCGTTTTGTGATTTCGGAAATCTTCCGTCAGTCTGAAACATTCCGGCAGATGTTCCTGCAAAACACTCGGGAATCTTCGGCAGATCCTCGTTACAGCTTTGTTTGGAATGAAAATATATTTCGTGTCACCGACAAGAAAAGGGTCAGAAGTTCTCTCGTGATACTCGAGAATTTTGTGTTTCAGTTAAGGAATTGCAGTAATTGTTCAGAAACAATGATTTTTTAGTCGTTGCCTATCTTATTTGGCCACACATCTTGTAAAAGCCAATTGGAAGGTCACATTTACCTTACAGTTTCCAAAAATCCGTAAGCTCACTGGGCTTAGTTCTTAGGGGGCTTACATTTTATAGGAGGAGGAGTATTACCGGAGACAATTTTGCATTCCAAATTCGCCACTTCCACATCTGCCATAATGCATTCTGTTTGTCCCCCAAACATTTTGCATAACCATTGTTTTCAATTTCTCTCGGGACTTACAATCGTCCCGAGAGAAATTGACAACAATGCTTATGCAAAATTTTGGGGTGCAAACAAGGTGTATTATGGGAGATGTGGAAGTGGTGAATGTGGTTGGGTTTGAAAGCAAGACGTGCTTGTAACACTAAGGTAACACCTTAAAACTGTTGGCTCTATGAGCTGGAATAGGGTAAAGCAATAAACTTATTAGCATGAACATCTTTATTTTTTACGTATGGAACCATGCAAACACAGTTTGTCCCTCAGCTTTCGACACACATCTCTGTTGAAAGAAAAACTTTTTGCCCCGAGTCGGAATCGAACCGACGTTCCCCAGTTACTAGTCGGGCGTGATAACCACTACACTACCGGAGCAACCACGCTGGCAACGAGGCCACTTTAGAAAGTGAGTAGTATCGCACGTCGGCCATTCCTCGGAACATTTTTCTTTCGAGACATTTTGTGTGTTTCCTGGCTTCTAAATTCCCTGGACGGGAATTAGAAATATATATATGTAAATACCTTCGAAGCCATGAAAGCCGCAGAACAATATACTTATAATATTATTGTTATTACTTTTAAGGGGGCGGACGGGGGAATCTAGAGGCTTGCATCTGGGTGGGGTGTTAAAAGGTGATAAAAATGACAATCTGTGTCTTTCATTATGCATCAGTGTGTCATTTTGAATTACCTCGTTCGTTTGTTTGTCAAATTTGCCAGTAGTCTATACCTAAGTATCAATTTCACTGATATTTCACAGCTTCCGTTGCCACCATTTCCCCAGCACGGGACATCAAGGCTGAAAAAGGAGGACAGAAAGAACAGTCTACCAGCAGAGGCACTCCGAGAGTAAGTGAATGAATTTAAATTTACAACCTCAACCTTAACAGGAACATAACGGGACAAACGAGTCGATTCCGTAGGCCGTAGCACCAAGTGTTTTTTTGCTGTTCTGTTGTCAAATATGTTGATTTTTTAATTTACGAATTCTCTGTGTTTGTTCGTTTGTGTTGTTTTGTTTTGTTTTTTTCTCTGTTGTGCTGTTGTTCTGTATTAGGCTTACCAGAGCAGGAATCAGGCATCAGGTTCATTAACGTCAAAATACATTCATTTTAACAAATCGTCATTCATTTTCGTTGTTTACGAATTCATAATTTTAAGCATTTTGCATATTCATAAACATACATTAACATGTATAGGCCACCATTTACACTATGGGGCATTCTATAGTGCTAATATACAAAGAGTAAGGCCGCTTTATAGTTATAATCTAATATAAGCTTGTAATTTTGTGAAGTTGAATTGTAATAATTCTGGTTCATCTTTTTTGCATCGATTATATAGATTTATCTTCCTTCTCCTTTCCTTTTCTTTCCTTTTTTTAATCTCTTCCTACTGAATCACCTTATGTTTGTTTTACTCTGCCCGCCTCGATTAGCTAAGCTATATGCGAGCAGAGGAAATTGATATGCGTGTTTATGTATAATTTTTATTTGTTTTGTAACTCTTACTTGAATATCAATAAACAGAAACAGTAAACGGAAAAAAAATAAAAAAAAAAACAAGGAGAATCAAATTTCGATTATTGAAAATATATTTTCTGGCAATGACCAGCAAAAGGTATACCTATTTCGTAAAGTAAAGTGAACCAGAAAAGTTTTATTCTGCCACATGAGGGGTGCTTCTCAGAGTCACTTGTGAGAAATGACCGTTATTAACGTTTATTAGAATTTTTTCCTAGTTCGGCTTACTTCTTAGAGTATATTCTTGGTGTCCATCCCTTCAAGACGTACTCATTGTCGCCATCATTATTATTGATGTTTGACAGCATGTCACTGTCTAGTATTTGTTGTATCAAGGGTCCTCATTCACGTCGAGTTTTTAAATTACCAGCTTTGCTCTTGAGGCGAGTACTAAACAAAGACGTCAAAGCGAGTCGCCTACGCGCCAGAGCCTCTGGTATCACAAGGAAGAAAAACCGCCGAAACAGGTAATAGAAGCTTTTAAAGCCGCGGCTACACGAGCGATTTTTTGCTCGCGCCGGTGATGCGATTTTTTCAAATTTTTTCTCGTCGCCAGCGCGCCCAGGGTGGCTACACGAGTGACAAAGTGATTGCTGCGAGCTACACGGCCAACAATCTTTGCGATTTTGCCGCGAAAGTTTCGATTCTTGCGACTTTTCTCTTGCGATTTTTGTGCGAGGGTGGCTACACTTGCGTTTTTCATCGCGGGCTGGACGCGACAAAATTTGAAAAAATCGCATCACCGGGACGAGCAAAAAATCGCTCGTGTAGCCGCGGCTTAAAATATAGTTATTTGTTGATTTGTTTGTCATCTATTCACTCTCAAGAGGGCGTAGGTTAATTTCTTTGTACCAGTATTGGAGAAAGGAAAATTCCCATGAATTGCTGCCTGATAGCTACCATCTCAATGTTGACACACGTTTCATATCTTGGAACACACAATCTCGTACCTAGTCTTCGCTCCCCTTGACCAGCGGTCGGAAAATGAGCGACTCTGGAAAGATCTGATCCAGAAGTCCCAAAATATTGGTTTTCAGGTTGAACTACGCATGCTTAGGGTTGAGCCCCACGTATGAGTTCTGTTTTACTTCCGTTCATTTGAATAGTTTAAAAAATCAACCAGGATCGAAAATGTAACGGATCTTTCGAGAGTCGCTCGTTTCTTCAAGCATGCATGCCTGGTAAGGAACGAACGTAAGACTCGAGGTCCTGCTTGAAGAACGCAGAAAAGTACTGCCCAGCGTTTCGTTTGAATGGCTACATCACGGGATTCTATTCACAGACCGAGAAGCTTTAAACCGCCGTTTACTGTGTAATAAATAGAACCACTTGACCATTTGAATCATTGCTCTTGGGGATCTCATCCTCGGACGTATAAAGTTAGAGCAGCTTTGTTAAGTACAAAAAACAGTACCACAATGGTTGGATTGTTTTCCTTGCCGGGTTTCACCGGAGACTGAAACGCTAGAATTATCTTCAACTAAAATTCCAGCCACATATTAAGAAGCCAGAACCACCACGGCAGTAAACTATAGTAAACAGCAGCACGGGAAAGCATAAACTTTACAACAAATCCAAAACCAAAACCCTCCACAGGAACCAAAAGTGTGGAATTCCTTGGAGAAAAATATGAAGTCAACCTCTGTTAGGGAATTTAAAGAAAGTCTAAAACGGGAATTTCAAAGTAAATTTTAACGTTTCGTTTTCTGATTCTTCATATTTGTCTAATGCAATAGCGGTGCCTTTAATTATATGATTTATTTGCTGCTTTATTATATTTATTTTATGCTTTATTTGCTGTTTTGTGTGTGTTGTGTGATGTGCAGTTTGTGTGTGTGTTTTCCGACCTTAATATTGTAATTTATTTCTTGTAATTTGGCTTCCTAGTTCTTTAACTCTCTAGTTATTTTAGGAAGCCAATACCCCTTTTCTTTATTACTTTCATTGTATGTAAATTCGTCTTTGTGTTTTTAAGGGTAAAGAAAGTTGTTGCTATAGTTATTATTCCATAGGAAGGTACTGCTCCTTAACTCCTATTCGAGTGGTCACAATCAAGATTTAACCCACAAACTATAAATATGTTCCCAATAACAGCTTTCTCGCATAGCTATCAAGTAATTCTTTCACCGTGCCTTGCTTTCATTCTCTTTTGTCACATGGTTGCTGCTGCGCTACATGTAAGCGCTGTTTCCTTTAATTTGCGCAGCTATCTGGATCAAAGTCCCTGGAGGCTCTTTCAGAGAAAGATGAGATGGCCCACCGGTTCCAAAGAAGGGTTCCAGATCGGACCTGTCACCTGCAGACTCTCCTGAGCTACCTCGCAGAAGTGGTGTTCCGGGAAAAATCCAGCACAGGAGCTCATCACCTGCAGCCGTGCTCAGAAACCCCGCTTCTCCACAACAAGAAAAGTATTGTGTTGATTTTATGTATATTCAGACTTGGATAAAACTACTAGAGAAAGCAGAATACTTGGTGAACAAGAAACCTTCTGCTGTGTGTGAACCTACAAGTCCCACACCCCATACTTCCCCCAACCCCCAACACCCCCATTCAATGTTGAATTTCCGTTGCTAGGAAAATGTTTAGGACGCGCAAAACAACATTGATTCGAGGGAGAGAGAAGGGGGGGGGGGGGGGGGGGGTGCTTCAAAGCACAATTTTCTCAACAGTCTAGTTCAAGATTGTAGCTTGTTTCGTTCTCGATGCAGTAACATAAAGTTCAACATATAATGGTTGAACAAAGTGCAAGGTATTGTGTGGACTGAAGTGGGATATGAGGAGTAAAAACAGTCTCTATTCCGTAAGGGAAGCATTTAGTGTGGACCTATAAGATTAGAGGACGAGATTGACTACGGCCATAAAGACTTGTGGCATGAATCTTGTTTCTACGGTCTCTCAGGGGGAGGTCACTGTTCTTAAATTTCCAATCTCATACGGGTACTCATATCCTAGGTTCTAAAAGATCTTAAGTGTTTTGGTTGGTGCGTTGAACGTTTGCCGACGTATAAGCAAAGACTTTGCTCCCCATCGCCCTTTCCCCATCGGTCATATTGTCACGAGTCCCCTTTCCCCATCGGTCATATTGTCACGAGCGCCCTTTCCCCATCGGTCATAGTGTCACGAGCCCCCTTTCCCCATCGGTCATAGTGTCACGAGCCCCCTTTCCCCGTCGGTCATAGTGTCACGAGCGCGTCACTAAGCAACAAATCTGCGATCTTGTCCCCGTCTTCCTTCAGCACTTTGAGACTTGTGGGAGCTATTACCTTTACAGGGCTCGCAGTTGACGTGGGCCCTGCGTGTAGTCAAATTCAATTGTGCGAGCGTGCTTCATATTCCTATTGTGCACGCTGATGACGTAGAAGAGGGAATTTCTCGTTACACAATATTTAAACTACCGCGTTGAAAATGTAATAAAACAATTGGTTCATGCGTCAGCTGTGCGTTCATCGAGATATGAAGCACGCGGGAAGTTTGGAGAGCAAGAAAGATGCGTAAGAGTTGCTCGAGGCGTAGCCGAGAGCAACTCTAACCAATTGTTAATTTTGACGTTTTTGATTTTAGTGGAAAACCGTCCCCTGCCCTCCCTCCAAAGCGTAGGAGTATACTGGCATCCAGTCCTGTAGACTGCACTTCTCCTGTGCCGCCCCCTCTCCCCTCACGGGCCTCCGGTGGCCTACCAACAAACATTGCAATAAACGGAGCTGCAGATGGAGCTGGATCCGTTCAAGAACCTTCGGCTGGTGAAGATAATCTCCCAGCCCTACCCCCCAAGAAATCGGTGTCTCGGTTGTCTGCTGACGTAAACGAACTTCCGGCTGCAGAAAAAGCCAAGGTAGGAACTTCCTTTTTGTCTCCTGCTTTCTTGTTATACTTTATTTGCAACTTATACCGTTGCTGTTTTGGTTCCCTGTAAACGAGTTAGGAGGTGAGGAGTTTAAAGGTTGCGTAAGTTAGGAAACGCTCGTACGTATGGTTCTTACCTGAAAACGTTTTTTTGGAAACTCATCCATTTAAGCTGCTTGTATTGAAAGTACAAAAATAAAAACAACTTGACAATTTGGTTTGCTTCCTAGCATTACACTCTGCGCCTTAAGTCCCGGTACGCTTAAAATGAAGCATGAGAAATTTATTTGGTTAGAAACGATTCTTGCCCAAAGACCTACTTTCCCTTTACTTGAATTTTCTTTTTTCGTTTAGCGCCACACAACTTTAACGCCCTCCAATGACGGCTCTGGACTTGCACCAGAACTCCCAGAGAAAAGGAAGAGTTATGCAAGCACCACATCCAGTCGGGCGTCATCTGTGTTCTCTGACACCGGTCCGGACCTCACATGTCCGTTATCTCCCCTCTCCCCCTCAGGACATTTCAGCGATAAAATGGGAAACGTGTTATCGAGCCCCTATCCCGTAGGTACTCGTGGCTCAACAGGGTCTTCGACCTCAACAATATCCGCTATCACTCCCCGGCCGGGAGTGGGCGGTTTTGCTTCCCCAGGGTCAAGTACCAGTGGAGCCAATGGGTACAGTTATGTGACACCGCCAACATCCCCTCGGGTACCGAACGATTGCGTTTCATCGTCCCACGAGGTGGTGTCTGGTTGGGTGTCGGAAAACACAAGCTTTTTTTCGGCGTCGACATCTTGTAATGCCGATGTTTTGTCGCCAGGAAGTCCGCTTCTCCCTACAACGGGATTGAAAGAGGGAACGCAACCACTGTCTTCAACACCAAGGAATAGCAATCTTGATCTCATTACGGAAATGTCGCCAATGACGAAGGACACAACCCCACCATTGGCTCCCTCTACGTTTAGACAAAAATTTTCATCGGCGGAACTGACGTCTACTGTGATGTCATCAACTTCAACATCGGAGTCAGTGGTATTGTCACGTGACGATGCGGGACAAAAGTCCCGCACGCCCGTCCCGTTCCCTCGGAGAAGCACTATGGGTGCTTCAAGTAAACCTGCTGGTGTACTCTCTCGGTCTGTTTCGGACGCGTCTGATCGTGTCGGTACTGGACGAGATAAAACTCCGCCCCCTGTGATGCCGAGAAAAACCATGCATTTTGGGAGTGATCAGGGTCCGACGTCCCCTCCACGCAAACCCCCCAGACCCTCACAGACAACACCCTCCAGACCACCGCCTGTCTATCCAAAGCCTTACGCCCCCAAGTCGGTGGATAATTCTCCGACAACGCAACGTAAAGCGCTCGAGCCTGAAAGAAAAGAGACGTAACCATAGAGCCTCATGAGCAAGGGAGTTTTCTCACAATGAAATGGAGTGGCACTCCCGGTCACTGTCAACGACAGAAAACACTGCAGTCAACAAAATGGTCATAAGCAAACTTGTAGACGTGGATTTCGAGGGATTGCAAAGGCGTCACTCAAAACTGGCTTCATATGGACACGGTGATTGAAAGAGAGATTAACGATTAGACACCTTTTTGCCACTTACTTTTAAGAAACATAAACTTAAGGCGTGCACTCTAAATCCTGGTTTTCACTAGCGACGCAAGCACAAGCGCAAACATAAGCGCAAGCAGAAGAGCGCGTATTTCACTGTGAAAACGGGCTTAACGCAAGCATAAGCGCAAGCACAAGCGCAAGGATCAAAAGTTTTCCTTTTCCTTGTGCTTGCGCTTATGATTGCTTTCGCTTGCGTAGTGTTCGTTTTCATTTGGTATAAGCTACTTATGCTTGCGCTTATATTATGCTTGCGCTTGTGCTTGCGTCGCTAGTGAAAACCAGGCTTAAATGGAGTAATCATGTACCTCTTCCAGACCTCTGTTTTCATTGGTCCCTATGACCTGTAGCTTCTTTTGTTATCAGGGCTAGGGGTATTGTTTGTGCTGTTTCATTTTCCAATCACAGACCGCGTCTAGCTCTCTCTCTAAACGAAAGTGAAGAAAATTTCTTATTTAAACCAGTATGGGACGTCCTTTTTCCCCAGGGATCTGTTGAAGGGGTGTGGTTTGCACGCGCATAAAATGTATCAGGTTTAGGTTGGTTACACGTTTTGTAGAGATTGAAATAGTAACCTTCACTAATGTTAGGTTCTCCCCAGTTAACCATATGATAAATCCAAGTCAAGCTTGTATTGTTTGACGCCAATTTTTCCATGTGTTTTTGTATCGCAACAGTTTCAGGCCGGTTCCTGATTGCCTTACATCAAAATAGTGGCTACAAGTGTGGCACATACCGTATGTGGAAAAGCCGCCAATATTCGAGCGTGCTGTACATACAATGTCAGTTTAGTAAATAATGCAAATCGGTATGCTTTGAAAAATTGAATTTTATTTTGTTTGCATGGTTTAGCAAACGTGAAAATCATTTGCACTGCTGTTATCAGTAGGAAAGGTGTCTGAATATGTCGTTTGGAAAATGTAGGTTTGAGCTGTTATGAATGAGCATTGCAGCAAATCAGTGACATGGGTGAACGTGGAACGTTCTAACTTGTGCAAACAACTATTTCAATTACGTTTTTTCCTTCTGATGTAGAGGGGGTAAAAGATTTCAGTTTTCACTGCATAGCCCTTTCCTAGTTGCTCGTGAGTGTACCCTCGTGATTACTTCAGCTCCTCATTGGAACGAAACTTCAGTTGTCCATTCCAAAGAAGCCAATTTGAGTATTGTATGTTCTGCTGTCCCTGTTCTGCAGGTATACGGGCGTCAACCAATGATAATCCTTCTCGTCTTCCCTCCCCCCCCCCCCCCCCCGCCGAGGCAGTATCTTTCCGGAGACCCTCCCCTACCCCACATCGATTCTTCAGTCCTTGGGCCTCGAAAATGAAGTTTGAAATAGTAATAGTAGGTAGCTTCTTTTCCTAATATATAAAAGTGTAAAAACGTGGAACTTTTTTTTAACTTGTGAATAGAACGTTTTTAAAATGTAATGTTATGCTTAAAATTAACATTGACTGGTGCAAGAACATGCTTGTTCTTCGAATAGTGAAGATTGAGCCAATCCTGTCATCCATTTTCATTTTATTTTTATCATAATATAATTTGCCTTTTCAGTAACTCACAGAAACGTTAAAGCCAGAACCTAGGATTGATATAAGGAGCATACGAAATGGCACAAATAGTAATTGTCTATTCAAAATAAACGAGCTTCCGATACGTGCGTGACGCCGGTCCTCTTGTAATGTAATATGATTTGCGCCAGCAGGTGTAGCTTCCTTTATTTCGCTTACATCTAAATGATGGCTGCCATCATTAGTGGCAAGCTTGTTTCAGGGGCACCCAACGCGAATCAACGAAAAGCTGTAGAAAGGCATTTTTAAGGTGATGTTTTCGTTAGCTAGAAGAATTTGATCAATTCGGATTTCTTAGCTGAAATTTTAATTGCCCTCAAATGTCAGGGAACAAAATCTTCCTGTAAGAAAATGCTGGCTGAAATGAACTTACCATAAACTTTCTAGGGAACTATTCTCTTTCCGAAAATTCTAGCTGACGTTTTGACTGCCAAAAACAGCAAATACGACCTTTCCGAAAACCGTAGAGGCTATGATTTCCCCATTGCGAACCGGCTTTTACGCTACGTTTCAGTTACGGAAATCATAGTGCACTCTTAAATCGACGCCGAAAATCCAAGGCGAACTACTCTCCACCGAACAGATATCTACCGAAACTTGTCGTTGGGTGCCCCTGTTGTTTGAGTGACCATTCGTTTGCCTTTTTCGCTGGAAAACTCAAGTTACCTTGGTCATATTTCGCTTATGCGTGGAACGAATATCACACCGGAAGTCGATCACCTGATTGAAATGTCACAAAGTGACCACTCCTTTGATACGGTCATGCGCTAGTTTACTATATATACTTCTAGTTTCGTTTGAATTCGCAGTCATTTTTTATCCAGTTCAGCGCAGCCAGTTGACATGTACAAATGATGATATTCTTTAACATTTTATTGATTTGGAGTGTGTCTGGTTTTAGAGGTAAGCGAAACTATCATTTTGTTAAAATCAAATGTTTGCAGTGCAGTGCGTGTATATAAATCATTCCATAATACTTCTTTGCAAATGAAGAATTAAAGTAAGCAACCCAGGTTGCGGCATGTTATTGATACTGTTAATGCTTCTGGGCTTAGTAATTGCCCGCCAAAGCTATTATTTTTGAAATAGTCGCCAAAATCTGAGCAGCTTTGGTAATCAAAGTTCTTGCTTCCGGTTTTTCGTTTCGAGTATTGATGTTTTATATGTCAGCTCTTACAGCGAAAATCCATCGACGCCACTCAAATATAGCAAATAGACGACGTTTCTCGAACTTTGGAAATACATCTTCGTTTAATATTTTATAAGCCATGAATCTCAACTTGGCCGTTTTACTGGTGTGAGGGAGCCCATTCAAGTACAATTGCGACGATGTATTATGAAAGGGACTACGAAGTCGGCGACCTTGTGTGACCAAATTATGCCAAAAATACTTAGCCTGTGACCGGGCTCCAGTTCTCGGCTCGCCCAGACCACACTCGGCTAACACAACGGGAGCCTGTTCACAGGCTGATGGCCAACTTTCATGAAGTTTGATCAGCGTAAACGGAATGTATTCTGTTTTCTTTCGAGTTTTTGTTCGATGACCGCGTGTGACGAGTTTTAACAGGCGACGATATTGAGGGTAACAGTTTCGCGAGAGGCTTCAAAAAATTTCCCAGGTGAGGGCAGGCGAAGTGTGAGGATCGTTGCGTCTCCAGTCCTGTTCCAGGCTCTCAGATATTCTGGGGCGAGCGAAGAACGAGAGAAGAAAAAATGAATGAATGAATGAATGAATGAATGATTATGATGATGATGATGATGATGATGATGATGATGATGATGATTAAGTATTTATTCATACACGATAAAACTAATTACAGCCGAGCTGATGTGGTCCTGTGCAATAAATTAAGAGTAAAAACCGTAACACATCTGAACACGAGTACAAGTAAACAAGGGATTACTCGTAGACCAGCTTGATCAACATAATTATAGACCCTATGGCTGCCTTTAAATTATTCTTTAGTTCGTATTCAAAATATCCTCTCCTATCTCGTATGAAGATCAAAATCCGAACGAAGTTAGTGATGCTGTTTTGAACACGAAAAAAATATTAATTTAAAGGCAGCGATTTTTGCATAGGGTCTGTGATACCGGAGCTCCGCACGACCGCTAGGAGCCCCATTGGTTAAAGATATTTTGGTAGCCACATGACCTTACGTACTTCTAGCTAACAGGCCACGCGTCCCTACCACAGGACAACGAATGCTTCTTGCACGCTCCAACCTTGCAGCCAAATAGTTTTAAGGTTTATTTTGGTACGACTTATTCATTATGGAATTTTGTCATTCGTCAATAATGTGGGAAATTGGTGTTCGTATGTGCTATTCAACAACATCCAGACTTGTAAATCCTACCCACTGGTCACTTCTACTTCGAAGTGAGATTCGGTGTGGTTGATACCAGAGCTTTTCTTCTCTAGCTGCCTCGCGTTTCGTTATCGCCCTTTCATAGCTGGATTTTGTTTGAGCACGTGGAAAGAAATCCTCTGGGACCGGGGTTGACGATAAAGAGAAAAAGTAATAATTTGGCAGTAATAGCTTTCTTTTCTTTCTTTCGGCAGTGGTTGTAACTAAGGAAATTTTTGTATCCCGTTTTCATGGAAACACCTCGCCTTCTTGTGGCAAAACTATTCACACGGCCTGTAAATCACTTGCCTTAGCTACTACGCAAGCGCAATGGAATGACACTATTTACATTGATGGTACTGAGACATCACGTGATCCATACCGATGCTCGTCATTGACGTCATATCCGGGAGGAATTTACGTTAACAAGAGCTTGACTTTCGCAAAGTTTGGAAAAGATGAGGTCTTCTTCGAGTGCTCCTCTGAAAGGAAAATTATTTTTGATGGTAGAAGTGCCCCCGAGAAAGTTATCATTCGATTGCAAGAATTGACGTTCGTGAATAGTCGAGGTATTGTTCAGAAATGTTCCTTATACGTGGAAAGTTGCATCTTCAAAAATGCTGTTTCTTTTCCAAACGCAACGGCTATCATTAATTTTGAGTCTTTTGAGGAGCAGTTTTCTCTGACAATAATTAAGTCTACGTTCAGCAACAATAGTTTCCCCTGCATCTGGGTTGTCGGAAGTAGACCCGAGGTCGTTGCTCACGACACAATATTCATTAACAACAATGTGAAACACTGGGAAACTTTAACAGGATTTCGTGAGGCTGTTTTTGTGGTAGTAATACTAACTAAAGGTTTTGGATCTTCGGAGTCTTTTGTCACATTAACCAACACTTCTTTCTTAAGTAACAAGGCACGCTTTGGAGGTTGCCTTCAAATCCATGCCAAGTTAGTAACTACCGCAAGCAGGCAAAGGGAAAGCCTTTACAAGGACGAGAGCTTTATTTCGCAGCAGTTCTACTCTACAAAGCAGGAAACAAGTCAGTCATCTACAGAACATCTCTCCGTGAATGTGACCAGTGGAAAGTTCTTAGATAATTTCGCGGGTGCCATTACTTTGAGTGGTTTAGGCGTCTCAAACATTTTCATCGCCAAATGTAATTTTACCAGAAACAGTTCGCCGTTAGTGGGAGGGGCCTTATTGTTCGAAGATGTCAAGGAATTACTTCTTGAGATCGTAAACAGCACTTTTATTGAAAACCGTGCAAGAAACGGGGGTTCAGCAGTATATCTAATCGGAACTTCTTCAAAGACGGCATCGATATTAGCTCGAAATGTCTCCTTTCTGTTGAACATTTTACAAGAACCCGATTTTGTCGCTGACTTTCCTAATGGAGGCGTTGTGACGATTTCTATGAGTCAGGGCTACCTGAAAGTTCTTCTCGAAAGCGTTTTGTTTGGCTATAATGTAGTAGCCAAGGGTTCCTCGACTTTGTGCTCGGAAGGGTATCACCAAGACATTACGATCGTAGATTCTTCTTTTGTTGGGAATAGCCAAGATGAACGTTCCTCATACGACTGGGAAATTCTTCGAATTGACGCCTGGCAACTCAATTTCTTTCTCATTACATCTGTTATTTCTGGAAATCATGGAAAGCCTGGAGGTGGTAATAGCTCACTGATAGGACAGCCGATCCATTTTCGGGTTTTAGGCTATAATAGGGCGCAGATAAACATTAGTGGCTTGCAGTACAAGAACAATTCAGGCGGAGGAATGTATATACTTCTAGGAGGTGATCAGAATGAAAAGAACTCGACTTTTCTCTTGCAAGACTCTTACTTTGTAGACAACGAAATGTTTTCATGTGGGATAAAGGCTCTGTCAGATTCAGTGCTACAGATGACTCGTTTAATTTTCATATCAAACACGTTTGTGAGTCCTGGAATAAAGTATATTGCGTTGTTTTTCGTCCTTGTGGTAGGTGAAAGGAACCAGATAACATTACAGGACGCTTCGTTTGAAACAAACAATCATGCCGGGAGTACAATTGTATTATTCCGATTGCCACCAGATGAAAAGGATCCTAACGCTTGCGATATCCCAAATTGGATTTACAAGAACACAGTGACATTTTCCAACGTTCTGTTCCGTGAAAATGACCATCTAGGAGATGCCAGTGTATTACGATTAGAAAATGGCAGGAACATTTTAAGCGACTGTCGATTTGTTGCAAATTCAGGAAGCGGCATTGGCTCTAATCTTTTTATAGGAGAGGGCTCTGCAAGTATTGTGCTTTTCAACACTTCTTTTCACTTGACACAAACTTGGCCAGAAAACAAAATTATCGTTCCTCCTACTTTTCGAGGATTTATATATGTTGCGAGCTCAGGACCTGTCGAACTAAAAAACATGCGACTTTCAGTCGACCAACTTCAAGACATTGACTCCTATTTAATAGTCTCGGCGTCAAGTATTGCATATATCGACAACTCGTCAGTCATTCGATGTCCTGTTGGAACACTGCTTATGTTTTCAAACCAATCCCACATTCGATTTGAGGAAAATGAAGGCTGCCAAAAGATATTGCGCGTCACCTGGACGCATTCTTTTACTTTCTCATGTAAAAGATGCCCGTCTGGATTCTACAGCGTGGAGCCATTCGGGGAAACGTGTCGACCCTGTCCATACGGTGGAAACTGCACAAGTAACATCGCGGCAAGACCAACATTCTGGGGTTTTCCTTCACTCTCAGACCATGCATCAGTCAGCTTCCAACAGTGCCCAATTGGCTACTGCTGTCCCTATAAAAACATTAGCTGTCCATATGTAAACGACCAATATCTTTCCAGTAGCGGATGTTCTGGAAATCGCAATGGTTTTCTGTGTGGACAATGTATACCAGGTTTTACAGAAACACTTTTCTCCGCACGATGCCGAGCAAGTGAAGACTGCGCAGATTACTGGTTCTGGCCTGTTGCGTTCAGTTACAACTTGGCGTTTGCCTCGTTCCTTCTTTGGAAGAATCCCATCGCGTCTTCAATGAAGAAACTGTTGCCTTGGGGACCATCAACTCTAGGCAGGCACTCTTGCAGTGACACAGCATCGGATGGTGGAGGATACGTGAAAGTAATTTTCTACTTTTATCAAGTCGCCAGTTTAGTTTTCGTGTCCGAAGGTGCTGAGATTCATCTAGCAGAAAGCTACTTGTTGGTTCCGGTAATCAGCTGGTTTAATTTCATACCCATCAGCTCAGACAAAGGTCTTGTTTGCCCAATAAGCGGCCTCACAGTAGTATCAAAGATGTTCCTGGAGGCCTCCGAAGTCATTGCCGTATTAGGAGGCCTCGTCTTCATTTATATTGTGCATGGAGCTGTCAGGAAACTTCGGAAACTATCACCAACCTTCCCTTTATCTGCTCAGTACCTAGCTGCGACAATCGAGTGCCTGCTACTGGGCTATTCAAGGTTAGCAAGCACCGGTCTCAAAGCTTTGAATTGCGTCCCAATTCAGTCAACTCCTCGCTTCTTCTACGACGGCAACATCAAATGCTGGCAATGGTGGCAAAAACTATACGGAGTTTTTATCTGTGTTTTCATCATTCCTCTCGTCTTTGTTCTGTACCGCGGATCCAAACTTCTCCACAGCAAAGCTATAACTACAAAGCAATTTTTGTATGCTTGCCTGTTTCCCTTTCCGTTTGCCTTTCGTTGGATAGTTTTCTGCGAGAAGCGTCCTCTCAACGAAACAGAAAACGATCAAGGAAGCGAAGAACAGCGTCCTTTGTTACCTCCCAATCACTTGATCAGAAGGCAGTCAATGCTCGATCCAATTCATGACGTCATCTATGGTCCTTTCAAGAAATCTAATGACCGGCGGGGCCATGGAACCGTGTACTGGGAAAGCATTCTGATTGGTCGCCGCCTGGTGTTGATTTGCCTTCACACATTCATCGTGTTTCCTTTCATTCGGATGGTTTGCTTAAGTGTTGCATGCGCTTTAATTCTTGCCCACCATATGTGGAAAAAGCCATTTAAAGACCCGTGTGTCAATCATGGAGAATCAGTTTCGTTAACCGCCCTCCTGGTTTTGGCGGTTATTAACATGGCGGGTATTACCTTCATGATCAACGGTGAGATTCTCTCCAGGCAGGAGCGGAGTTGTTTCGTCGTTTTACAAGTTGTTGAAGTTATCATTCTGGGAACGATTCCTGTAGTGTGTGTTTTTGTCTTTTTTATTTGTGTTTTCTGGCAGCTGTTTAAGCTCTGCAATTTGTGTTGGGTGAACATGTGTAGACTCTTTGTTAAGTAGTCGCGAAATGAAAAAAAAAAACGAGTTTCACTTTAATAAACAGATCACTTACTCAGTGATATAAATCGACATAAATAGGAACTAATATCTCTTGTTAAGACAAGTAGACAAGAAATGGAACAAAGAAGGGAGTTTTAAAATTATACAACTCATTTATTCAGTGATATAAATCGACATAAATATGAACTGGTATATCACTTGTTAAGACAAGCAGACACGAAATGGAATTTATTGCTCGGGCTGATGGCGCCGAGTCTAGAATTTGGCTATGTTTCTTTCTTTCTTTTTCTTTTTCTTTTTTTTTTTTTTTTGTTCGGGCCGAAGGCGCCGAGTCTAGGATGTTTCTTTTTATTACTTTGGCCGTAGGCACCAAGTCTACAAATGGGTTCTGAATCATTTTTTATGTGGTATCCCACACTATTACTATCAACTCCGAAAAAAGCGAGCTAGCTAGCTAGGTAACATGCAACATTCCGACCACTACCCGAAGATGACGACATTTGACTGGATACTCCAATACCGACCACTGCCCGAGAACGAAATCTGATCGCTTCAAAAGATGAAGTTTGACCGGTTACAGCCGATAACAGCAGATCTGGAGATAGATAAACTACGTTTTTGCGATACTTTTCGCTCCTTCTCATGAAAGAATTTTGTAAAATATAAACACATTTAATTTCATTAAAAGTCAAACGCAATTCTTCTCGAATACTTCAACAGAGGCCTTGATTTTATCAAGGAAAGCCGTACATAATATTTATCGGGGGCAGATTCAAGTCACGTGCTAGGCAACCAGAGTTATCATATTTTAGTCGATCGTGTTTGTTACCACAACTGCGGCGGATGTGATGGCTCTTCGATGTTTTGAGATGTTTTTTTGCCTGCGTGGGAGAAAACTTTGTTTTACCTTTTTGCGACATTGTTAACAGTAACTGACAGCACTTATTCTAAGGCAAACAAGAATGAAGTTTTTGAGCTCATTTCACATTGCCATGCAGTTAAAAGCTGAACAGCAATTGCTTATTCAATCTAAGCTTTGTGATAAAATTCTTAAGTATTTCGTAACAAAAACAAACAGCAAGGCAAAGTGAACGAAATTCAAGCAAGTCTTTCTCGAGATGAAAATCGCAACTGGTTGTGGTGACTGTGCGCAATTACTGTATCTGTAATTGTCAATGTTTATGATGTTCGCTACATGTCCGAGCAAATATTTGGTTGAACGGTAGCCTGTGTTTCGCGGTTAAGTGATTTTGCTGGATTTTCCACTCCTCACTGATTCAGTCAACTGTAAGGCCTGTTCCGAAGGTCGTACTATTTTAAAACAAATAGGCGCTTAAAAAGCGCGTGTATCTACTACCAAAATTTAATCTTTTATTTGCTGGGTGAAAAGAAATATATGGTCGCACATTGGAATTGTAATATCACTTTGATCCAAGTGTGAACACAGGTAGCTATGTATAAAATTCAGGATTGTCAAAAAACACCGGCAACCGGCGTGATACTTTGACAGTTACCCCGCTACAATTCTCCAGTAGAAAAAAAAAAGGTGAAAAGAAAAAACAGGGCGTTTTTAACTTTCGAAACCAAGATTTGAGTGCTTCGCATTTTGGAATTATGTAAAAGAAAAGAAAACGCAACAGAAAAAAGGATCCAAAGTATTTTTGTTTTGTATTTTAGAACACTTCTCATTGATTTGATTTGCGTGTAATCTGATAGACGTCGCCACGGCAAAATGATTGCGTGTTGTTTATTTTTGTTTTCTGTATGCTTGAGATTGATGTAGATAAAAATGTCATTGCTGAGGAAGTTAGTAAAATTTTAATTCTTGTAAGAAACATTATTCCTTGATGTCAAAAAAATGATTTTAAATAAACGCTTTGTAACTCGGTTATGTGGCTTGTATTTTTAGTGACAGAGCCGGTCTGCGCCGTCTGCTTAATATTTGGATTTCGCCGATACTGCTATTTAGGAGCAAACTGAATATTTGGTATAAACTAGATTGGAAAAGAATCTTGAACTAGCTCTTTGAGTCATTTGCCCTTACCACTTTGCAATTCACCGTTATTTTGATAAGCAACCGCGAGACGAGAATGACGAGATAGCAAAGAATGCCTTTTCAAAATTCATTTGAGTGTGACAGAGTCCTGAGTACTTCATACAAATAGGATGTTACTAATACCAGGAACGGGTAAGAGGGAACAGGGAACAGGGAACAGGGAACAGAGAACAGAGAACAGAGAACAGGGAATGGGGAACCGGGAACAGGAGTCTGAGAACCAGTGTACAGCGGTAATCCGCAAAAAAATTCAAAATCGCGGAAGAAGGAAACGAAAATGGTCTGGGAACCAGTTTTGAGCGCATGTCTGCGCATGTGCAAAGGTTGTGGAGGTCTTTCGAGGTCCTGGACTCTAATGTAGTACAGTTTGTAAACTGTACGAAAAGGTGAACATTTTACCGATTTTCAACGGCGCTTCCGCATATTTAAGGCCGACATTATTACCAAAGGTAGATCTTTTCATGGGTTATTTAATTGCAGTTCGTACCTTTGTAATTTTCTTCCTACTTTTTGCTAGAGCCATCTGAGGCTCGTACGTGGAATGCTATCGTAAAGATTTTGCCCATATTTAAGAAATCTATGGCTGATTTCAACAATACAGGGTTATCTTAACCTTCTTATCTCGACGTAATTTTCTACCTGTTTAATTTTCGTTCCCTTTCATGTTGTTAGCCCAGAAAGGTTTCTTATTTATGGGAAACACAGGAGTGTTGTTGCAGTGTTGCTGCCCAGCTCAAGAGTATCATAACTGTATGATCAACACTTTGATCATATTTAAGAAATCGTCAGCATAATGCCACACACATATTTTCGCCATCTTTTACTACGTAAATTTTATTTCTGGCACCTTTTCTTTGCCCACAATGCTGGTAAAATTAACATATTGTAAGTTACAAAATTACTGCATTTT
This sequence comes from Pachyseris speciosa, assembly GCA_016490735.1. Classification (NCBI taxonomy): domain Eukaryota; kingdom Metazoa; phylum Cnidaria; class Anthozoa; order Scleractinia; family Pachyseridae; genus Pachyseris; species Pachyseris speciosa. The sequence continues at coordinate 833,795 of JAEMWC010000217.1, read as the reverse complement.
ACAACTGTGAGAAACGGGTCGGTACAAAACGTGGACCCCCTTTCTGGACCCCCATCTGGACCCTTCTGGACCCCCTTCTGGACCCCTTTCTGGACCCCTCGATTTTTCTGTTAAAAAATAATAAAATGATAAAACAATAAAAATATAAAATTACTCTTCGCTTTGGATTTCAAGTTCCATCGGTTCATTGATAATTACAGACAGTATTATAGTAATTGCGAACACTACCACAGCCAGTTGCCATTTTTATCCCGAGAAAGACTTGTTTTGAATTTCGCTGACTTTGCCTTGCTGATTTTTGTTGTTACAAAATACTTTAGAATTTTCTCACAAAGGAGATTAGATAAACATTAAGTATGCAAAGTGCTGTTCGGCTTTCAACTGGGTTTCGAAGAATGTGAACCGAGCTCAAAAACTATCTTTTTTTCTGTTTGGATTAGAATAAGCACTGCTAGTTAATGTTATCACTGCAGCAAAAAGGTGAGCAATGTTTTCTTCCACGCTGGCAAAATATAGTCGAAAGCTTGCTCTGAAATATCGTAGAGCCGTCAAATCCGCTGAATGTTGTGGCATCAAACATGATGGAATGAAATATGATCACTCTGGTTGCCTAGCACGTGACATAAATCTGCCACCGATAATAATTTTCACATTCTCCGAAAGCCAGTTGAAAGCTGAACAGTAATTTGCATATTTACCGGGGCAGCCGAAGGCTGGAACCGGTCATAAAATGCTGATTGTTCCTTTCGTTTTTTCAAAGTCTCGTTTCCAGGGCCCCGCTTTCCGCTGTGACAAACTCGTTGTCATAGTAACTTTACTTGAGGCAATCGAAGGCATTCCAGACAAAGATTATAACTTTTGGAGGGAACGAAAACTTCCACAATCTTTACGAGAGACTACTTCATGAGCGAAAACTTAAGAGGGGGTATTTAGAAAGACGTATTTATGAGCGACCACTGCACTTGAGAGTGAACCTTTTATCGAGTATTTCAAAACTATCTTTACATCAATCTCTTGTAAAACGTAAGAACAAGAGTAGCATGTTAAAAACGTTTCTCTTCAATAGCATTTCGTCGATTCTTATACCAAAGTCCTCGGCGAAAAACACACGTAAAACGAATTCAAAAAGAAGAAATCGGATAATTTTTTCGCCGCCCGACGAAATATTACAGCGCAGCGAGAGAAAGAGGAAAGTTGTACATCAAAAAGACGACAAAAACAAGGCAATTATTTTGAGATAAATCGTTTTTCAACTGTGTGAATTTAGTACCAACTTAGCTCTATCCCCAGGAGTTCCGTAGAAGGTGAACAAGACTCAATAAAATATATTTGAGGGAAGCGAATATACTAAACAAACAAATCACGGAGCTGAGGTTGCCGTAAATTAAGGTCTTCAATGTACAGAAATCCAAATCCAGATTGCACTAAAACTCTCAAATGAAGGCAACCAATGAAAGAAAAGTGACAGGACGTTCAATAACAATAGATTTTCATTCAAGATGAGGCAAAAAAACTTATCTAAAAGCACAAAAAATGTTCGAAATTTCACGGACGTGATTCGCTGCATGAACACGTGTTCGAATTAATTATTCACGCAAAAGCGAAAGCATGAGTTTTTCCCACAAGTTTTGCAGTTATTTTATCGGCTGTGGCTTTGCCTATCGTGCTAAAAGCTGAATTCAACTTCGAACTAATATGTACATTACCATTTTTGTTTTCTAAAGTCCAGGCAGTAGTCTCCTTCGCAGACGTCTTTGGGCTGGTCACGCGTTCCTTGCCCACGAACGTCTGCTGAACTGCCACTTCCGTTCGCGGCGGTTAGCCAATCATAGTTCGTTTTCCAATTTTTTGAAAGCAGGACTTCGACCCCGGGGTTATTTTCACAGACGATGCACGTGAATCGGGTGTCGATTTCCATTCTTACGCAGCTCGTTATTGGTTTCTTCAAAACAAAGGCTAACCGCCGGCGAACGGAAATGGCAGTTCAGTTCAGCAGACGTTCGTGGGGAAGGAACCCGTGACGAGCCCAAAGACGTCTGCGAAGGAGGCTATCCAGGCAGCTGCTTTAAATCCGCTATCTGTATTCAAAACTCTCTTGAAAGCGTTTTCGTTACGGTTGAGGGAAGGAAAAATTATTCACAAGAAAAGTTTCAGAGGGCTCCGTTCGCCTTGATCTTCCATTCTGAGGCCACCTAAACATCGATTAATGTTCTTCCTTTCCATTTTAAGTGCCAAAGAAGTAATTTGTCCATTTTAGGAATAAAAACAAGATTCTGGAAGTTTGTAGATTTGGCCCGCAACGCGCCATGATTACCTGCACTTTTCGAGCGCGTGATTTGAAGACAAAAAACCGTCTTCAATAGCACAGGATGACCGCGTTTTTAAAAATTGTAAACTATGACAAAATTAAATTTACTTTTTTGGATATCGTTAAGAATCAGCCTTTTGATTTAATGTAGATTTCATGCCAATTTTTATGCGACAAAGCATAGGCGCCCTTGGCTGGCGTGATTTTTATTTCCGGCCCCGCTGGCAGAAGAGACCTCTGCTAGCAGGGAAGATTTCTATGAAAGCCGAGGCGTAATTCTATTATCGAAATGAGTACTCAGGCAGACATCATTTTCTCTTTTCACATTAGTAATTAGACGTTTTTTTCTCTAAAGAATATTTGCGATAAAATAGATTTTCTTGTCCCGCGACAAACTTGTTGATGCATGCTTGTTTATGCATGCTAGTGTAAACGTGGGTTGCCAAGGCAAAAGTGGCCCCGGTAAAATTCACGAAGTGATTCTCGTTAACGTTTATCTAACCTTTGCGAGAAAATTCTAAAGTATTTGGTAACAACAACAAAAGTCAGCAACGCAAATGCAGCGAAATTCAAAGCAAGTCTTTCTCGTGATGAAAATGGCAAGTTCGCGATTACTGTAATACTGTCTGTAACTATCAACGAACCGGCCGAGGTTGAAATCCAAAGCGAAGACTGTTAAATATGGTTGTTCCTTATACGCGGAGTGCGGAGTGCGGAGTGCGGAGTCATCAAAAAGAAAAAATGAGAAATGGCAAAAATGGGAAAAAGAAGAAATATTAAAAACAGACGAAATAAAAATGATATAAGTACAAACGAGTACAAAAATTCCATGTAAATACAAATAAAATATAATAATAAAGAGGAAATTGAATATTTTCTCTGACAACAACCCAATAATAATGAAAATCAATAAAAACGAGAACATTTTGTGATCCGTAATGAGTACAAGGTTTCTCTGGGTTATTCTTTTTTTTTTTTCCAGAGTTTTAATTTTATTTCATTTCTGATGCACTGTTTATCACAACTTGAGTTCGTAGCGATAGTTATCTCCGCAGTACATGATATAAACTGATTCTTGCAAGCAAAATGCAGCAGAGCCAGTCAGAATTAGAGGTTCCCACTATGTTCATTTCACGCACGAAGATGGCAAACAATTATTAGCACATAATAATTAATAAAGCACTTGGCGATTTATTTTGAAACATCACAGCATCTCATTTCGTTTGTTTTCACTTAAAACATCCTTTGCTGGGTCGGTTATCACTTACTACTGCTTAAAATGCACAATTAGGAGAAATTATGGCTTGTATTACTGAAGAAATAGTTTTGTTGATAAACGCAATGATTTTAGACCGTGACTTTTTATATCTTGTCATTCATGCTGTAATATAATCGACACTTGATTATCCACCGTAGCGAAGGGAAATAGTGATGAGTCACACTTAACCGAAAACATACCTTTGATTTGGCGATGAATTCACTGATGGCGAGTGATGCGAAGAACTAAGAAAAGCGAAAGTAGAAAGAATTATTAATTGTATGTGTACTAAATATGTTTTTTATGACTCAATATTGAGCGATGTAATTATAGTCACTGTATAGTTGAGGGATAATCTTACCTCTGACCTCGGACCTCTGACTTCGTTGCTTATTACCAGCGGATGTTAAGACAATAATTAATATTCATTTTAATCATTTTAAACAAAGCTAAAGGAAGCCTTCAAAGGAAAAGCAGTGTTCAATAACATATCAATCGACTAACCTTGACCAGTGTCAGACATAGCTGGCTAAACAGTAAACGTGCTCGTGACGTGACATCTGTTCGAGTGCTAAACCTGGCACAAATTCGTTACAGGAATTAGCCCAGAATTTTCCACGCAACGAGCTATTAATTGGTGCGTGTACGATTTTTTCTTCGTGTATATGTGGGGACCTCTACTTCTGATTGGCTCAGCTACATTTTGCTTGCAAGAATTTTATCGTCACGAAAGCAAGTTGTGACAAACAGTGCATCAGAAATGAAATAAATCATTAAAACTCTGGAAAAAAGAATAACCCACAGAAACCTTGTACTCATTACGGATAACAAAATGCCCTCGTTTTTATCGATTTTCATTTATTTCTTATTCCATTTATTTTGGGTTGTTGTCAGAGAAAAATATTCAATTTCCTCTTTATTATTATATTTTATTTGTATTTATATGGAATTTTTGTACTCGTTTGTATTTATATCATTTTAATTTCGTCTGTTTTTAATATTTCTTCTTTTTCCCATTTTTGCCATTTCTCATTTTTTCTTTTTGATGACTCCGCACTCAACACTCCGCACTCCGCACTCCGCGTTTTAGGAACAACCGTTAAATATCATTTTATTATTTTTCAACAGAAAAATCGAGGGGTCCAGAAGGGGGTCCAGAAGGGGTCCAGATGGGGGTCCAGAAGGGGGTCCAGAAGGGGGGTCCACGTTTTGTACCGACCCGTGAGAAACCCAAGAAACAGTCAGAATGTTTGCTTTGATCGGGTTGATGGTGAATTCTCAATACCAGAGGGCTTGTTTTCCAACATTCACTGCAAGTGCACTTTTATCAGAATACAGCTCACTACAGCCCACGTGTTCAGCAATACCATATCAAACTGCCTACCTCTTAGGAGCTATGAAAGCCCTGTAATGCTAATAATGCCCAATTACCAAGCAAAACATGTGCCAAAACTTTTCTAAGGTCTCAAAAATTATACCAGCACTAAGGAAAACAATAAGTGTTTACATGATCATGACATACATACATACATACATACATACATACATACATATATACATACATACGTACACACATACATACATACACACATACATACATACACACATACATACATACACACATACATACATACACACACACATACATACATACATACATACATACATACATCAGTTTATTCAAGACATTTAAAATAGAGATGACTGTACAAAAAATGACAGTCAGATTTTTGTAAAAAATAAAATCTGTTTTCGTCTTAACAATTCCTATTTTAGCCAAGACACTGGAGTAGTTTCTATTTGAGTTTACCGTCGATTGCATCTACCCGTGAACGCACGTGCTCAAAATATGTTTTCACTTGAAGTCAAACGTCTGCGTTTCAGGTGTCAAACTTTAACGTTTGCCCGCCCAAATGTAAAGTTTCAGCTAGTGTTTCACTACTTGTAGGAATATGTTTTTAGTCAACAAGAAAGGAAGAAATTATCAAATAGGCGTCCTACTTTCAATATATATCATGGATATCAGTGAGCGGATTTTCGCTGACTTTCCTCAGATTTCTTGACTGCGTTGACAGTGAATTGAACCACGAGAACACCGAAGGAACTTCACATTTGGGCGGGAAAACTTTGAAAGTTTGACACCTGAAACGCAGACGTTTGACATCACGTGAAAACATGTTTTGGGTGCGTGCGTTCACGGGTAGATGCAATCGACGGTAGTGAGGAAGACAAGAACCAAGGTAATCACCTGTATCAAAAACATGATCTTATCTGAATTCAGGACAGCAATGCCAAAATGGCACCTGCATGCAAGAGAATCTTGGAGTAATTATTGGGTTCAGCTATGAGTGTTGGGAGTTTTGTTAGCCAATTACATTGTCAGCAAAGAAAGAGAAACTTAAGCAGACATAATAATTATTGTGAATGATATATGAAATAATTCATACATGAACTGCGGAAATGAAATCAAATGAAGAATGATCATCGCAGTTGTGAACGCAGTTTATGCAATTGCGAAAAGAAGCCTGAAAAAATTCAGGACTTCATAGCTCAGTTGGTTAGAGCATCGCACCGGTAATCGCGAGGTCACGGGTTCAAACCCCGTTGAAGTCCTGAATTTTTTCAGGCTTCTTTTCGCAATTGCATAAATTGCGTTCACAACTGCGATGATCATTCTTCATTTGATAATAATTATTATTACTACCAACAATAAGAAACAGTCAGGCAGAGTCGATGGCAAAGAAAAAACCTGTCAAAATCACTTAAATTATCAGTTCTGGGGTAAAAGGATGACAGTACACCACAGGTAAGGCAATTTAAGACATTTAACTTTTATTTAGCATTGGTCAATACATATATTTAGTGATTCATCGCTAGAGCATGAAAAATATGGTAAATCCCTTACATTTACAATAAAAAAAACAGAGGGTTACATAAACAGATTGTCTGGATGCCCTGTGGTTGAAATACCGTACAGTTTTTCATGACAGTAAGTTGTGTCATTTAAAAATGATTTTGTAAAAAAAGGAAAATATTGTCCAATAAGGGAAATGCTATTTTCAATAAAAGACAATTTTTTTAACCTAGGTTAGCATGCTTTTAAAGCTTTTTTGAGGGGCTTCCAAACAAAACAATTGACTAAAAATAAAATATTTTCAAGTTCTGTCAATGCTTGGCTTTGCTGCTGTTTAAAAGTTTATCGATACAAGGTTAACTGTAACTTGTATTTCCTGGTGTTTTGGCTTATTTAATATATTTGTATTTGTACAAACGAGCTTATTTAATCACTCGTCGTTCAGTAGTAATTGTATGTATCCTTGCATGCAGTAACTTGAATAAATAAACCGTTTATTAAGTTTTCTACGTTCACTTGTGTTATCTCGGTCTGTTACCTCCTCGGTGCTTTTCCGTTGATAATGATGTTGGGCTGGAAGGGAAAAAGCTAATCGCCCAACAAATGGTGGCAGCCACTGCAGAACCATTGACTTCAAATTCTCACCCAGGAATACGAGTCGTCTAATTACACTGCAAGCGTCAAGTTAGCTTCATATTTTCTGTTTACCTCTTTTCGTCCGCGATTTTGAAGTTTTTGCGGATTACCGCTGTACCCTGGTTCCCAGACTCCCGTTCCCGGTTCCCGGTTCCCCGTTCCTTCTTTCCCTTTCCCCGCTCCCGGTATTAGTAACATCCGTTTGAATATAATCTATAATCTTAATATATATATTTAGCCAAGGCTAAAAGCGGAGCTCCAAAAGCATTCTTTTTCTACTGGCATTTATATATAGTTTGCTTGTCATATCACCCATCTGACCTCACTCAAGCTACAGACCCAATGCTGTAAAAAACAGTATGGAAAGGTGATCTGAGCCAGTGGCACAGTGGATTTAGACCCCCGCGGATTTGCAACCTCCAGTCCAGATCTGCTTGTGTGGATCAGATTTGGACCCCCTAGTCCAGAACTGCTGGCAGATATGAACCCCCTTTTACGGATTTGGACCCCCCACCCCTCCTAAAAACAAGTGTTCTATTGAGTAAGGTAATAAAAATTCCTTTGCAAATTGAGTTTGGAGATGTTATAAAAGCAAAATAAAAATATTGACTTAGGTTTTAATACCTTGTGTAAAAAAGAACCTGCAACTCTAGTCTGCATCTATAAATTTTTAAAACAAAACATTTCTTAACATCTTAGAGCAATACCTAAGGACAGGTCTGTTTCCCCGTTCAACTGTAGGCTACTTAGTTATGGTTTAGAGCCACTAGAAATTGGTGGAGAAGCCTGCATGGTGATTGCTCCTTTGAATCAGTATCACAATTCAGATATATAGTGATTCAGATCATCACTTCATAATGAATGCAATTTCAATTATCCAGAGCCTCCCATGAGATAGTTGTAAATCAGAAATTGTGTATCCTCTGGATATATGTATGCCTCAAAAAAAAAAAAAAAAAAAAAAATGAAAGAAAGATACATGGAAATCAATAAAAATATTTAGATGATATGAATTAAGACCAAGATATTTCTTTGATCAATTACTTCTTGACCTTACTATCACAAAAAAAACTGCTTGCATGCTAACATTAAGCTCATCAATCAATGCACCTACAGAGTTTTCAAAAAGAAATCCAGCTGCTCTTCTGGCCAGCAAACTTGATAATAATGTATTGGGCGTTTGGTTGATACCACTAACAATGTAGTATGAGGATTTAAGGTAATGATTCATCAAAGCAAAAGTGCTGGAAATCCGTGTTAGCCAATTAACTTGATTTTCTATTTTGCAAGAAAGATAAGGACTAGTCTCACATTTCTCCATGTACATTGAAATTGCACAACATACTTCATCAAACATCAGAAATCCCATTTAACATTAATGCCAAATGTCATTCAAACATCCCACAAGATTAGTGTGACCAGCTACAATAACTAATAAAATTAACTGAAAGACTATATGCAGGAGAAGGAAGTCCAAAGGATGTGTACATTGATGAGAAAGAGCTTACTTTAAGTTTAATTTTAAGTTTTAAGTTTAACCCATTGACTACCGCAGGTTTTTACATTTTCGGAGTGATTTTCCACCTATAAACGATGAATAGCAATTCGTGACTCTTTATTTGAACTACCAGGGAAAAGTGGTGCTGTCCTAAGGCACTGGAGGCTCAAGGTTTCTGAAAACGTCATTTTGACGTAGCTATTTTTTATCCGTGAAGCGACAACAATGGCCCAAGTTCGGTTTGCTTGCGATTTCTGCTAAATTTACAGCCATTTTTCATCTTTAGCGGCTGCCTGATGAGCATCATTAAGCGTGACGGTAGCTAAGAGTCCACTTTCTCAAAGAATCGAGCAAGGTGATGTACTTTGTTGTTGAATTTGGCTTGTTACTCGACGAACTGGGAATTTGGCCGGTCGAACACTTAGTACCTTTGGGACTCGACTATTGATGAATTTCTCGACCTACCGCCACATATTTTGGAATTTCTGTGTACTGAAGATGACCACGAGCAGGAAATTTTGGCGGTAGGTCGGAGTGGCTGTAGACTGCAGGCTGTATATGTGAAAGAATTGGGGGAAGGAACGGGCGCTGTCAAAAATTCTCGTTAGTTCCCAGCATGCAATGCGCTCAAGATGTTGAAAATGTCGGGAAGGCCCGAATGCACTGGAACAAAAGGCTGTATCTACGCTCGGGAGAAGAATATGAACAAAAAAAGTCATTTCTAAGCTAGAAAAAGGACTGAATTTCGTTATGATGGTTGAATTTTGGTTTTTCGACGATGATTTTCTCTAAAAAAAATGGAGACAAAAAGGGACATTTTTGTTGTTTCTCTTTGACGTTAAAAACGGCCAGTTTCGTTCTTGTCCAAACTCAAAAGGCCATATTTGGTAAAAATCGCTACGTTTCTTGCATTTATTGGATATCCAAATTTAAAGGGCATTCCATTTCGTGCTCACAACTTACAGTTAAGGCAATATTCCTGCGATTGAGAAAGTTGCAATGTTTTGAAGCATGGGAGTTTTTTACGGCCGGTTTTGGCCGGCACGGGTGCCAATGGGTTAATAATACTTTGTCATGCGAATACAACTAAGTTGATACAAAACAAAGAAAGTGCATGACTGGAGAATAATTGGGAGAAACTAAATTCCCATACAAAGAATATTATCTAATATTACACATTCTAAAAACTAAGAGGTGAAATTTAAACGTGGTCCAAAGCTAACCTAATCAAATTAAATCGAATACTTGTCTCTTACAAGTCACCCCAGATTTGAGATTGACATTAAAATTTAAGAAGTAAAATTTAAATACAATCCAAAGCTAACCTAATTAAATTACATACTTGTCACTCACAAGCTACATCTGATATAAAATTGACACAAATAATGTAATAGATAGGACTTAAAACTGCTTAAAGAAGGTGCATGCATGATGTTCGATGGAACACCATTCCAGTCTGTTATGTGGTGATTAAAAAAAGAAAAGCTGAAGGCTATATATATATTTAGCCAGGCCAGGCCTAGAATCGGAGCTGCACAATCTCACCGAGCAACTTCGCATGGCTTTATTTGGGCCAGTTTAATTTGTGTTCAAAACAATTGAGCAGCAGCGGGGAAAACGAAGGGTTTTCAATAGCAAACGTTTGCAGAAAAAAAAAAGATAGACATTCTTGAGTCCTAACTACTTTCAGATGAAAGCGTAAGGAATTCAAAAGCGGATAAAGAAAACTCTACAACTGAACAAAGTACGATGCGAGTGTTTGCTCGAAGAAGGAGAAGGTGAAGAAATTAAACAAGACTAGCTAGTAATGAAAATAGCCTGTACTGATTAAGTTACAAAAAATCGGTATTTCTTTTGACAAAAATGCCCTTAGAAAAGAAAATAAAGGGTACAAACTGATCGTTTACAGCAGTCAACAGGAACTGACCGCGGTTCAGAAACAACAGAACAACAAACATATTACAAGAAAACAAAGCACAATACGAATAATATTTCTTCGAAGATTCTTGGAGAAGGTGGAGAAATTAGACAAGTAACAAAAATATCTTTAAATTTAGACATAAACGTCCGTAGAAAAGACAAAAAAGACGTCCGCACCTGATCGTTAAGAGCAGTGAACAGGAATCACTGAGGCAGCAATCACTCGGAACGCGACAGAGCTGAATAATGGAGCCATTTCCCACAAAATATTTCCTTGGTTTACACAAAGCACTAAAGTGCGCTGATAGTTTTACTGTTACTTCCCATGTCTTCCGAAAAACCTTCTTCAATTAATGATTCTCAGTGGCAAAACATCATCCAGTTAACGAAGAAAGCGCTTGCCAAACCACACGAGCATTTATCTCGCAGACCCGTCCACTATAAAATTTATCAAAGCCAGCCAGCCAGTCAACCCATTTCGCTGTTTTTAACATCCAAACGCTGATTCTTACAGGTTCAAACAAATTAAGACGACGTGTTTATAGACGGCGAAACTTAATTGTTGTTTACAGGCCGCTTTCAACGAAGATCTCGCTAAAACTTTTTTCAAATGACGAGTGAAGCGCTCTCGTTTTTGACATTTTTGACAGCATTTTGAAACTTTATTTCAGATTTTGAGACGTGCACATGCACATGCATTTGATCGACTTTTTTTTTCACTCGAGCTTGAGTTTCCGCCTTTAATCCTTAATTTTACAAGGACTCATTGCGATTACGTGTTAATAAGATAAGGGCAAAAGTTTCTTAACGCTGTTGAGGCACTAAGTTTGAAAAACAGTAAGCCAAGCCAAGTAAAAACACTCGTTCGCTTGCAAAGAAAACAATGTAACAAAACAAACAAACAATTCAACTACTTCTTTGCGTCCAAAACGAGTAGAGATAATTGTTATTTATATCCATTCGAGAGAAAAATACAAGTTTCATTTCTGAACAAAAGTAACAACGATTAAACCAAATGTTAAGCTTCTATTTATTTAATTTACCTCACTCTCCATCGCTGTGTTGTAGAGGTTTCAACCACTTGAAAATACGTAAGTTTCAGTATAAAGCAAAAATAAGCATCCGCAAAAATAGCAAACGGTTTGTCCAAAGAAAGAGTTCCTTCCACAGAGTTTAAGCTACTCGTTCCTCCCATTAATACCATGAACTGTTAAATGACCTTTCTTGGTGAGATGCAAGATGCCGCGGTAAAGTGAAAGCCCTTGAAGCGTTGAATTATACTGTTTTCAACCGCACAATCGATCCAAGTTTGAAGCTTTTCCTGGGAAAAATCTTTCACCCTTCTTTTCATCACTTGAAAATTCACCTTCCGGAGTATCTTTTGACAAGTTTTTGATTTTTCTGCTTTTTACGCGAATTTAAAGACAAACTTCCATCGAAGATGAAGTTGTTTTGCTCAAAATGAAGAAACCAACTGAATGTGAAATTACGTGCCGCAGAAAGCGCGCGAAAAATTTAAAAGCCTCGATTTGGTTTGGCTGTCCCACACCTGGCTTGAGCCTGCGATCCAATCGAAAGCAAGTACCTGGTCAGCGGTCAACTTAAAAAAAAACAGCTGACCTCCATGAGTTCTTAACTTGAGCCCGCGATATGGTCACGTGACACTGGTCAGCGAATACCTTGTTTTGACAGGTGTCAATTGGCTATAAGAGGAATGTCCAGCATCTAAGACGTACGCTCTAAACTAGCTTGTCAGGTTGGCCAGGTGGAGTATGGCCACCATGTTGGATTATTATGATTATTATTAGGATATTATTAATTATTGGGCGACTCCGTCGTCGTCGTCGTGCGTACGCGCCCACGAGCAATACCGCTAGCCATTTTTACCATGAGAAAAGCAGTTGACGGGTTTCTATAGGTATGGTTCTCCGCTTGGCGGCCCTTCGGGCCGCCGGAGCTCCGCTATAAATCACTCTTGAAATTGGTTCTTTTGTGTTGTATCGTCCCTAGTATTAGACATATCTATAACGTTTTATTAATATTGCTATTACTATTGTTATTTTTTTTAATATTAATGTAAATTTTACAGATGAAGAGCCACCTTTCAGTGGAAATACTGTAATAAAGTCATTATTAGCGGAGCTCAGGCGGAGCACCATTGTTAAGAAAATATGGTAACCCATCTACTCGAGAAATTTTGGTTTTGGCCACCGTACGTACGTACGCCCATACGTCCGGCCTTCCATGTATGCGATGTGAAATATTCCATTAATTGTGTGTTGTAACCCTCGTTTTGTGTACATTTTTTTGTGTACATCTTGATATTGGACGCCAATGTTATGGTTATTTTATGGCCAATTGACACCTGTCAAAACAAGTTATCCGCTGACCAGTAGTACGTGAGCATATCGCGGGCTCAAGTTAAGACATCATCGAGGTCACCTGTTTTTTTTTTAAGTTGACCACTGACCAGGTACTGGTTTTTGATTGGATCACAGGCTCAAGCCAGGTGTAGGACACCCAAACCAAATCGAGGCTTAATTTTTCGTGCGCTTTCTGCGGCTCGAGATCTCACATTCAGTTGGTTTCTTCATTTTGAGTAAAACAACTTCATCTTCGAATTTCTGTCTTTTAATTCGCGTAAAAGGCATAAAAGTCGAGAACTACTTAAAGTGTATATGACACAAAATTCTTCATTAGCTTGTTCGAAAGAGCTTTCGAAATGATGAAGTACGGCGTTTATTTTATTGTGATAGCACTCTTGGTTGCCGAGTTATTCAAAATTTTGATTTATGCATATTAGAGGACTTGTGACTTTACAAGGTGGATACAAAATGAAGTAAAATCACAAAATATGGAATATCTGTGCAAATACTAAATCTACAGGGTTGAAATTATGCAAGGTTGATGCGCTGCCAGAACTACACATTGTGATAGTGGCTATGATGTCACCACAGCAACATACTCGTTACCAAATCTCTACCTCTAAGTCCTGGCTAAAAGATCAAACATTTTCATCCAACATCGTGTTTGTCACACATAACGTTTGGTGGCTAAACGCATAACAATGTTTGACCAAACAGCGGACCAAGCGAGTCCACAAACTGATTTATGCGTATTATCACTGAAATTTTCGACGGTATGTGATTTACATACATACATCCTTTATTGACTTTCCTCATAGAGGCTTTTCAAAGACAATAATTAAACCTAATTACATGCTACAATAAAAGATAATAATTAACTACTGTAAAAGCTGACCTAGGGGACGCTTAAAAAAATATTTACACTAAAATTTAATCGAGATGATAAAATAGTTAAGAATCAATAAACTCCTTGACGAGTTTACGCTTCAGGTTGAACTTAAAGGCAGATACTGGCTCAAGGGTTTTAAGATAGCTGTTCATGGAGTTACAAATACTGACTATTCTATAATAAAACGTCTTCTGACCACGTCTTCGAGCCGCCGACCGGTTAGTTCAGTGGTAGAGCACCGGACTACTGTGCGGGAGGTCGCGGGTTCAAACCCCGGCCGGACCAACACTCAGGGTCTTTATATAATTGAGGAGAAAGTGGTGCCTTTGTAATGACGTCTACAAACGGCTAGACTTTCTAGTCTTCTCGGATAAGGATGACAAACCGTAGGCCCCGTCTCACAACTCTTCACAATTCTCTGATTCTGTGGGACGTAAAAGAACCACTAGGGACGTAACAAAACTCTGGCAGTGACCACCCCTAATGTCTGTCTTAATTTGATATTGACATTTCTGGGGCACTCATAACTCAACTTCATTAATTGTAAATGCGTTATAAGCACTAAAATTTGGTTTATCAACGGAGTTGATAATGTAAATTGACCACCGTACAGGGATTCGATTAGCTGACGTTTCGAGCGTTAGCACTTCGTCGGAGCGAATCGAGGAATTGTGGGTTGTGTATGGTTTATATACAGAAAATGGAGCTACGCTATTGGTGGTAACATGGTAACGTGAAAACAGGAATAAATTAATTGAATGAAAAGCGCTCGTTGATACCGTGGGGATTAAGAGCGCCAATTTGAAAGATCAGTTTTGCTCAATATTTTTACGGCTTTCCGTGTACCTTGATGTAGGGAAAGGCCGGAAATCGACATGCGTTGTTTGGAATGGTTAGGGAGATTAAAATGCCGAGCGACAGGTTTCTCCCTAACCATTCCAAACAATACATGTCGATCTCCGGCCTTTCCCTACATCAAGGTACCACGGAAAGCCGTAAAAATCTCGAGCAAAAACTGATCTTTGAAATTGGCACTCTTAATCCCCACGGTATCAACGAGCGCTTTTCATTCAATTAATTTATTCCTGTTTTTCACGTTACCATGTTACCACCAATAGCGTAGCTCCATTTTCTGTATATAAACCATGCACAACCCACAATTCCTCGATTCACTCCGACGAAGGGCTAACGCTCGAAACGTCAGCTAATCGAATCCCTGTACGGTGGTCAATTTACATTATCAACTCCGTTGATAAACCAAATTTTCGTGTTTCACTCCCCCACCGACGCAGCACCACAGTTTCTTTAGAAACTAATCCCCTTTATTCATGTGTTATAAGTAGTCTGGCAAAGTTCCCCGGCCAGTGTTGTAATGCGCATTTGAATATTGCATAGAAAATGCGCAACATAAATGTGATATATTATTATTATTATTATTATTATTATTATTATCATCATCATCATCACCATTATTATTATTATTCGATTAATACAGTTTTCCCCATAGTTTGTAGCTTAATAATTTTGCAATTATTTATTATTTTGTAATATATTGGATGAATTGTTAAATAAAATTATTATTATTAAAAAAAATATTATTAATCATCATCATCATTATTATTGTTATTATTATTATTATTATTATTATTATTATTATTATTATAAGCAGTCTTGAGAAGTGGAATGTACAGAATCTGTGAACTTCTCGTGGCTTACCCGCTTATTTGTCCTCGCTTAATGAACTGGGAGGAAAGGTATTCCGGCACGCGGGATCAGGTTAGGCATTTAAAACTTCAGTAAGTTTTAATTTTTAATGTTGCTGCCGCGTTTCAATGTCTTTTTTAAGCCTCTTCTGTTAATAGCTTTTCAGTTGCACGCTTGTATGTCGCTTTTTTCGTAATTCTGTTAGTTTTTTCTGCATAATTTTGTCCTTTGTTTGGTTCATTAGTATAAAATCTGCTGCTTTACTTGTAAAATTCACCCACATTTTGTATCTCGGGGAGTCAACGTTTGTTGGAAAATTCTTAGCGTCAGTCGTACGAAATTTGTTCCGCTTTCTTTAAGCCATACAACGTTTGTAAGTATTATTTTCACTAGTCGATTCGCTTCTTTCGCCGTTTGTTCTCACTTGTTTATTTCCGTTCATATTTTTCGTTGTATTTAACATGTATTTTACTTTGTATTCTTAGCAACCGCTATAAGACCGTTGGAATAAAGTTTTAATGTACACAGCTCGTTGGGAGATTGGCGTTTTGACCCCGACATTGAATATCCAAAAGCATGGCTTAAATGGTTATTTAAGAAAAGGAAGGCAAATTTTGCGTTTCCCACAAGCAGTAAAAAGCGTAAATTTCATAATTATGTCAGAAACCTGTGGTTTCCCGGCAACAGTCCTGGATGCTTACAAAAATAAAATCTACCATATTTTGATTTTACAGTGCGTAATAGTTTGGCTGTAGCGGCCACACGCGCGCTTTGTACGTAGATATTGCGAGAATGCCGTTTCATTGCAAAAATATGGGATTTCAAGCTTCTTTTCGTTTGTAGAGCAAAGCAGTGAATCAACTATTCAGGTCAAATGTGCATACGAATGCGTATCAAATTTCGCTTGCGTGCGTTCCAGCTTCTCGGAAATAAATCACAATCAATCAAGTGTATCTTGCTTTTTATACCTTTAAAAGGCATGGAAATCCTTGCCATGACGGTGCGGATCTAGTTCCTGCGAGAAATTACAGTTCATTGAAATATGTGAGCCGGTCAAAGACGCGACTGTGTATTCCCGGGAGATACCTAAAACCCAAAAATATGATAGCGCTTTTCATCCTGTTGATTGAAAATTATAAGGATAATTCGTGTATTGATACTACAATCGAAGGCTATAAAAACAAATGCAGCTAATTTTAAAAGAGCCATCAGTTAATGTGATCATCTCAGTTCGCTCAGGCTAAGAGTCAGATTTCAACGGATAGCTCAAGCTATTCGAACGGCAGAAAGTAATCTTTCTATCAAATAGTGCATCACACGTAAATGCAGGCGTCTTGTTTATTTTTCGCCTTCGTGTCACGAATATGCCAGAGCACGTGTCCAACACGCGCCACTGCACATAAGGGTTTAACAGGTAGTCGGTCATCCTCACATGTCGCGCGCGTGACTTGAGTGACCTTCCGTGCAGCTGAGTGACCTCAGTTCCATGCAAAACTGCCTGCACGGAAGGTCGAAAGATGTTTTCAAAGCTCATCTTCGGTTCTTTTTCATATTTTTTTTGCAAGAGTAGCTTCGATGTATGAGTAATTTCGGAGGTTCCTTTGACCAAATTTCGAATCTAAACCATTCGATAAGTGTTTTCTTTCTCAAACAATGATTAGAAATTAAGTATCCATCAATGTAAACAATGCGATAAGTCTCTTTGGAATAAATAACTATTTTCTCCTTTTTAGCTTTTGAGCATATGTGGTGTAGCGGTCATTGTCACCGCCTGTGATGCAGATGCTCGGGTTCAAACCTTAGTAGTAGCACCGTTTGTTTTTGTTGTTGTTTTGTTTTTGTTTTTCTTTTTGCAAGTATTATTATTGTTATCAATGGTTGACCTGTATTCATGATAAGCGCAATGCGTCCGATGTAAGGAGGAAAGACTTCTCTTTTTCTCTTGTTTCCCGCCAAAATTTGGGATACACATTGTATTTTTGCAGGCTCGAGATTAGGCTAATTGTAGCCGGCTCTTGTTCAATGATACAAATCGACGTAAATAGGAACTATTATGTGACTGAGCAAATAGCCTGCGAGCAGGCTCTCCACGTGTTGATTTTCACACCAAGTGAGAACTATTTTTCATGGCGAGCGTCCAACGAAAGCTGTTGTTGTAGCGAGTCAAAATTGCCGCGTTTACAAATGCTGTTTTTAGCGTGAAATATGGAGCAGGGAAAAAGTGGTCGTAAATCTTCAGAAAATCTGAACCAACCTTCAAACAGAGACAGCAGCCGAGGTGAAGTTACAGCGGAGATGTGCGAGAGCACTGGCATAAGATTCGTTAAAGAATCCTCAAATTTATCGCAGCGCGTGTCTAATCCATGTGCTTGCAGAATCAGGAACTTATGTAGGCTTTACTCAAGTTTAGCAATCTCTCGGCCTGCATGAAACGGAAGAAGAGAGAGCTGATAATGCCGAACCGCGAAGCAAACGTCAGCTACCGACTTCTGTGCCGGGTTTCGACACCCAGATCGAAGTCCATCGTAGCGAAAGGAAGAGAAGGAAGAAATTCTTTGTTCAGTTCTCGTGAACAACCAGAAGGTGAACACCCAACCAGTGGAGCGGATCAACTGAGAATTGAGGACTCCTTACAAACTTCGCACATTTATGACCTACTGGGAAACGACAAAACCAGCGTGAAGGTCGTGATTGCTTACCCGAGTGAGAATGTTGCTGTACTTACACCGGGTGATAAGCATTCAACGGACAACATCAAAAACATTTCTTTGAAGAAATGGCATGCCGAGGGAAATGGCATTTTTGGTCATCCTGAAATACGCAGTGACTGTCCTGGGGCTTGCAGAGATTGGACGCCACCATGTTTGGTTCAATGGGCGGTTCATCTTGTTTTCATGAATTTCATGCCGTCTGTCATCTCCTGTTACTTCTGGCCAATCATGATGCTGCGTTCGTGGACGAACGCGGGGAATTAAAAAAGAGGGGGTTTGTTTGCAGGCTCTCCTTTCCCGGCCCCAATTTTCTCGCGGCTTCCCCGATCGCTTGGCTTGCGCCGCAACGAAAATCTGGAGAGCAAAGGGCTAACTTATCAAGGTAAATGGAATGGAACTAGTCATGAAGCAGATGAGGCAATTCTTGGGCGATTTTATTCACAGGCACCGAACAGTTCTCGGAACGGCTGAAAGAAATCCTGCTCTCCCACAATGCCAATCCCTGATAAATAATGTCAATCATTTCAAGAGCGTAACAGTTTTGAGCGTAATAGTTGATGACAAGCAGTCTGTACTGCCCTAGCTTTATCGAAGATGTTGTGATATAGCTGATGAAGTCCCTTGATTTCGTAGTAAACATTTTGTAAAATG
>JAEMWC010000217.1:747500-810000 GCA_016490735.1 Pachyseris speciosa | reverse complement strand
TCCATCACTTTGGAAGGAGTAATCTTTCTTTATTGCTCGCATCCACTGCAGATACTCTAACAGTACTTTTCTCAGTTCTTTTCTGTAGAGAGGAAGGAGAGCGTTCTGCGCTTTAAGGTGAGCCACATTTTCCGAATCCCCTTTTCTTTTGTACTCATCGATCAAAGCATTGAGCTGGACCTCGTGGCGTTCCTGAGTTTCATCTAATATGCGCGACCAAGGGTTTAAGTGCTCTGTCACTTCTTGGAAAGAATCCGTTTCTTGGCTTGATTGAGAGTCTTCACTGTCTTCGCTATCTTCGAAATTTCCATTACCCCTTTGAAGAAGGTGGTCATTATAACTGTCGCTCCAAGACATTTTTTGGTTTGAACAGCACGAACTTTGGCAGCAAACAGAACGACGAGTGGAGTGCCGCCTTTAAAACAAGCAGTGAAAATGTGAAGCTTATGGGATGCGGTTTAGTGTGACAAGATACTGCTACTGCAGGCGGGGTTACTAAGCTCTCTTCTCTGTGTTCTGCCGTTCATCGTCTCCATACAAAGTGAGCCACTCAGGAACTGAATCTGTTGTTGTTTTACAATGTTTGATTCTCTTGGCTGCTTTTCCAACGCCTCTTGGAAGAGATTTCAGTGATTTCTTTACTGATAATAATTGGAATAAATTGTTTTTTATTTTTATTTTTTTTAATTGTCCCCCCTTGTCATTGTTTCATATGTCGGCATCCCTTTGTGGACCCAAGGTCCCCCTTTAACTAATATCGACAGAACTAGCCATCGATAAGCGGAAATTTGTGCTTAATCGATTGTTTGTGAAGCAACCCATTCTACAAGAGGAAGAATAGATCTACTTTCACTGTTATACTATTCTTTTGCTCTCAATACAAATGTATTTCAAATCAATATCTAGCGTGTTGTTCTATTGGAGTTTATTTCTTTGTTAAGGGGACTTCGGTCTTATTGTTTGGTATTCTCAATGTATGAAGACGATTGATTGCGCCCTAATTATTTGATAGTTTGTGCTAAACATTTCGTAGTTGTTGGAGCTTTTGTTGTCAATAAATGCATTTTTATTCACTTCAAATCTCTGTGTATTTGAATCATTTTTGTGCTCGCTAATAAAAGGAATAATGTCTCAAGAAACGTGTTGTTCGAAAACATTCATTAGTCGCGTGTTGAAAATTAAGCGCTCCGAACGTCCATTGTTATTGTTCGATGGTAGAGCTCTCCCATGGGCTCCTTCTCTTGAGTTTGCATGCAAATATAGGGTTGAGAGAAGAGCTGAGATCCGTTTTGCATAACGCGTGCATGACTAACGGCGCGGAAAACAAGAAAAGTTAGCAAAGAATTTATTTTCTCTCTCACGTCTCTCATCGCCAAAGCTGAGAGGTCAGATAGCATCGGGATTTTCAGTATTGAGATAGAAGAGAACGCAGTTTTGTAACAACTAGTCGGCATTGAAATAGAGAGTTTTCGGTTAAAATTTCTGTTATGTGTATGTTTTAGTTGTGTGAACGGAACTACCGCTTAACTCTTTTCCATCCAACGTCACACATATGTGATGATAAATACTGCTTCCTTTTTATGGTTTATTTCTTGTTTAAAGTTTGTCAGAACGTTATAATAATTGTGTGAATAGGACCAACTGTGTTTTAGCAATCATTAAAGCTAAAAATAACGACTACAATACCAGAATTCCGCTGCATATCACCGATCGTTTAACAGCAAAGCCCAAAATGCTTGTTTTTTGGCCAGAGAATAACACCAAAATTTACACATTTTTGTGGCCAACTTTTTAATAAGAAAAACTGCCCAAATATCAAGATTCTACATTTACAGCAAACCTCAAGCTCTCTCCTTATTATCAGCTATGAAACGTTTCTCTCACATTTGGTGCCTGCCACGTTTCAGCCCGTTTCTGAGATCCAATCTTGTGTGTCTTAACTGGACTCGTTCACGGCCGAAAAGAATTCTGGGAACTGTAACCACGCCGCGAGCATAGAACTCTCCTTCAGTTCATTACATAGTTTTTCGATAAGTGCTGAGCCACCCGGTGCTACCAGCAAAATGTTGCATCGATGAGTATTTTTAGCGGTCAGAACTAGCCCACATTGCCTCGTTAGCTCCCCGAATCCACTTGCAGAAAGACAAGAGAGACAGGTTCCATATCGAGCCACCATCATCACAACAGAGCGTGTTTGGCATCTCCATCAACATAAAACCGCCTCTCACCTCTGGTTTCTTTCAAAGGCTTGCCTTTACCCACATTCTAGCTTAATGATGCCAGCATGGGGGCTTCTGCAGAGGAAAATGGCTCAGAAAAGCACTCTAAAACTGACAATTGCACCACAGTCAAGCGATTCCACTGACTCGACAAACAACAGCCACTCGGGTGCATCACGTGACTCTAAAGCCTGGGTCCCCAGTATTTCAAGACAGCAGATATTTTCATAATAACTCCATATATGAAGAAGTTAAGAGCCCCAGACCATTTATTGCCCAAAATCTGGTGAAATAAATAGCACCCACTTGGATCGAAAAGGGTTAATAAAAGAACAGTCAGAAATAAGTGGTTTTTCGAATAGATCGATCAGTTGAAGTTCTTCTGTCTGAGGTTTAATGCCACACAACAAATAATTTCCGACCTGTATTTTAATGCTTTCAACTAAGTTTAAACATTAGTGCTTGATTCGACTTGCATGTTTGGAGCAATGGTTTAAAGTATATGGCAGATAGCGAAAAGTTTGCTTTTCCTAGCAAAGCGATTGCAGGAAAGATAGCACTTTCAAAAACTACCCGCTTTTATTTTGAAAACATAGTAGATTCTTGACTGAGCAATCAAGGTTAAAAGAGACCGGGCAAGCCTGGGCAGATCTATTATTGCTGTTGTACTAGAGCGTCGCGTATTAGTATGCCTACCCACTTATTAGTAACCGCAGACCGGTTAGCTCAGTGGTAGAGCACCGGACTACCATGCGGGAGGTCGCGGGTTCTAACCCCGGCCGGACCAACACTCAGGGTCTTAAAAATAACTGAGGAGAAAGTGCTGCCTTTGTAATGACATCTGCAAATGGTAAGACTTTCTAGTCTTCTCGGATAAGGACGATAAACCGTAGGCCCCGTCTCACAGTACTTTCACTTAATCTGATTCTGTGGGACGTAAAAGAACCACTAGGGACGTAATAAAACTCTGGCTGTGACCACCCCTAGTGTCTGTCCTAGATATCTACATTACGGGGGCACTCATTAGTTACTTCATTAATTGTAAACTGCACTAGCAGTCTGGTCAAGTCCCCCGGCCAGTGATGTAAACTATCCCTGAAAAGCCCCGACGGGGAGAGGATAAGTATGTATGTATGTATGTATGTATGTGTAAGACAGGGGAAGACAGGGGAAGACAGTAATGAGGCTTAATTCCAATGAAAATATACCACTAAAAATGTATATCATCATCGCCTAATTTCGCTTTTAAATTTTCCGGGCCCGGCCATTTTCTCGCATTAAACTCTATATCACATCCAGCAAAAACTCTTTTGCGATTATTCTAACTTGCTTACTTTGGAAAATATGGGCGAACTGGGTGAAATTTCATCCTGGGCTGAATTTCGCCATATAATCAGGCCCTAGGTAAAATAGGAAATAGGGATATTTACTGAGGTAAATGTATTTAGAGGAATCGGAGGTGGTGGCAATCAAAAGTGTTGTAATGGCGTTTGACGTTTGAGGGAACATTCTGGTACACAATTTACAGTAAAAATCAGAAAAGATAAACAACATTTCAAAGCCATCTTTACCTCATCTAACTGCAATTGACGTCAAGATGGCTGAGAAACGTCGTTTATTTTCACTGTCTGATTTTCATTGATGAACAAACGGCTTCCGCAAACAAACACACTGAAATGAATAGCGTCATAATGGCGCTACACAACATGTAATGACATCAAATTATATGTAGTAATTAGAATTTAAGTGTTCCTCAGTTTTTGTACATTTGGGAGCGATAGTGTAAGATGTCATAAGGTTTCAGAAGTGCCCTCTTCACCCCCCCCCCCCCCCCATCCCTCCCCCACCTCCCCGTCACCACATCCCTCCACTCAAAATTCCCTTTCTCCAGCTCGACCCTCCTCCACACACCTGTTTCTCGAGCTCGGTCAAATAGACTGGCCAAGTTTAAGGAAGTTTTGTTTTTGTCCACTTTTTAGGTTTCTTAAAGTCCCCGACATATTTGTGCGGAATGTTTGTTTTAACAAACTATGATGTAAGAAACATTCGTTCGTTAACATAACGAACAATTGTTGTAAAGACACTGTTCATTAAAGCTGTTAGAAAATTGTTCCCACGCTTAAGCCTTTTTACTTCTTTGTGCAAAAAGAGGTTTGACAGCAGAGTTGATAACAAGAAGTTTTTGTCTAAAAACGTATGTTTATTATTTCATCTTTATTGTCTTCATGCTTGGTTTTTTCCAGGGGAAAATGATGGCCGTGTGAGGGCGAGGATCGGAAATTTCGCTCATTAAACAGATGATAGCAAATGATGCTTTTAAAAATATTACTTGACAACGATTAATGTCCCATCATGATCATTGACGGAAGTGAATAATTTTGATTCAAAGGAAAAATGGATTTGAAATCCATTAAAATCGTGCTTGAATGGATGTGTAAATTGAGATTCGCCGTAAAACTGAAAATTTCCATAGCATTGAATTCCCAAGCGTTAACAAAGAATGTAAATTGAATGCATAATTTACTATTTGTGATTATAATTTTCTCTTGAGGTTGCACAGAAGACGCGAGGCCGCTCTTGCTTTTACTTGAATTCTTATTTTCATTTTAATAATTGTGAGTGCTTCGTGGTACATGTTTGGCTTACCGACACGTCTTATTTAGCGAGCTCAACTCCAGCTTCTTCGAGGGTAAAACCAGTTGTGACAGTTAAATTTCACTGATAAAATATCTTACATTTGTCTTGCGTAACAATTGAGTAAATTAGAGCTAAGAGATTAAATTCAAAGAGGACATATCATTTGTCCAAGAAGAGTACATTGTTTTGTTCCTTTTAATTTTAATCTAGAACAGTTTGCTTCATTGGAAAAATAAAAGCTTTAACTGACGCTGCGCTTTCCTTTTCAAATAATTTTTTTAAACGAAGATAATATTCTTTCAGAGCTTTTTATATACGACGGTAGTTTGCGGTTTCCATAGGGACCGCTACCTTATTTTTAAACCTGCATTTTCGGTTTGATAGTGGTGCAGTGATAATGTAGACAGCAGTGCTTCGTGTGGTCTTTCTTCAAAAATTTTAAAATATAAAATTTTCGTTTTCATCTCAATGCATTACAATTATCATTTTCATTTTCATTTCATTTAGAAGTCACGAAAACGTTTTCCACACTAACTCAAGATATTATTGACTTGTTATGTTTTCTTCTTGGTCATCAGGATTGTTAAACAAATGACAAGAAGGTTTCACTGAAGAAGCGGCTTTATTTTTACTCAAATGGCGCCGAATTTGGGCCGTGATTTTGTGATGGTCCTTTCGTGCGAAAACAGAATCTTCAAGCAGACGGCTGAAAATGCCCTTTTGTCAATCGCTCAAGAGAGAATAGCAAATGAATTTTGTAATTGAATGCTAATGACCTCTCTTATCTGTTCTGGTGAGAAATCCTACATAATTTATTTTCCAAGTTATTCAAAATCGTAAGCCAGGGCTTAAACGACTCACTATTTAAGCTACTGACATAAGAACACGGACTGATTTCTCGTAGTTGAAGTTTTCAGGGGGTTACTCAGCTGTCAAAGAAGGTAAGGCGTTTATTGGTTTTCCCTTCTTTAGAAACCAAATGAAATAATATTATTCTTGTAAATGGAGTTGATTTAAAAGGAATAGGCTTTAGAATAAAGACGAAGCTGGACTAGGAATGTTAAAGCAAGATCCCTAAATAACGTATTTTATTTCTGGTGTTAAATAGCCGAACCACTATCGCCGAGTGCAGGTTTGTCCAGTAGTACGATGTCTCCAATATGATACCGAAAATTAAAACAGAAGATTTATAAACAAACATAAAAATAAACTCGAAAAGCGAGTTGCGAATTTGAGGGGGTATCAAAACAACAAAATGTCAACCATACGGAGTAACAATCCAAACATTATTTTCAATTTCGGTAAAAGGCTCTTTTCGGCGCGTCTTCCACTAAAAGAACTCTTACACAGGCAATGTTATCTTGCTTTTGCTTCAAATTAAAATAAATCAGTTGCTCATTTCGCGAATTTGTCTGAGGTTATCGCGTAAAGAGATAAGATTATAGTTGAGTTGCCGTACCCCAATAATTATAAAATAGAGACATGATAATATAACAACGTAGAAAGGCCACGGTTGACGTATTTTCAATATTATTTTATTTATTCTAGAATTACCTGCTAAGTTTCAAATGGAAAGAAAGCAATTTTTCACTTGTGAGCGGCATAGGTAATTCGCATTCTGATTCAAATGTTTTGCCAAGCTGAAGGATTTAATTGTAAAATTGCTAATATTTTTTAGTTAACTAAGGAGAGAATGGCCTTCTGGTACCCTTAAAAAATTTCTGTTATGATTGAGAGCGATTCATAAATTCTAAATGTTCCTTTGATAATGGTATTTTAAGGTTTGTTTCTTCGTGCATAGTAATTAGAGAAGATATTCAGAGGGATTGCAAAAATTGATAGCGGAAAGTGGAAAGTTTTGGTTAACCAGCTTTTATTTTGAAATGGTAAACTTACATGTCACACATGAATTTTACATTTAATCCCTTCCATTTCGGTCATAATCCGAGATGAGTAATTGTAGTCTCCAATAAATCTTTCGGTTTCTTTTGGTGGAAGATAAGATACTTTATAGAAAGCCGCGACGGAAATATAGAGAAAAAAACATAATCATCGCCTCTATGTTAAGTGAGTAAACCAACAATAAGCAAATTTCATTTTAAAGTTTCTTTGGTTTGAATCAATGACAAAAGCACAAAAACAGGCCTAGCTGGAACATTATCATCTGGGCTGTACCGCGTAAAAAAAATTTCAATTACTGCCCATCTTCGTCCTTTATTAGTATAGGCCACACGTTTCATCCAATTAAAGTTGAAGGGCCACTAATTCAGTTGCAAATTCATAAGCTACGTCTATACGACTCTTCTTCGCATGGGATTAAACGTTTTTAACGGAAAGCTTAATGTTATGCATCAAAGCGCGGCATTTCGTCTAAGATTACTTGTCGATTCAGTTCAACAGTCGTTATTCAGCGTTCCCTGGCCTGTTTCAGTCATTATTGAACAATTGCGGAAATCGAGGGCGAAGGATACTGATTAAAGATAACGCGACAGAGAATCTGTAGTTCGGTTTCATAACCAATTGTGCTTCCAATAACAATTAAAATATACCTATTCTTTATGTAATTATTAAATCTAAATCACTTTCCTTAAGACTAGAGACTTTCGGATTATTCCACGACTTCTTCGACTTGATGAACTAGGTTGTTAGATCCTTTCTGGAGATTATTCAGTTTAAAGGTCTTGAGGCAGCCTTTAATTTTGTCACAGTTGTTCGTCGCGAAGGGAGAATTGCTTTTTTTAATTCAACAACCCCTCCCGACGGTAGGGTGAATTTGTAGCAGATAATTGATTACAAAGGTTCACCGATAGCATTAAAGAGGTGACCTTCTCACCAAGAAACGAAATTTCATTAAATCTTACTATGTAGACAAGCTAGTAGAGGGGAGTCACGGTTCCATGCTATCTTAAAGGACAATACTAACAATATCGGTCATAAATTAATTAATTAATTTATTTATCTATTTACTTATTTGTTTGCTATCTTCATAATATTTACAAGTATTACACCTAAGTTAGTGGCGAGGAGACCTCAGGAGACCACAAGGCCTATGTGAGAGGCCACCTCGAGGGGCATGATAGATGCAAGGTTGAAATAAAATTCTAACATCTTTTTCTTAAAGTAAGAAAACTTGCTGAAAAGTAATTGAAGTAGGGAGAGAATTCCAAATTTTAGGACCTTTAAAGAGAGTTGTAAATTGCTTAATGTTTGTACGACAGAAACGAAGGTGGTATGTCTCCCTCGATTCTGAAGTGAAAAGCAGTGGAATTTTCGTCGAAAATTAATTACAGGGTAACAGGCCTAGGGGTCATGTTTAATTTGCTATGGAACACTGGCGAACATTTCTTAGGACTTTAACCCTTAGTCATTAATAGTAAAGTCAAAATTGACAGAACGTGGTGGCAACTATATACCGCTTTTAAGAACGGTACATGGTTATAACACACGTAGCTCAAATCGGTTCTATATTCCCTTTTGTCGTACTAACACAAGGAAGTTTTCTGTTGCCTATCAGGGTCCTGTTTCCTTAAATAGACTGAACCCCGATATCCGCAAAATATCTTCTATATTCTTATTGATTTCCTTTCAATAAGTAATAATTATCATTTTTCTTATTAGAGCGGTTTTCAATTGAGTGTCGAAAGTAATTATGGTTTTGCTTTGGTTTTGCATTGCTTCGCTCTGTGATTGGCCAGGAAAGCTCGCGCCGCTTTCTCAACCAATGAGAAGCAAAACCAAAACCAATTGTGACTTGCACGTATTTTCCCGCGCTTTGCGCCGGTTACATGTAATTGCTTCGTATTCTGATTGGCTCATTGCACTGCTTACTTCTGTTGTGATTGGTCAGAGTAATTACTTTGGTTTTGGTTTTACGACACTCAATTGAAAAGCGCTCTAATAAGTAATTTTAGTCTTAACTAAGTTCAGTTATTATTTGTGTACCACTCTACGTATTTATTCTTCTTGTCTCCTTTAAAATGGAAATGATTATATTGAAACGCCTATAACAGTGCAAAAAGTAAGACTTTTTAAATAGCCAAAAATCTCTGTACTTCTTTCTTCCTTTCCCCAAACTTGTACCATTATCGTTTTTTCCGTATTTCCTGACTTCTTATTAGTTTCGTCCTTATTGTTTTTGAATGTCTTTACCATTGCACTGATTATTTATCCTTTATTTAATTGTAAGGGGGTGTTTACATGATACCGGGGCGACTTTCGCCTCGGCGCGAGTTCACTCCGGTTCCCTCTTGCAGCTCTGTATTCGTTTACATGATACCGTCGCGAGATTTTGCACCGGAACGAAATTCTCGCTCCGGTGCAGGAACCGGGGTGGACTCGCGCCGGTGTGACATGACATTTTTCGGTGGAATCATCTAAACGAATAGAGAGCTGCGAGAGGGAACCGGAATGGACTCGCGCCGGGGCAAAAGTCGCCCCGGTATGAACCTCACCCCGGTATGAAACTCGCGTCAGTGCGAGTTTTCTCGTGTAAACAGCCCCTAAGTCTGCCCCACCTCCCTTAGATAAGTCCTAGCTACCTGCGGGCCACCCCAATCATTTTTTGTGTGTGCACATTTTGACTAAATAAAGCTGTTTTGTTGTTGTTGTTTTGTTACTAGGGAGACCGGCATGGCTGCTAATGCTTGGGCTCAAGCTTTGATTCGGTAGATTTAAGGGGTAATACCCGCTACCATGTGGCCTTAGTGCTCAAAGAGTGGCTTCAGCTTACCAGATCACATTAAGTTATGAGGTTTCCTTGTCACTCCAGCCACATCCCACAAGCTTTACGTCTTCATTGCTTGTTTTATTGATATGTGGGTACTTGAGCCTGAACATTAGCTATGCCATGCTGATGAGGCCTAACAAGGCCGAAACAGCTGCCCATGGCTTCTAATGCTTGGGCTCAATCTTTACTTTGGTAGATTTAAGGGGTAATGCCCGCTACCTTGTGGCCTTAGTGCCCGAAGAGTGGTTTCAACTTACCAGATCACATTAATTTGTGAGGTATCAATTTCCGAATTACCTTTGCCCTCTTTTTCAAAGCGAGGCCTCGTGCACAACCATTCGTATGAAAATGAATTTAATTTGCACGTGAATGAAAACTTATCTTCATATGAAAAGATGAGCCCCAGGACTCGCCAAAGGTAACTCGGAAATGCATGGCCTATTTTCTAACTACGAAAACTACGAAAGCTGACTTGAATTGACAGCAATTAAAACACTTTGGTTTGCCTCTTAGAACGCTGCAAATCGTATTTTCGGGGACTAACATTTCAAAAGTTCCCGCGGGAGCATGCACCCGGACCTCCCTAGATGCTCCTGCCTTCGGCGGTCGTTTATTCGAACTCCCTTTCTATGACTCCCTGATCCGTGTACTATAAACATTAATACGGAGTATACACAAACTGTATATGGAAATTCATGGTTGGAAAGGAGTGTAAAAACGGACTTTAATTGCCATATATTTGCGAACATTTGCCTTAGACGAGCTGACGATGAGGTAATACCAATTAATCTTCCATTTTAGCGGTTCTTGACCAACCAAAACTGGTCCTTTGCTGCACAAAAACAAGTGAGAACGGGATTTGTCAGTCTTTTCAGAACCAACTTTTAGATATTCAGACTGGCATATATTGCAGACGCTGAAACTTACTTTCTAAAATCAGGTCTGAACAAAAAATCGGAGGAGGGGAGGGGAGGGGAAAAGAAAGGAGGCAGCGGAGATTTTAGAAGCACACTATAGGTTTGCATTTCTCCCAATCAGGAGTCCGACACACTAATTTCAGTGCTGAGAATATGGAGGCCCGAGTCATTGGGATAGATGGTTGGGAGGCTGTGATTCGACCCATCAATATTTTTTCATGAAGAAGCGGGAGGAAAGAAAATCCCACGACAAGAAATGAGCTTATGTGTTTGCTCTCTGAAATAGACTAAGTTTCAATGAAAGTCGTCGAACCAGAATCAAAGTAATTACTCTTGCCAATCACAACAGACTCAAAAGGAAAACCGAGCCAATCAGAATTGAAAGTAAATACATGCACTCGGTGTCAAACGCGGGAAAAAAGCGCATGGGAGTAGCTCAGGATTCGTTAAGTTTTGCTTCGCAATAGCGTCGAATGGCTGAGAAAGGTGCACCACGGTTTTGGTAACCAGTTACACAGCCCAGAAAAGCATATCAAACAAAAAACTCAAATTACTTTCGACGCTCAATTTAAAAAAATATATATATTCGCATAGATTTCACTGTAGTGTAAACACTTAAATTTTTCAAACACCGACGATCCGCGGGTTTTGATTCATCCGTGGTTATTCGCATCCCATAGTTCACCTTTTTTGACTTTATCAGGTGCAGAGTATGGTAAAAGATATTCACAGATCTCACTATAAGAATGTTGACATTTCAGAACGTTTATAGCAATTTGTCTAACCATTTTATGTTAAACATTTCCTTCCTCACTGGTTTACTATGAGCCGTGAGTCATGGCCAGTTGAAATGCACGCATTTCGAGCAACACGTCTGAGGACTTCTGACCTAGACAAAGCACGTGCACTGAAATCGTCTAAAGAGCATCTGCCGCATGTTTTGCTTTACAGACGAGAAAAGAAAAACTAAATAAAACCAGGATGAAACAAAAGCAGAAAATGTTGTCCCTAACAAGCCCAAAGATAGATTAGTTTATGCCACCAAGCAAAGTGCCTTCAATTCTTTGTCGGCCTTATTCGGCACCGAACGAGGAAATTTGCTGTGTTATGAGAACTGGCCGATCATAATGCAGCTGATCTTCTAATTTCATAATTTTTTTCTCAATACAATTTATATTCATTTGGTACTTCGTTAACATATAGAATCGCTTTGCGTTGCATTGTTTTGTGAACGTCTGACCGACAAAATTTATGGCTACGTCCTCTTTTCATTCGTAGTGTTGGAAGTCTTAGTAGTACGCATGTAGTACATGGTTATTTCAAAGATATGGCTCCTAACCAAAGTGCAAAACAACAATGCCGGAAAATTAAATGTAAGTCTTTATTTTGCGGCTTTTAATATTGCAGTTTCCAAATACAAGTACCCACATGCGTAAATTTAAAATTCCAGAAAATTATGATGGTTTTGTGATATCTTTTAAATAAGCTAAATCAATTTAAAAAGATAAAGCAGTGGGTCACACTGCGCGCTTGGATAACTTTACCGTCATTTACAAAAAGAAATTGAAGACGAAAGCGTGAACAAGATTAACAATCATGATAATAATTATTATTGTAAACAACTATTTCACAGTCTGAAGTAAAGATACGATATGTGTGATCCTTTCAAACTGTACCATTTAAGGCACGTATGTTTGTATCCAATGCTTAACGAGCAGAATGGCTGACTGAGGCGAAATTATATTGCCGCAACGTTTGTGTTTAAAATGAGATGTGTTACGTGAATGCGGTACAATTAGCAGGGTAATAAATTATAAACCCGAAAACAGAATGTGTGTAATAAAATTCTAAGCCGACTCCTAGCTCGATATTTTGTACCAACAACAACAGGATGCCATTTCTCGGAAGTAACAATCTTTGACAATTTTCTAATACACTATTTTTATTAAATCCCGGCAGAAAATTTACCCTTTCGAAAGCAGGTGCAATCCATAGTTTTAATAACAACAATACTAATGGCTTCTTGATAATATAAGAAAACAAAAAATATTTCCCCCAAGGTGAAAATTTCGATGGAAATTATATTTGGCAGTGAACAGAATCTGGGGAACAAGATAATAATAGGCGAAAACCGCGTCTTTGTTAACTTAAAATCACTTTATGGTCCTTCTATTTTTCCCAGGTTTGTGATAAACGATGAGGCGGCCGGGCGTTATTTATATAGTGAAGCCGAAAACTGGAGGCTAGGTGGTGTTTCTTCAGGAAGTAATTTTGAAAAGTCGAAACAAAGTTTCATTTTGGATGCAAATTTAAAAAATATGGAATCTCAATGGCTTCCATAGCTACCGGAAATGTGAATGGCGCGATTGTATTTGCGCTAACTAGAAAGAACACACACACATATATATAAATGTACTGCACCACTAACGTGTCCGTATCTTCACCAAGATTGCCATGGAGGTACTGGTAAGATTTGTCATATCAATATTTTTATATTTCGACCGAGAATTAACAAGGGGAATCAAAAAAATAGATTACCATAAAAAATAATGACAATTTGATTTATTGGTCTCGTTTTCATTTGCACTAAATCTGCAGGTTCCACACGAAAGATAACGGCTATAAAAAGCTCAGGAATTGGAGAGTTTCTCAGACGACGTCCGTTCACTACTGTACCGTGCAAAGCATTCATGAACTGATCAAACACTCATATTTCATGAAGTATTCAGTCAAGAAAGCGGTTCATTTGAAAACTCAATCTCGGAACTAACAGCGTTCCCAGCTTGTATGTGGCTGTAGTCAGCACATACCGACAGAACCATGGTGATCAATTCCAGTAACACAACAAACACCACTTTCCAATTGGAGGAGCCAGAAAACACAATTCCATTTCTGGTGTTTGTCTTGGTGCTCATAGTTGCCACAGTTGCCGGTAATGGCTTCGTTTTCATGGCGGTTTACACCTTCCGAGAATTACGAACTGTGACGAACTATTTCGTGGTGTCACTAGCTTCGGCGGATTTGGCCGTAGCTCTCTTGGCAATGCCCGTCTGGCTCATCAGTTCACTTGTTCCTATCGAGGATGATGATGACCAGCTTGTGTTTGACCTTTGTACCAAGTGGATCGATCCATTCTGCTGTACTGCCTCCATTATCAATGCCACTCTTGTATCTATCGACCGCTACTACGCCATCAGTAGGCCTTTGCACTACAAAACGGTGGTGACGCCGCGCCGCGCCAGACGGTCCATCGCCGTGGTTTGGGGATTTTCTGTGGTCATTGCTGGAATCACTTTCCTGCAATATCACAACGACTTGGCTGTCATACACGGCTATGTTATCTTTCTATTTGTGACGCTGTTTTGCCTGCCACTGGGAATCATGTCCTTTGCCTACGTCTCAATCTACAGGGCTGCCGTCAACCAGATGTCCAAGATGCGCTCCACTCGTCCTGGTTCAGCTTGTAACGAGCAAAAGAAGAGGTATTATTACACGTTCGAACGGCGAAAACGTTTCTTCAGGGAACTGAAAATCACCAAAATGCTCGCGGTCATTGTGAGCCTTTTTGTCGTCTGCTGGAGCCCATTTCTTGTTATAACCCTCATCGAAGCATTCACGACCCACGAGATCCCATTGGTGGTGGCAGGAATAATTGTTTTCCTTCCTTACATTCTTTCATGCGTCAACCCATGGATCTATACGGGAATGAATAGAGATTTTCGTTTAGCTTTCAAGAAAATTTTTTGCAGCTCAAAGATTATATGCCGTAGCTTGTCGAGGGGAAAAGGGGAACGAAACAATCGCATGTTAAAACCACTGCCTTCAAGTACTGTTGATGAAACTTTTATTTCGCGAAATTCTCAGAGAGGACTTTCGAGGCGCGGAACCGAAATTATCGTTAGTGTCACCACTGTATAGAAAGCAATGACAATCAAGCTTTTCTCGACGGCCAGGAACTCAACTGAGGATACTGTATTAAAAATATGATTAAGAAGCTGTGTAATGCCTTCAGCCTTCCGCATAAGAAATAACTTACTGCCAAAGATATCACACCCTTCGTCATTCTTGAGTGGCTTATAGTCCTTATCCAGAGACGTAGTATCTTCTTAATGGAACTACTGATAAAATGCGTGACAAATGGAAGACAAAACAACAGCGAGAAGATTACCTTGTTCAATGAGGAAGCACATGTCTGCAGGAAAAATTCAACTATCGAATACGGTACAGCTCGAAAGAATTCTTGGGAGCAGATTAATGAAACGAACATTAACGAAAATACGAACGTCACTATGTATGTTGTAATAAACAGTTTGCGTCAGTGCTATTGCGTTGGCGTACGGAAAGCTGCGAAGCTATTGTCAGAAACGCAGGTTAAAAATAAACGCGAAGGAGCATATGCATCTAAAAGCACTGAGACTCTTGACTCAAAATGATACATCTGAGACTCAAAAACTCCTTGAAGTTATTGCTTGACGAATTGAAAGAAAGAAAGAATTGACGTATGTTTTGTAGCCTTATGCACTGGAATTCCAGCCCACGATCATTGAAACGTTTGAAGCAACGACAGTACTGCCAAAATAGAAACGCAAATTTAAACACAGCTCAAAATTAAGACTAAATTTACCATGAAAGCTAGCTGATCTTGCAGTGGTTTTTGTGTGGAGTGTACGAGAGTGTTTCTAAATAACACATCGCCGTCATAATTAAAACAAAAAAACTTGAATGTGAATATATGAAGATACAGCTATAGGGAAAGGAATTCACATGATATTTGCACTTGATAAAACCGACTGCAATTTCAGTACATTTAATCATAGTTAGTAGAGGAGACTCTCCTCTACTAACTATGATTTAATACAAAAGTTGACATCAAGTGTATTGCCGAGATTCTCACGCGTTTTATTTTTTGTCGCAACGTGTAGATATGGATGTAAACAGTACAATAATACAACACCAAAGAAATAAAAGGGAATATTTGGAGATATTGGCCGTATCTAAATAAGAATAACATGTTTTAGTCGAAGCATGCAGTAACTTTCTGAAGAATACATGCAAACTTTGGAAACCATCCGGCCAATTCTAGAGGACCAGCCTTTCAATCCATTTTTTTTAAAATTGAAGATAATCATTAGCATTTTCTAAAGGCAATTGAAATAATCCATTCTACTTAAAACTGGAAATGAAATGAATATAAAATTGCGTGTTTATAAAAGATCATCAATGACTGTGAATTTCATTTTCGTGTTTTTTTCTCTATGCCGGCGTTACCGGTAAAGACGACCTCGCCTCGTTTGGCTTCAAGCGCCGGTTCATGTCTAAAGTTAACTACGTAAACGAAGACAAAATATTTATTGCCGTGACAATTTCAGTGCTCGGCGGTTCTTTTGGAAACAGCTTCTTCTCGTTTTCATAAATTTCCGCTACAGCTGGAAGCAACTGATACAGCTTCAACTATTTGCTTGGATTTCAAACGAGCCGACGATAACTTTGTTTATTGTTTATCCCATTTATCTTCGATGATTGTCCCTTTTTTTATTACAGATGCTGCGTTGCTGTAGCTATAGTATTTAACGTGCCACCTTCGTCATAAATAAGTGAAATCTAAAACGCACATGGTTTCAAACTGGATATTCTTAGCTGACTAAGTACTCTGTCTATATCTTTTGAATCTATGGATTTCGTCTCCTCGTAAAGTAAAAGCCCCGGCTCAGAAAATCCGTTACCGCTGTTGTGTTTGTTTTTCGCTATATTGCAAAATAAAATTTAGGAGTATTTTTATTTGAACCTGGGCGGTCCATGGAATCAATGAAGCAATAAATGATATTTTTACCACGGGTCATTGCAATAAAAGTCATATCAATACATACTTTGTCAAATATATGGGATCAAATCGAAGTAAGCAAATGGACATGGATATTTAGTAACAAAAAAACAAAAACACGAAAAAACGCTTCATTAAAATTTCACTTCACAACGACAGAAGCTTATTACCGGAATATTAGTTCGAAACAATAATGGAAAAAACAGGAATAAAGGTATTTTCATTTCCAAACATTTGCTCATCCCACCTTTAGAAATTACGGTAGTTCAGGTAGCCACAAATTGAATAGCTAGACGAAAAGAGGTAGGTAAGCAAAAACTCGAAAATCATCGCGTAGAAAAATTGATGCATTATCTTTTCGCGTAAGAATGTGTGAATTTGGCTGAGGCTCAAACGGAAAAAACATTGTTAATTTTTGGTGAGCAGAGCCTGAATGCAGAATGCCGGAAAACCCTTGTATATTCGTCGATATTATACGTACACCCAACTTACCATCCTGCACTGGGTTTAAGTCGCAGTGTCTATATGGGCGAGCGTAGAGCGAATCAAGAGAATTGACCCATAAGAAAAGTCACCTGGGGGAATGAAACTATTTTTCGCCAGACTGTACTACAACGCAGTCTGTTTTCATACAAGAATTTTAACAGTATTACGAAGTGAGAATGAATATATGAGAATCATATAGTTGAACTGCGAATTAATGATTGAATATGTGACTGATCATCGCAGTTATGAACACTACTTAAGCAGTAGTGAAAATAAAGCCTGAAAAAATTCAGGCTTGTACGGGATTCGAACCCACGACCTCTGTGATACCGGTGCAGCGCTCTACCGACTGAGCTAACAAGCCATCTGGGGGAGCTCAATTGAGAGCTTTCACTCACGATGAGCCAAATCAAAGTTTTTGTGTCGCCAAATTGAGTTTTGAACAGGGGCGTTGGTTTTGAGGATCAGTTCGCGCTGATCCGTTCTGCTCGCCTAACCAAATGCGCGCCTTTAAAACTGCCCATCACCTATCTCGAATAAGCCTTGAATTTCAACTTAATCGGGCAAGATCGGGCAGATCGTAGCACTCTCGATTCGATATATATCGCACATCACCGTGTCGTTTTTTATTCTGACTAGAAATCAAGTTTGAATTTCTTGATCTATAAAGGTATTAGGAGTGACGTATACATTGGTTATTTCCAAGAACAATCTCCATACAGTTTTATAAAAATGTGAAACGCTTTTGTATTCATGAGTGCTGCGGTTTCGATCGTTCAAAGTTCCATCTATTTCAAGTCGAGTTTTAAGGCTGCACTGTTTTCCGTCTTACCAATTAAATGTACTGACTGTGGTTGCTTACCAATTGCAAAGGTATTTCATGTAGAAAGGACTGCAAGTATTGCATGGGGTGTGATACAAACAGTGAGAATCCATTGTATTTCAAGTCAACATATTCTCATCGGTTCCAATTGTCTGAGGGTTTTAATCATTCCAATTAAGTCGTAAATTGGAAGGTATTGCGTAGTACAGCGCTACTTTAACGCTGAACAATTCATCGGATGTAGAGAACAGAACAACAGCTCATTTGCCTCACATTTTCATGAACATTGTTTTCAAAAGATCGGCTAAGGTCTCTCATTGGATTAATATTTTGCTTAAATACAATGAATTTAACATCTCCGAGTTGGCCAAATAGTCGGCTGTTTCCTTCCAAAAGATCGACGTTTGTCAGTAAAGATGGTTTTATTACAGCTAAAACTACGGAGCATTCTTGAAAACAAACCGCCTCTGTATCTGAAGTACAACTTTCCTGCACCAGAGCCTCAAAAGTAAGAACCACATTGTACGGCACAGTAAACAAGGCCAAAGGAAGTAACCCTCGGGTCATGTAAGCTTTCTTGAAGTGAACAGTCGCATTAAGGAATCCACAAGTGAAATAGCTCGTAGCATACAACACCACTTCACTAGCTTTCATTTGAATGATCACACTTTAGGATTTAACCCACAGACTCAATTCCCTGCTAGCAGAGGCCTCTTTTCCTTATTTTCTCCCGCGCGTTGAATACAAGGAAAAGAGGCCTCTGCTAGCATAGCCTCCCACGCAGTCGTTTTTAGGGGACTCGTATTTCACCTCCTCCCACTAACGCCTGCTTACCCGAAGCCAACATTCCTTACCCGCCGCTTAGCCAATTACGTTTTACCTATTAAATTCTGGAAGGTTGACCTTGACCTCAGGACGCTGTACTCCCTTATCACGCACCGCCGTCTTGGACTGTGTGGTGCACCAAAGCGAGGTTGGACGGGCATAAAGTTCTTGGGGGGAGGGTTGCGTTACAAGGTTTTGAGTGGAGGTACACGGAATCATGACCCACGATCATTGCTGTAGTATGCTGTAATAACGACAAGCGAAACGACAGTGGCGATAATTTGTCGTTTTTCAACTTTTCTTCAAGACTCTCTCACATAGATCGCAGTGGATTGCCGTGATAAAGCGAGATCAAGGGCCGCTTTTTGGAGTTAGTCGAGTCGTGACCAGTGAGTAAACTTGTCAAAGGCATGTGTTCGACTTTTTCTTTCGATTTAAGCTAAAGACTCAGCTAGCACATGAAGTATTTACTCAATATATATATCCAGAGCAAAGGCAGTCGATTCTACCAGTCTCCTTACATCCTAGATCAACAAAGGCTTTACTCCTCTGTGCTCCGCTCACTTCAAGCCAAGCGATAATAAAATAACCGGGCTTCCAAGTCTAAAACCAGGGCTTGTGCCATCGCAGTTTGCATAGACCAAGGACAGTAAAAACCGCCCACAAGATAAACTTGATCTAGGAAAGCTAGGAAAACAACAAATTAAAACGTTGACAACACGGGAGAATTTCATTGAATACAGATAGCAAAATCCGAGTCAATGAAAACAAACAAATCAGTGCCATGAATGTTTGACAGCTTGGACCAAAAACAGCAAAAAATCTAAAGTAAGCTTAAAGAACACTGGTAAATTCGAATAATTGACGGCAGTTGCTCTGGATAGGTATTGAGTAAATATTTCATGAATAAAACGTGGTAGCTGAGTCTTAAATCGAAGTCAACACGTGCGTTTGACAACACGACTCTACACACTCACCCCAAAAACCGCCCTTGATCTCGCTTTATCACGGCAATCCACTGCGATCTCTGTGAGGGATTTGAGGGAAAGCTGAATAAACGACAAATTCTCGCCACTTTCGTTTCGCTTGTCGTTATTACAGCATACTACAGCAATGATCGTGGGTCGTGATTGCGTGTATCTCCACTCAAAACATTGTAACGCAACCCTCCCCAAGAACTTTATGCCCGTCCAGCCTCGCTTTGGTGCACCACACAATACAAGATGGCGGTGCGTGATAAGGGAGTATTCGCGGGATAGTTCAACATAGCGGAGACAGAGCTTGAGCGAGCTCTGATCACCGTGTGCTCGACGTTCACAATTTCCTGTCCAAATGCCTATCAACTGACTTCAATTTAAGAATTTGTGAGAGGAAAAAGCGATAATATTTTCGTCAATACGCCGACTATTTACGGAAAGTCGCTTATTTATCAAGCAAGCTTCGCCTTCAATCTTGGATATCCTCGCTGCTGGTCATGTTGTAGCTTTTGTGTTACCTCTCGTGAATTTAATGAAGGGCCAAGTCAGTTATTCTAGAAGTATTGACGTATCTTCGGTTAGTCTGAGTGATTAGGAGGAAGGAAACTTGGCCATCGGTAGACCATAGGCGCAGTGGATCGAGCGAGATGCTAAATACTAAGCTGCATAATTTTACCGTCTGCTCCCCGTGAACTGAAGAAAAAAGTACGAATTGGCGCAGTCTATGTCATCGGTGTTTGATAACTTCTGACCGTTTCTCCAGGACGTTTTGGGGTCGCTCTAACACATAGTATTACTCAAAAACAAATCAGCTCCAGCGCACCCGCCACGCGCGAGAGAAAGAAGCACGCATAAGGATTAATTTTACTTGTCATCGCGGGACAGTTGCTCGATCGTGATTGGCTAGGATGCCTGCTAGTCAAACAATGGGAGCAGAATGTTGGCTTCGGGTAAGCAGGCGTTTGTGGGGAGGAGGTGAAATACGAGTCCCCTAAAAACGACTGCGTGGGAGGCTACTGCTAGCAGGGAACTGACTCAAAAGTTATAGAGCCACTTTGTACAGCATAGTAAACAGCACCACAGGAAGTACGTACTTTTTCACTATATTTCACAGAAAATGAAAGTGCTGTTTAGCTGCTTTTATTTGAATCACCATCCACAGACTCAAAAGTTTCAACACCCCTGTCAGCAAAATGAACAGCCCCACAGGAAAAGTGTTGCTCTTCCATTTGAATGGTCACACTTTAGGGTTTCAGTTCCCTTACCATAAGTGATCAGAACGTCTGTTTTTCGGTTTGGTTTTGCTCCACATATTTATTTCACCAGGCCCCAGTTTTGTTCAAAGAGCGGATAACTCTATCCAGCGGATAAGTCGCTATCCAGCGGATAAAATGTACTGGAACTCATTGATACAACTCGCTGGATGGCAACTTATCCACTGGATAGAGTTATCCGCTCTCTGAACAACTGGGGACAGCTCTTTATCACTGTCTTCGTTTTGCTTTTATTTTCCATACCGAGATTGGTGATTTTTTGTCCTTCTAATAAAGTACATTTGATAGCCTGCCGGTCAGCAAAAAATAGCTGGCAAAAAATGAACAAACAAACCAACAACTTTAAAATGTTGAAAATGAAACACAGCAAACTGCACTGACTTTAAAACGGGAATAATAAATTTAAGCTTCGTAAAATTGTTCTATGTATTAAACACGTGCCTGTTGAATGTTTTGCGAAACAAAAATTGAAATTTCATAGGTTTCTGCTCCGCATTCGCTCAAATTTGACCAGACTATATTTGTAATAGGGACATCCTTCAAAGTAGTTGTGTTCTGTTCTCTTAGTAGTTGAGTACAGTTATCAAAACCAGTGTCTGGTTCTATGGGTTTTTGGGGAGGGGGAAGCGTTCAGAAATGTGATGAATTGTTAGGAATCTACAATGACCACAACAAACACTGATGAAGACGTGAAATGTTTCTCGTTTCTTTGAAATTTACTTCAAATCAACGAGTTTTAGTTTTTGGTAAATTTGTAACAGCACGTTAAAAAGTGTCGACTTTTGCTACACTCAGTCCGAGATGAAATTTTCTTCATGTAATCGCAAACGTCATTTTAAGATTTGTTCTGGAACTCGGCCGGCTGAAATTTTTAAATTTCAGCCCGGGCTTAAAAGCCCGGGCTGAAATTCGTCATGTAACCAGGCCCTTACAAAGTATTTCGCCGCTGGTATGTTTGGTGATCATGACTTGGAGGCAATAAAATTCTCTTAAATCGAACTTTAAAGGATTTTTCCGAGGACGTCTGAAACAAGATTAAATGTTTGTCATCAACTTAAAATATTTTGCTAAATTCATTTCAGTCATGGCTTGCGTTCGTAGGTATGAGCTTATGATCGATTGCAAGGCTTTTCGACGAACTTAAATTATTTGGTTTTAGCTACCAAGCACAACTATGACCTGAAAAGTACTATAAGCGAAATTTAAATCTGGTTTCATTTTCAGACGGTCGCTAAGGATCTATCGCATAAAAACACTCCAAAAGACAACTGTAAGTTTCGTTTCCTCTTGACACGACAGCTACTTTTCCAGCTAAAAGATAAATAGAAAAATACACGACTGAGCAGTTTAATTCACTCATGCTTTCCAAACTTGTCAACTTGTAGTAAAGAAAAAAAGAATTGAAAATAGAATAAAGAATTGAACCGCTAGAAAAGTTTCAAATATAGCTTTTTCTCTTTGTATCTCATTAAATGAGGATACTATCGAAGTTTAATCGGTAAAATTCTGCGAAACCTTCAAAGTACCAAATTCGTTTTCACTCGCTTTGCTTTTAGAACAGCAAGTTTGATATTTGGATAGTTTCATAGTTTGCTGTGGTCTGGGTTACTAGACCAATTTGGGAATCAGATCTTGTAATTTTGATAACTGTACCACGTAATCTAACTACTTATCCCTATCGATTGCTACATGATGAGAAAGAAAGGAGCGAAACATCTTCTAAACTGAACGTAACAAATTAGCAACGATTTCAGGTGGTTTGGTTTTAACAGATGAATGACAATTAAATTTCGCTATAAAGAAACGTGCGCCTTTTTTCATTCACAAGAACGACAACAATAATTGACAACGATCAACATATTTGTTTCGCTTCCTTTTTTAGCATCACGCTAGCAACTCAGTTAATAAGGGACGTGACGAGTTGAACTCCATTAAAAAGGCGATTTTACGTTGAGTTTTGATGCCCCAAAACACTGAAAAAGCCTTCGTAGCAATTCTTATGTACAGTTCAAGCTTGTCACATTGCCTATAGAAAAATATATCACTTGGTACACACGACTGAAAGGCAATTTGGAAATATTTCGTGGACAAATTATAGTGCACTTGATTTATTTTCTTTTGCCAGTCGTTTACGAGGTGATGTATTTAAGGTCTTTTGGCTGAGTTTTGTATGCGTATCTTTGACATTGTCTTTGTGGAGAAAATTTTTAAGGTAACAATGTTAATTTGTTTTGTGAAAACTTTGTTGTCGGGGGAAACGCTGTGCAATTTTCGTCAATTTTTTTCGCAAAAAGACTTTTTTTCAAACACTTTTTAATGATATATGAACGACTTTCACTCAGCCAACTAAGACATAATAATAATAATAATAATAATAATAATAATAATAATAATGATGATAATAATAACTTAATTATCCTCTCCACTTTGGGCTTTTCAGGGATAAAAAAGTGTGTACATGTAGCTTTTTAAAGGCAATACAAAATTTATTGTACATTAAAGATAAAAATAAAGATCACTTAAACTATGACTTGCTTCACTTAGCGGGTTCAAAGATACACGATACCTTAACAATCAAGATTATCAAAGTTGGGTATAAGATAAATATCAGATTATTGACTGACAATTAAAACGGCGCATGCGTGGCGTGAAAATTGTACAGCTTTGAACAGTAAATATTTGGCAAAATCAATAAATCAGGTTAGAAAAAATGGAATGAAAACAAGTTGATAAAATAAAATTCGCGAAAATCAAGGAAAGCTTTCACCAACTCTATCGATTGCGGAAACCTGAAACCTTTCACAAATGACTCGAAAATGTGATGGTTTAAGGGACTACCTCACGCAAAATTTGCCACTGAAAAAATACTTCACATGATTATACAAACTATACAATGCAAAACTACTTGATGTGCGGCGATTTCTTTCACCAGGTTGTGAATTTGTAATTAACCTTAGATCGAATCTGCTTAGCATTTTACTGCGTTTTGAAAGTTTCAAACGGAGAAACTCCGCGATAAAGCCCATTAATCGTTCTTAGAACTAAAGGTAAGCAAAACTGATGAACTCGCGTCTAAGCTTCGAAAAAAACTAAATTCTTCAAGGCCAACAATCAGCGACAAAAGTGTTGAGACACAAGCGTTATGTGCAAATATCCAACCTTATCTCCCGACAGTAAATGCACACAGTCTGCAATTGTAATTTTAGGCAGTTAATGTAGAGAGTCTAAATTTATGAAAAGAACAAATTAAAAAAAAAGTCATGATACTTGGACTGGATTTAAACCCGGTACTACCGCTAGCAGGAACGGTAGTAGGAACGGCTTCTTACCACTAAACCACTGAAGAACAAGACGAAGGGAAGTTGTATAACAA
The DNA here is from genome assembly GCA_016490735.1 of Pachyseris speciosa. NCBI lineage: Eukaryota > Metazoa > Cnidaria > Anthozoa > Scleractinia > Pachyseridae > Pachyseris > Pachyseris speciosa. The sequence goes on along the minus strand of JAEMWC010000217.1, from coordinate 785,922 downwards.
CATATTTATTAGAGTCTTGCAGTGATTAGGCCTAAGTGCTGATTTAAACGGTGAGCTTTTTGTTGAGGTTTGACAATCGACCTTTTCCATTTACTTTCTAAAATCATTTTTTAGCGAGTGATTATATAGGCTTACCACAGGGTGTAGAATAAGCGCATGAATTATTTTATGTTTAATAAATGAGCAGGAGTGTTTTATCAAGTTTAAAACACGAGGCGCAGTAGGACTTGACGAAACCCGAATTGCGAATTTATTGAACGGCTTAAGAAACTTTGCTGTACATCTATCCATTCTTACACTAAAATTTAGATTTTGGTTATTTTAATTTGGCCTAGAAAATCGGATGTAAAATTTAGCCGTGTCTTTATCAGATATAAAAAATAGGATTTCTTTTGTATTTCCTTCATGAATTATTAATGTTTTTTTGAATTATGTTTAAGAATTGATATTTGTTCAGCCAGCGACGCGGTGGTCTAGTGGTTAGAAGTGAGGATTACTCAGCGAAGAGTCGTTGGTTCGAGTCCTGTCCGAATACTGATGATTGTTCTTTTACAACAAAAATGCTGACTTCCCAGAATTCCTTTCACACTGTCAGTGTTCTAAATTAAATAAATGAAGACTCTTTACATTAAAGGCCCATTATCACCCTTGATCCAACGCGGTCGTTTGTTTTTGTTTTGAAATTGCGCCATTGTTAAATGATGCCTCTAATTGGTCAATTATTTTTAGCGGACTTTTGATCTGGTTCATCGCGCCGAGTTGTCGCTTGTGCCCGGTTTGGCAAAGCAAATGGCTACAAATTCAACTTGTACATTGCGTCATTAAAACCGTGAACAATCTTTCACAGGTTTAAAATCAAAACAGCAAAGTATTGAACGATCCGTTATTGATAAAATTCGCTGATTATGTGGCGAGGATGGTGACAAAATATCCACAAGAAAACATTTATTGTCGGCAGCTCCTGTTGTCGGGTAATGGTTTCTAATTTACCGTAAGAAAAATACTCGTACGTTCTCATTCGATTATCCTGTCCTTTCGCTTTATATTGTGTTGAAAATACGGTCGACCATGCGGCTTGACAAAAGGAAGAAAACTTTGAGCTCCGAATTAAAACAAGGGAGGAAACAAAAGCGGTGTAGTCCTCATCGATCACGGACATCTCGGCGAGAAAGAGAAATTAATTTTCATGCAGTTTAGGCAAGCTGCAAACCAAACGTAAAGCTAGAATGCCCGATGGGGCATAAAAGGGGCAGTCGATAAAGAGACATAGCGACAAATCGAATTAAAAACACTAAAAAGTTGACAAAGCCACCAGAACCCATCACACAAACTGACCTTGAGGTAAAACATCAAACTTGCGGAAAACAGTTGTCCAGCCAAGTAAAATTTTTAATACTCGCCATCAAATCAATTTCCAAATCGCAGTAAGTCGGCTCCAACAAGCTGAGCGAATTCTTGAAAGCTCCGAGGTAAAAAGCAGCAAACTTCAACAACGAGTCTCAGTAAATCCTCATTGAACTTCAGTTTAATATAAAACAACGCTGCGACGTTACCACAACCGACTACTGCCACACTGAGTACAAATTGTTCCAAAAATAATACAAAAAAAGTGAAGAGGAATAAACAGAGAACATATTCACGGCCATTAACTTGGAGATTTGTTCACGATGCAATAAAACAAGAGCAATAAAGCAAGGGCTTCGAAGTCTCAGTAATTTGGCCAGCGAAATTCCAAAATGGGCCTTTAACTGGGTAGAATTACAATTGTAGACTGTGTAAATTTACAGTAGAGATTAGGTTGAAATAGCCGACAAAGAATTTACGAGCTTCAGTCGCTTTTGACTGACAAAATTTCGGAAAACGTTTTGGGCCTGAATCAAAGACTCTATGTTAGTGTCTCAATTACATTTATCGCTGATTATGGAGGATGCACAATAAAAGGAACAACTCTTTACTTCAACAGCCTAAAATGCAGTCTGACTTTCTCCTAACACCAGCGGTTTTCAAGAAAGCTACTCGGCAATACTTTCCTGTGGTGCCGTTTATTACGCTGTATAAAGCGGTTCTGACCTATTTGGTCTGTGGATGGAATTAAAGGCAAAAAGATTCGTGTGAATGCTATTGGGCAAAACGTTCTTATGATGTGCCTTATTATGCTGGTGGCCCTACCTCATGAGTCTGCAGACGAAATCCCAAATCGCTTGACAGTTTAAATGAAAGCTGCTGAGCAGTAAATTACTTTACTGGTATTGTTTACCATGTTGTACAAGATGACTCTCTGTTTTGAGTCTGTGTAATTTGTAAAGCTTGACAACTTAAATGAAAGCTACAGTGCAGTACTTTCCTGCTGTAAACAATTCTATCATTGTGAAAACACGTGCTATAAGTTTTGAATCTGTCGTTTTAACCACAGATTCAAAAAAATACATTAATAATTCATGAAGAAAATGCAAAAGAAATTAATTTTTAATGAGTGTCTTTATATCTGATAAAGACACGGCTAAATTTTACAACCGATTTTCTTGGCCAAAATAACACAAAATCTAAATATTAGCGCAAGAGTGGATAGATGTGCAAGAACGTTTTTTAATTCGTTCAATAAGTTCGCAATTCATGTTTTATCAAGTCCTCGTGCGCATCGTGTTTTAAACTTGATAAAACACTCCTGCTCATTTATTAAACATTACATGAAATCTTCAGTTAGGGTCGGTTGTTAAAACATAGTTCAGACGATGTTTAACAAAAGCGAGTTCTAAGCCATTTTCAATTTTGTCAACAATCACATCTAAACATTGCTTTCTGCTGATGGTAAGAAACCTCCGGCGCCACCTATAAATAGATTTGGAGGCCACTGATTTTCTTAAGCCGTGGCCGAAGTTAGACTTTGTCTAAATAACTGACCCTTAGAGCGCAAAGATTCTTTTCAAAGCTTCTACGGGGTAGTTTATTGTGCTGCTGAGGTAGGTATTCACTCTTGTGTCGGTGAATAAATCAATAAAGTGGGCTGTTTTCTCCTGTTTATTGTTATCCAGTTCAAAGTTGTTTTAACTTTTGGGTCTACTCACGGCTGGACGAAATTTTACAGTGTTCATTCAAATGAAAGCCACTGAGCTGTACCGGCTTTGTTTGTTACACTATACAAGACGGTTCTAACTTTTGAGTCTGTGGATGAAATTTAAGGAGCAACGACAATTTCCAGGAAGCAATTAAGCCGTCCTTTCCTCAGACTGATTTCCTAACTTCTGTGTCTATGGATTAAGTTCTAGGTAGTGAAATATGTCCATCCAAGCCAAAGCTACAGAGCTGTGTGGTGCTGTTTACTACGCGGTATAGAGTGAATATTTACTCTGTAGATGACAAGCAACAGCGTAATGGTTCGTGTAAAAGCCATAGGCACTGGTACTTGGTACTGTTCATTTTATTGTACAACGTGGTTCTAACTTTTGAGCCTGACGATGAAATCACAAGTGTTTCTATTTAATGCTAAACAAGCTGAACTCTTTTTCTACCGGCGATTTGGTCGCCTTTCTTTTACAATTTCCGGAGTGTAGGAGGTCAAATCGACCTGGCTACTCCAAATAAGGGGTTACCACGGAGATTTCACTGGTCCACAACACCGAAGGCTCTATCTTTGTTGTCACGCTCGTCACGCTAGCTGCCGTTTATTTCTAAACGATAAATGCAGCTACATTCGTTACTTATTTGATTTATAAGTGTGTTTTTCGAGCCATTTTCCACCTCAGAGGCCCCCTGCCTGGCATCATAAGGCTGGGTTGACGGGTAGAGGCAATCCTTTGGAAGAAAACAGAGGTGAGAAGCAATTTCACACGAAGTGAGCCGCTCAAAGTATTCGAGCGAGTGATGGCAATTCACGGAGTGAAGTTGTGTCTTTAGTCGTTTTGTGAGTGGATTCCGGGACCTGGCATGGAAATTTTGGCGAATTTTGACTTGTAAATAATGCAATTGGTGCAATATTTTGCTAGCAGGACTGGGTGGCTTGACACATGCTGTTGTTAGGCAAGAATATCCCAGAATGCCTTTGGGTCACAAACGTGAAAATTACTGACCGTGAGAGCAACTGAAATCAAATAGCGTTAACCACGTCGCGCTAAAGAAGTGAGCAGGAAAATGAGGAACAGATTGCAAGAGGTTGAGTCGAAGTTTGCTGCCGATGTAAACTTTAAGCTTCAAGGGGAGGAATTTAACAAGACAAGACAAAGTTACGTGAGTTTTGGTGTTGTCCGAGGGCGTTTTAGGGTTTTGCAACAGAATAAAAAGTCATGTTAAATGAAAATTGGAAGTTTGTTCAGTTTCCGGGGTGATGAAGTCTAAACAAGTGATCATTTGGCAATAACAATGGTTCATTTCAACCATAGTCCGGAATTTGGGGAAGTTGCGGGCTTTTCACAGCATCAGTCATCTATGACCGATATTTTGGTGAGCGGTAGAAAAAGAGTTAAGGTGCTTCTAACATTCAAGTCTGTAGACAAAATCCTATAGTGCAAACACTCTTATGAGAGCAATGATTAAGCAGCAATCTTCCCTGGTACTGTTTACTATGCTGCGGCCTGCGAAGCAGTCGATTCCTTGCCAAACGTTGCGCGGGGAGACCGAGCAAGCAAGGGGGTGAACTATGCTGTAGAAAATGATTCTTCCTTTTGTGCGACCATTCAAATGAAAGTCACTGAACAGTGAGGTGCTGAACAAATATGAACAAATGACTATGAATATATGAAAATATATTTGAACGGCGGAGTAATGAATGAATATGTGAGTGATCATCGCAGTTAATACTCTACTTAAGCAGTAGTGAAAATCACTTACGGATAGATTACGAACCAACTAAATGACCAGCTCCCAGTTAGCTTGTTAGCTCAGTTGGTAGAGCACTGCACCGGTATCGCAGAGGTCGGGGGTTCGAATCCCGGAAAGGTTGAATTTTTTTTCAGGGTTTATTTACTCACATCTTCATTCTGAATGAGTGATGAATATATGACAATGAATACATTAAAATCATATTTTCATCACACACGGGTATAATACGAACCAACAAAATGACCAGCTCCAGTTGGCTTGTTAGCTCAGTTGGTAGAACACAAGGTCGTGGGTTCGACTCCCGTACAAGCCTGAATTATTTTCAGGCTTTATTTGCACTACGTACTGCTTAAATAGTGTTCATAATTGCGATGATCATTCACATCTTCATTCTTTAATCCTCAGTTCAAATATATGATTTTCATATATTCATTCTCATAAACAAATTATACCACTCACGCCTGTTATATACCGCGGTCAGCTCGGCGCTACGGTACAATTTTAAATATAAAAATGTCCATTCTGTGTTAAGATAACCGGAAATCTGGAAGTCGCACAGTTTACGGTGTTAAATGGAATTAAGTCAGATTCCCTCCTAGTGTCCATTGGTATACCTCAAGGGTCTGTAGTAGGACCGACTCTGTTCACATTATTTACAAATGACTTGCCGTCGTCTGTCCAGTCGGGGTCGTTATAATGTTCGTCGACGACACTAGTCTTCTGCATAGGTGACACGGCAGGCGAGGCTATCGCAAAGTTAAATAGGGCATTACACTGAGGAAGTCCACGATTGGTGCCTTAACAACCAGCTACCACCCTGGAGAGCCGAACTGAACTGTGGAACGAGAGCACATGGAAAAGATGGCGTCGTTATGTTTTTGTGTCTTGAGAGAAACGTTTTCGATGAAAAATCCATGGTGGTCCTTCGATAGTCGAATAAAAAGAAGCGACTAAGGGCAGATTAAGAAAATACGAAGCGAAAACGAACCATGCCGAAGCGTTTAGGTGATTCCGGGAAAAGCGACAGCTGTGAACAGCCAGAGAACAGAAAGCACTTCAATCAAGAGTGGTAGTAATCACCAAACCAGTAAAACGAAATAAGCAAATCAAGATCATCTTCTGCCAAAGAACGAGCGAAGGAAGCTGCAAGGGAAGCCAGGCTGGCAAAATCAAAATCAGAGCAGCTTAAAGAAAAAGCTTTATTGGAGGTTCAGATCGCTACTCAAAAGGCCGAACTTGATGCACAGCTCACCATTAAAGAAACGTTACTTCTGCAAGAAGAGGCAAGTGAAGATGAGATTAGCGAAAGAATGAAAGACTTTGAAGACAACAAGCCGATTGCAGAGGACGAAAAGAATGCCAAAATTGAGCAAGCGTTTGGCGATACAAAAGAATATCTCCCATCCAAAGATGTCAAATTTACCACTAAGAAAGTAGCGGAATGGTTGAAGACGGTGACACCCAAACAGGAACCAGACGAGCCTGGTGAAAAGGCCCATGTTTCTGAGCCAACACGAGAAAAGGAAAGGATCGTGGACTGGGTAAACGCGGCACTCGGTAAGTCACCTTTGATGTCTTCACTTCCCAAAATACAGTTGCCCGTATTTGACGGAGATCTTTGTCATTGGCCAAACTGGTATGGCATGTTCAAAGTGCTGGTGGATGATCAAAATACTTTTCAACACACAGAAGATGATTTATTTAAAGGCATCTGTTAAAGGGTCGGCAGAGAAAGCCATTTCTGGAATGGTATTTGATGGAACAATGTATGAACAGGCAATCAAAGAGTTGACTCTTCAGTATGGGAACCCAGAGCTCACTTCATGGTCTCTGATCAAAAAGCTTCTGGAACTACCAACACTGAAAGATGAAAACGTCGCAAGTTTGAGGTCATTTGTTGACAACATGCATAACATTGTCAGGACATTGAAATCCTACGGTCATAGTGCAGAATTGCAAGCAGCAGCCAACATGCAACAGATTATGGAAAAACGTCCTCCTAAGATTGCCGAGAGATGGAACCGGCGAAGAGAGAATTACAGCCAAAAAGGGTTGACCTCAAAGATCTAGACATGTGATTGGAAACGGAGGTTCAAGGTAAAGAAATGGCTTATGGCAGTGCAACTATACCAGATAAACCCAAATATGAGTCCGAGAGGCCTAAGGCAAATGCAAGCAACCCAAGATGGAATTCAACACGGCAAAACAGCCGAACTAAATGCGTTCACGACTTCAGCAGCCAAATTGGAATGTCCTGTTTGCAAAAATGATCATCAGATCGCCATGTGTGACACTTGGAAGAAAGGAACTGTGAACAATCGGTGGGAGTTAGCTAAGTAACACAATCTATGCTTCTTGTGTCTCAGAAGAAATCACCGAACATGGCGTTGTTCGTCAAAGGAAACCTATACAGTGCAAAGGTGTGGTCGAAAACACCATCCACAGCTTCATCAAACAGACATGCTGCAATTAAAACCGTCTGCGGCTGCATACCATCCTGTACAAACTGACACTGAGAATACACAGCAGAGCAGGACTCCTGAAACCCACGCAAGCTGTGGAATGACTGAGAAGCCTGTTAATGCAAGGGGCAATGAGAAGGTGGCCCTTCAGATAGTGCTAGTTATTCTTGAAGGAAGAAATGGAATCAGGATCGAAGCAAATGCATTTTTGGATGGTGGGCCAAGCTCATCCTACCTTAGAGAGGAAGTGGCAGACACCCTAGGTCTGGAAGCAGAACGTAGACCACTTCGTGTTTCAGTTTTTGGATCGAAGACAGTTGTTACGGCCAGCAAAACGGTCACTGTGCGAGTGGAAACCATGGATGGTGACACCAAGAGAGAGATGCTCTTATGGAGAACCCCAAGCATACACTGTATGTAAAATGAAAGCGATGGATTGGTCTCAAAGTAAGAAAGAGTTTACCATCTTCGTGACTTGAGAATTGCAAAGTCGGGAGTTGAGAGGTCGCTTTGCTTATTGGCAGCGATTAATTATGAGGAGCTTCTTCTCCCTCTTGAACACCGTGTTGGTAAACCAGGAGAGCCTGTGGGTGTGAAGACGCCACTAGGATGGACAATTGTAGGACATGTGCCGGAGGAGATTAGCGGTTGCCATGCAGCCTACCACGCCTTTACATTTCATGCCAACCCCACTCCGGAGTTATAAGCTGATTAACTGATGCGTAAGATGTGGGATGATGAACTGGCAGGGTTTGCTGATCAAAAGAAGAAATTGACTGCGGAAGAGATGTATGCTGAGCGTAAGGTGGTTTGTTGCGGCGAAGGCCAAAGTCGCTCCTACGAAAGCCACAAGTTGTTATCCACAATTGTTGACCAGTTTTAACTTTTTAACTTTAATTGTAAAGAGCCCTAGAGCCCTGTTGCCAAGTTAGTTGAAGAAGATTTGTTGACCCCAGTTGAGCTGGAAGAGGCTGGAAAGTTCTGGGTGAAGCAGGCGCAGAGCGAGAGATTTCCCGAGGAGGTGCAAAATTTGGAAGGCGGGAAAGGGATCAGCAACCAGAGTTCGTTGAAACAGCTGACACCCATAGTTGACAAGGATCGATGGAGTTACGAGTTGGAGGACGACTAACCAGAGCAGCATTGCTCTATGATGCTATCCATGCAATGATTCTGCCCAAGAACCATCACATCACTCGATTGATTGTAGCAGATGTGCACGGTCGCTACCAACATATGCATACAGGACTAAATCACGTACTCGCCCAAGTCCGCCATAGATATTGGATCACTGATGGCCAACAAGAAGTCAAGAATTGGGACAGAGAGTGTAAAGTGTGTGAAAAGAGACGCGCAGCACCAGCAACGCAGATCATGGCACCTCTCCCAGAGGCCAGACTGGGCCGTTCATCACTAAGATCACACGAAGAGTTCTGCCAAACGATATCTCTGCCTCTTCACCTGTTCAGCAACTAGAGCAGTCCATCTGGAGATGGCCTTTTCGATGAGCACAGCAGGTTTCCTGAATGCATTTAGCCGAATGGTAGCCACAAGAAGTCGACCAGAAGAAGTTACTAGCGATAACTGTACTAACTCTGTAGGGGCAGAAATAGAGCTGAGAGAGTTTATCCAGTCAGTCGACTAAAACAAGGTTGTGGATGACTGTGCCAGTAAAGGAATCAAGTGGGATTGGAATCCACCCCTTGGTTCTCATTTTGGCGGAGTATTTGCCAAGAAAACGTTGAAGCCAATCGTGGGTAACGCAGGGCTGAATTATGATGAACTTCAAACTGCCATTAAAGAAGTAGAGGGTCTAATGAACTCGCGACCCCTCTCGTATGAAGGAACATATCCCCGTGACGAACCTGTGCTGACGCTGAGTCACCTTTTGATAGGACATTTAGGAGGATAGTTGGCTCCCCGAGGAGCAGATGAGGTGGCATTTAATCCCCGAAACAGATGGAGATTGGTCCAGGATCTGGTAAAAGTTTTTTGGAGGCGCTGGAGGGAAGAATTTCTTTCAACGCTTAACACCCGCAAGAAGTGGAGAGATGCCCATGACAACATTACAGAAGGAGACATAGCACTTGTTGCCGACCAGAATGCACCGGGAGGCCAGTGGCACTTTGGACGAGTGATAGATATAGATAACAGCATAGAAAGTGCGACGTACGGATTTTTATTCACGAGTTGCAAAATTTGGGAAAACGAACGAGTGAGTGCAGCGAACGAGTGAGTTTCCAAAGTTTTGCAACGAGTGAATAAAAATCCGTACAAAGCACTTTCAATGCTGTAATTTATTTATTATATATATAACGAGAATTAAGCCTATACTTGGAATCAGTTTTATTTTACCCGATTCAATAAGCTACATGAAGAACAGCAAAAAATTCAAGACTGATCTACATGACCGAGCGTAATAAAAAAACATGTCCGGTTTCCAGGACAGCAACAAGTAGACAGAACCTACACAAGCTTAAATATCACTTCCTATTTAGAATAACTGAAAAATACGGGGGAATTTGTAAATACAAGTTTGAAATGTTTTCGCTTGTCCCTAATCACTGTCATATTTAATCATGTGATGGCGGCTCTTCGCGCTGTGCAACGACAAATTCGCACTCTGTTGACTTACACTGTTTATCGAAATGTTGAATGTTCCTCCTTGAGTGTTCGCCCCCATCCCGGAAAAAGTGAGACAAGAATGCTCTGTAGGGGAGACCAGATGGAGCCAAGTGCCCCGGTGTTCATAGGTGACTCCATTATAAAATAGTTGACGGAAACACGCGTATTAGGGTTGACAGTCGACCACAGGCTAACCTGCGCTCCGCATGTAATGGATGTCAAGAAGAGTTTTGTTACTAAACTGGACTTGCTTACTAGATTCTTACCATAAAAACGTTCTGCGAGATTTTTATTTTAAAGTAATTTTGCCCTCTGTCAAATACGGTTTAGCATTGTGGGGAGCGTGTTGTAACTCAAACCTACTCGATTCGATTGAAAGACTTCATTGTACAGTAAGTATCTCGAACTATTTTTTGACTTACCCAGGGACATGCTTCCCATGAGGTGCTTGCCTACGATCGGTGGCCTACTATTTCCTGATATTATGATACATATTTTTATTTTCTTTTATAGAGCACACAAGGAAGGAATGTCTGAACTGTTATCTGAGAACTTTACACTAAATGATGTAATGGGTATTTGTTAAGGGGCGGGGATTGCTTACTGTTACCAAGATTCGAAACCAGATTCATGCAAGACTCTTGCACATAGAGGTTTCGTTCTGTGGAACATGGCTAACTATAAAGAGCACGGAATTCGCATTTGAGCAACAAAGACCGGAATTATGGAATATGAACGGATGACTATTTTATAGCTTTAGAATTTGATGTTATCTCCGCCTCAACTGCGCGGCAGAGAAATAGCGACTTTATATACAACTGATTAAACTATTTTAGCATGTAAATATTGTGGATTAAACTATTTTTAGTATGTAAATATTGTGGAGATACCAGTGATTTGTTGCAATATTTTATTTTATTTTTTTTATTAATTTTTATACACGACCCCACAAGCTATGTTCGTTTAATTTTTATCGTGTTAAAATAAAAGTCATCAATCCATCCATCCACGCACTTCGTTGGCTTTCTATCATCTCATATCTAACGTACTAGTGGATGAGGTTGAGCATGATGGCGAGAATTATCATGGCCAAGGTCTGCGTTATCGGCTGAGGCGAATGACACAAACCAAGGCGAAAACCCAATTCAAGAATTGTTTTATGCAAACACTTGAAAGTTGAGGCGGATAACACAAACCAAGGCGAAAACCCAATTCAAGAATTGTTTTATTATGCAAACACTTGAACGTTTGTAACGACACGAGTGCGTACAAGAAATTAAACCTCCTACATCAACTTGGATACAACTTCATTTGAAAAATTTGCAGCATAATTTTGACTGAGCTTCAACCATTTTACCGCTCACGCCAGTGGACAGTTGATGCCGGATTTCTGGGTGATATAATTTTATTTGTGACAAAATTTGGACACATTTCGCAGTATTAGCAACCATGACTGATGAGAAATACATTATTTTCTATTGTTATGAACACGAAAGGGTCACCATCATCATCATCAGCATCATCATCATCATCACCACCACCACCACCATCATCATCATCATTATCGCCACCACCATCATCATCATCATCGTCACCACCATTATTGCCATCATCATCATCATCATCACCATTATCACCATCATCATCATCATCATCATCATCATTATCACCATCATCATCATCATCGTCATCATCATCATTTTCATAAAACCATACACCTTCATGTAGTTTGGAACCAGTCAACTGTAAATGAATCTCAAGAAAAACATTGTATCCGTCAAAGCAATCAGGAGGGAATTCATATGACACTGTCTTCCTTCAGCTGGCTGATGCTATACAGTTTCTTTTACTGTGTATACATGTACACTGTATGTGTGGTGATACATTGTATTATTCTATAGGAATTACAGAATCAGCAGAAGGAAAGATACAGTACCTCCATGTACTGTAACAACTTCAGCCTACTGAAAGTACTCCAGACCTTGTTTAAGGAGCCTACTCTTTATGCAATACTCCACAGCATGATGAATGATAATGACCGAAAATAGAAACACAACAAAGTCCTTGAGGGCAGCCAGGAGTGCAGTGACAACAAAGTTGATTTTGTGAGTAAATTTTATAGGAATTCCACAGAGTTGTAGAGCTACAGTGAGCATGGAGATAAACGGAGAATGAGAGGTCTGCAAAAAAGAAATGAAATAACAGCTTATCAAGATTTTGCTACATTTACGTCCTCATAATTTAAACATTAATAATATACATGAAAAAATTTCTCGATTCTCATTGGCTAAGAGAAATGCAGTTTTTAGTTAACACCGGTGCAGAAAAAAGGTAATTCGGTGCAGAAAAAAGGAAATACAGTGCAAAACAAGGTAAAAAACTGAGGATTCTGATTGGTTGATAAACAAAGGCGCTGCGATTGAGCCAATCAAACGCGGCCTCTGAATGGCGCAAAGTCTGAAGAGCTGCAAGCGACTCTGCGAGCCAAAACAATGGCTGGCTTTTTGAGCAGGTTTTCTTTCTTCGTGACCGCAATAACAGCAGAGAAGCTGCAAAACAGCTCTAAAAAGGAGAAACGGCTGCGAAAAGCACTCTATTTTAGCTGTCTGTTTGGAAACAGTGGTGTCCAGAGAAGGGAATTGCCGACCTAATTGGAATTACGAGTCCGTTGATGGAGTGACGCCGAGATTAATAAACAAACAAGGACAAACAAGGCGAAGATAACGAACGAGAAAGCCTGAAGGTAATGATTACAGCGCTTGATAGACACTAGCAAACAAAGTAGCCTTATAGTTATAGCCTGTAATTGTTTAGCCAGTTTTTACAGCTAAAAACGCTTTAAAAACATCGAGAAAACTGTTGTTTTGGTTCACCTTAGCTTCGTTGCGTTGCTTCTGCAACGTTAAGAAGCTATCTCGCAATTTTTTCATGTATATTATTAAGTAATCACATGATTTTTCTCGTGCAATTTGGAATAAATAAGCACTTGTAAATTTTTTCAAAGACCACAAATTGCACTCGCCCTACGGGCTTGTGCAATTTTGTGAGTCTTTGAAAAAATTTACTCGTGCTTATTTATTCCAAATTGCACTCGAAATCATGTGATTACCTATACGAATTATTCTGTACATGTATTTTTACACTGTACACTGTAATTATGTGGAAGTCGTGATATCCTAGTAAGAGCTGGGGGCAGGGGGAGGGGGAGGGGGGTTGTAGGGAGGTGGTTGTTTGTCAGTATTCTAATGACTGCCAGCAGATGTCAGTGTTACTGTAATAGTCACTCCTCTCCTTGAGTTAAATAAAAACTCCAGGGTGTGGCATTCATCCAGTTAGATGTGTTACAGGAATTCTGGGAGGAGGGAGGTCATATATCTAAGAATACTGTACATGTCCCATAAAACTTTTTAAACTACATGTAAAAATTTCTCTTTTAATAAGAAGGATTCTCTCCCAAACATTGACAAAACAGCTGGAAGACACTGAGTACAAGACTGGGCAACCAAGGGACCTGTTTAAAAATCCAAAAATTGCTCAAGCACACCCTGTGTGCATATGTGCAGGTGTTTTCACTGAATGGAAGACTGAGAGCCACTGAGCCTAGACTGCTTTGTACACAATGGAACCTTGCGGACCAGCTGTTTCCATCTTGGAGCCCTGGAAAATGTAATGTTTTTGGAGGGGGAGGGGGAGGTTGGAGTTGACATGTACATCTACAAACCTTTTGAAATCTTGCCACACAAACCAAAAATAGCTGTAAAGCAAGGAATGGCCACATCATAGACTGCAACCAGAGAAAAAAACATATCAGATGATCAGAAACAAAGTCTGAATAAAATAAATACATTACAGCTGTACATGATATACTGTAAATAAATAATAACAATTGAAACTAATGATAATAAAAAGGTTTTTGTTTTTTTATCATGAATAAACTTAAATCTGTATAGTCCACCACCTTGAAAATAAAATTACTGATAACAGTGGTAATCTATATACAAATAAATTATAATAATCCACATAATTATGTCTGGGTGCCAGGCACTACATGTACATGCAGCATATATCTACATGTGTACAAGGAAGTCATGGTTTAAAACCCTGATATCAACATCTGTTTATGCTTTTGTCGTTCTTGGTTCAAAACATTTCCGGGCCAGTTCAATTTTTTTTTCTTTTCCCTTACTTACCAAAAACAAAAATTAAACTGGCTTGAAAATGTTATTTTTGCTGACCACTTTCTCTACTCAAGTGCAAGTTACTTTTAGGGCATAAAGGGCTACATCCCAGCCAGAACAGAACATAAATTACAGTACTGGGAAAAATTAACTTCACACTCTATACAGTCTGTACTCGATCCTCACAGGAATCAAGTATCAAGAATCAAGGCAAGCATCAAGATTCAATTCACTCAATCCTCGATACTTGATACTCAAGCAAGAAGCTGTCATAAATTATGCTATTTTTATTTTATTTCTCGTTTTCCAAGTAGTCTATCAAATTGGCTGCCTGCCATTTAAAATTAAATTTAAACAATAATAATAATAATAATAATAATAATAATATCTTGTATTAATACTAGACTATGTGTGCAAACACTGTTAACCCTGTGGATTTTTGTTCGCAAACCTCCACATTTTTATCTGTAAAAATTATTAATAATTAATTTTGTATTGCTGTGTGGAAATAAAGAATCTTTGAAACCTTGAAACCATGATGAATGGTCCAGTTTTCATGAGTGGGATATCCATGAAGAAATAACTTCCCCTCCCTGCTTTCATGAAGTAAAAGAAGAAGGATAATGTACAAGCCCTAGTTGCCATGACCCTCAGTACCAATACATGGCCGGCTTGGCAAAATCAATTAATTTTTCTCTGAAAACCTTCTGAGTGGAGGAAACCACAACTGAGCCTGAAACGTACACATACAGTGTATGATAGCTACCACCCGCAATTTCCATGATTTGCAAATTTCATGTTTTCTGTGGCCACTTAAAACAACAATAATTTTCTTCTTCTTTCAAGCCTAGGTGAAAATATTTACCTGTATGCTGTTACTGTTTCATGAAAAGCAAAATATCACTGCACCAAAAGAAGATGGAGTTTGTGATTCCCAAGTGTAAATGAAGATTAGTTGTGCAACTATACCATATATGTACTTGATTAAACACCGCCCTCGATAAAAATGCTGCCAAAGATGGAAGCAAACATACCAATAATTAAATGCCAACTTAAAATAAAAGGCCGCACATACATGTACAGTCGAACCTCGATTATTGTGACTCATGGAGACTGAGCTGAATAGTGTGTGGATAATTGAGAGTGCAGATCATCGACAATATGAATTTCTGAATGACTGAGCTAATGAAGAACATCTGAGCAAATCAGAGCTCAGTGAAATGCATTGCACTAGTACGGCACGTTTGAGCTCAAACAGATTTGTGTTTTGAAGCGAAACAAATTCAGTTTGAACCAGAGTTTCATTACTCAATTTGAAGGAAAAACGTTTTGGGACCAGCTAAGCAAGCCTGGATAATCAAGAAATCCAGCAAATCGAGGTCCACATAATCAATGTTTGACTGTAATCAGAAGGTTGTGGTATTTATTCATGGGCTGCACGAAAAAAACAAAAAAACAATTATATTCAAGGACTGTACGAAAAAAAAAAAAAACAATTATAGGGATCACGAAGGGGAAAGTGACATTGAAATTCTCTGAATGCTGATTACAAGCCAGGCAATTACGATTCTATCTCAGCAAAAAAGAGAGACACTGGAACTTTACACATGTTTCTGTTTTAAATAATATTTAAATCGCTAATTCTCGGCCTTCATTTTATGTGCTGTCACTACTTTTTGGGCCATGTCGCTTGTCAGAATTTACCCTGTCAGGGCCTCTTCATACACATTATTTATAGTGTGCAAATGAGCATTGGTTTTAAGACTGAAAGCAATGCATGAGGTATTGCTATGAGTGGTTTTAACATATGACAAATAGAGCCATTTTGGTTTTTACCACAATTGCTAGTACATGTAATTTTGCATCTGATTGGCTAATTAGCCGTTGTTGATAAGAGTCTAGACAACGCTGCTCATGTCAACATGTCAAGAAATGCCTTTTTTCAGCTCGTGCTGTGAAATTAACATTTTCTTTCACATTGATATTGTGGTAAAAAACAAATTTGCTGTGGACATTTTGAACACTGTGACCACTGTGATGACGAATATCGTTGCCGATAAGAGTATAGACAATGCAAAACCTCATTTGATTTGTTAATTTGTTCTGTTTTCCCTTGTATTTTTGTCCTTTTGTTCTGTAAAGTATGGTTCTCACACTCTTTATCAAGAAAGTTTGAAACAAAGCCCCATTCATTGATTATAAAATTTAATGCACTACTCTCACAATGTTTGTCATGAACAAATAGCAAGCTTTCACAGGGTTTGAGACAGAAAATGCATGAAATTAATAATCATATATGGGGGTGTGTGGAATCCTTCCCTTCATGAATAAGTGTTACCTTTTAAAGTATGAGCGAGTAAACATCTCTGTGGGCGAGTTGCTTTGGCAAAGTAACAGATCATGACTTGTGTGCAAATGGTTACAATGTAAAGCCATTAAAATGCCACCTTGTCCATGTTTACACAACCTCAGACAAGATGGCCAGCAAACAATAAGGAGCAACACCCACTCAACATTTAAAAAGGAAACGAAATAAAAATGCGATCGTGTTCCCTTACCACTGATTGAAACAAAAGCTTGTGGGGACTGCCAGTTCTCAGTTCATCATCCACATTGGCACCTGTGGAAAGCAAAACCTCCAAATTCACGTAGGCCCACTTGCTGACAAGCACAAAAGCCAGGACTACGTTAAAAACAACTCGCCAACGATTTGACTCTGAATTTGGACGCTCTTGGTTAACTGCCTTGTTAGCACCCAGAGGTAAGAGAACAGTATTTTGGGGCAGACCCATGCTCGTGTCTTGGGGTGAGTGCGGGTTGGTAGGGGATTCAATCCCCATAGAAGGTGGTGTTATTTCCATGTCTCTTTCTGGTTCTGAGTCCCTTGATTCGCAAAAACCTGCTATAGATTCCGCTTCGGTAGCTTGATGTTCTAATTGCAAGCCTCTCCTATCTGATAACAATTCTCTTCCCCTCGCCATCTGCAAATTTTCCTGCCCTTCCATTTCGTTACGAGCCTCTTCCATCTCCCTGTTAACATTTTTGTTTTTCTCTAAAATGTTTGATTTTCCAAAATTTTCGTCTGAATCAGGCGGTGCGTGTGAAGCAGTGAGATGACTTGATCGGCTTCCCATAATTTTTTTCAGCCGATCCTCTGGGTTTTGAAGGACTTTTCTTCTCCTTGCCTCTCTGCGTTCGGCGGTAGCCATCTTGAACATAAACTAGTCTCGTTCCCAATCCATTCTCGTCCCCAGAGTCACTCGTCTCAAAATGTCGTTGACGCTCCGACCACGTTAACCAAAAGAAACGGAATGCAGGCTAGTCGAAACGAGTGACTCCGATCCCTTGCGACTCTCGAAAGATCCGATAGGTTTACGATTCTGATTGACTGTTTCAACAATTCAATCAAACGGAAGTAAACAGAACCCTTTTACGCGGCGTTTTACTCGGCGCTAAACCCTAAGCATGCGCAGTTCAGCCGGAAGTCCGATATTTTCGGACTTCGAGCCTTCGTTGCCGACCGCTGGTCAAGAGAACAGAAGACTCTGGGTACAAGATTGGTATTTATTGAAAAAGTTTAAAAGCTAAGTATGTGTAGACTGGTCGGCGCTGCGTGTCTCTGTTTCGTAGACTTCCACAAGAACCGAGGCACCTATTAGTTCCTAAACTTGTTTACTATGTCGTAAAATTATTTCTGAACGTCATCAAATCAAAATTTCATATAGGCTTGTGTTTACATGAGTTTTCGGTGCCTGTTTTCGCCGCGTACTTGTCATATTTGTGTTCGTGATCGAGTCCTATGTTGTCAATAACGTTTACATATTTCCCACGGACTGTAAAACAAAACGAAAAAAGAAATACAAGTTAAATGGCGGTCAAAGCGGAAAAATCAACAACAAATTACGAGAGACACCCCTTAAGCAACAAAATACAGCATTTGTGATTTAAAAGATATTATTTGCCGTCTTCATATCTAGGGGCTTTTGGTTGATCTAAGACCTAAACTCAGCACGGGAAATTAAGGACGGTGCCTCCTAATACGAAGATATTTTTTCATGGATTATCACTACACAAAAAAGTAGATGTTTGTAAGGGCCATTGAAAATTGAAAAGAAAATTGGGGGTACCCAATCATTTTTCAGAGATAATTAAGTCCAAAGCTTTCGAAAAAAAGAAAA
Organism: Pachyseris speciosa; assembly: GCA_016490735.1. NCBI lineage: Eukaryota > Metazoa > Cnidaria > Anthozoa > Scleractinia > Pachyseridae > Pachyseris > Pachyseris speciosa. The sequence continues at coordinate 767,667 of JAEMWC010000217.1, read as the reverse complement.
GAAGAAATATTTCTCTGAACATTTCCTTAGAATTCCCGTTAACATGCACCAAAGCAACAAAAAACCACAAGCTTTGAAACACATAACAACTGGTGATGTAAAAACTAGTTTTTATGTGGTATTTATTATAAAATCATTGCATTGGAGGGATTTTTTGGCCCTGACTGCTCCCTTTTAGTTGAGCAAAAACACAGGCTAATTATATTTTGGGAACTGTGAAAAAATCACCATGTGTTGAGTAGGCTTACCACTTTCGTTTTGTGAGGTAAAAAGTGGGAGTCACCACGCGTTTTTTAGAGCTATATTGGTTATTTTCTACTTTTAAGGCACTGTTTTGGGGGCTCGAGACAATTTTTGCTCTACCCCCTCCCCAGTAAGTTACATATTTGCATCTCTTTTCCTTGGGCATGCTGGGATTTCCGGTATGACGACACATGCTGGAACAAAAAGTTTTCTTGATTCTTCGTGAATTAGAGGACATTTTTTCAGTGAAGATGGCTTTGAATGATCAGAACAAATTCGAAGGCGTTTTGAGATGTGCATTTTGCGTAAATTTCGAGTATAACTTGCACTTTTGGGCTCTGGCGAAGTGGACTATAGACAAACACGTAAGATCACCTTTTGTCGTTTTGTCAATTACTTTCGCAGTTCAGTGTTTCTTGTAGTTGTATTATTTGTCTGGAAGGAGCTCTGAAATGCATAAAAACTACGCAGTTTGAGAGCGAGTATTCGTGATTCCTTGTTTCTGATTTTCGCAGTCCGTTATTCAGGCAAATTAAGTTCAAGTGTAATTTTCATCACTTACGAAGGTAACAGAGGTAAGACATCGTGTTATGTTATACGTTCGATGAAAACATCTTTCTTTTTATTATTGTTGAAACAGCAATAAACGGATTTGTTGTGTATTAAACCGTTATGTGTAGCACGTAACTTTTTAAAGCGATTCCCTTGAATCACTTTATACAGCGGTATGTTTTGATTAAGCTTATATTATATGCCACTTTTCCGTGATTCAGCGTAATTTCATAAGACACACCACAATAACGCTTTCGTTTACAGGTTTACTTTTTGGTGTAGGCAGCCTGTTGCCAATCCTGTAAAGCTATCCGCTAAATCAAGAGCTTACAAAAAATACGGTAACCATCAAAGCAAACAATTTTCTGAGGAAATCGCGCGAGTAATCGCGCGAGACAAGATGGTTGCGTGGTGCGCAGAACGTATGTGCACTAGCAATAGGAGGCACCGTCCTTAAGTTTTATTTTTTTAGCTGTTGGTCGTAAGAAAACGGCTAAGATCTTTAAAAAGAGGTTTAGAGCCATCACCCCAAATGAACTGAAGCAGCTTTTTATGATTCTGCATAATGCTTGTGCATTTAACCATAGGGAACAATTACTTGTTGTTTTATACGAAATGTTGTAATCACCGTCGCTTCGTCGGCACTTGCACAACAAACTGTCAAAACCAGATTGATTTATGACGTTCAGATAATTGTTAAGATAACATATTTGCGCTGAAGAAAATTTACTGGGTTCTTTTCCTGTAGCAAGCGCTGTAAATCGCGTCCTTCTTTAATTGATTTTTTTACATCATTTTAGGACAGGATACAAATTTTTTAGAACTTCTCCCGTTCACATTTTAATGGCGAGAGTAAAGTCGGTCGCTCGATAAAGACATTTTATTGCGAAGGGTAGTTTGGATGGGGAAAATACATATTTTAAAAATCAACATCCAGTACACTTTACCAAAGCTGGATAGGCGGAGTTAGGGCCTGTTCACATGGAGGTGGGGGACCCCAGGCAGGTGAGGTCCTTAATCGGAAAATACCTTTAATTTCAGGCGTCATTAACGGAGGAGGGGGGGGGGGGGGGGGCTTATTAGAGAGGGGGGCTTAATAGGGAGGGGGCCTTATTTCAAATCTCAAACACGCCATTTTCGTCTTAAAATAGTTTTTGTACGAAATTCAAACAACTGCAGTGAAACTTTAGATTTAATACAGGTTAAAAGAAATTTAAAATCGTGACATGCTATAGTCTAAAGCCCCGGCTACACGTTGAAACATTGTTATAAAACATTTGCTGGATGAACAATGTTAGAACGTGTAGCATGCATGTTTGATGACGTTTGTTCAACATTTTTTGTTGGAAGAATGTTTTGATTTCGATCAAACATTTTCTCCAACATACAAGAAATGTTGAAGCGTGTAGCCGCCCTTTCAACAATGTTGTATTGCAAAGACCAATCAGAGTTAAAGGCCCAGTCTCCAATCCGAAAGCCTAATAGCAGAGGAGGAAATTGTTGAAGTCAGACCGCCGAATCGACGTGTTTCCAGCAATGTTATATGCGTATCCAACATTGTTAGAAGCGTTCTTACAACAATGTTGAGACGTGTTCTTCTAACAATGTTTGAACGTGTAGCCGGGGCTTAACAGGACAATTTTGTTCTTGCATGATAAACTGAAGAACAACTCAGTTTGTAGTTGAACTACACAGCTAACAATGCACTTTAATAGGTTCCACATTGATTTATTGAAATACTATACCACAATTTTCAATCACAAATGCCTTTTGTTTGTTGCTTAAGAGGTGTCTCTCGTAATTTGTTGTTGGTTTTTCCGCTTTGACCGCTATTTAACTTGTTTTGTTTTACAGTCCGTGGGAAATATATAAACGTTATTGACAACACAGGACTCGATCACGAACACAAATATGACAAGTACGCACCGAAAACAGGAACCGAAAACTCATGTACACATACATATGAAATTTTGATTTGACGACGTTCAGAAATAATTTTCCAATAAGTTTGAAGAATTTTTCGACCCTCGACTAGTTACTCTCGACCCTCGACCATTTACCCTCGACTAGTTACCCTCGACCTTCGACCATTTACCCTCGACCCTCGACTAGTTACCCTCGACCCTCGACCAAAAGGCAAACTCGTTATGATCTAGTGAAAATCAAAGAAGCAAAACACGCACTGATTCCGTTATGACCCCATCGCTTACTATGATCCAGTGAAAACTAGTTTGTCGGAGTCGCAAGCACTATTTTGGTATCAAACTGTAATCCGAGAGCCTGAGAACAAGCAGTGTGATTGGTTGGTTCGTCCGCTTCTGCTTCCGATTCCGACAATCTAGTTTTCACTGGATCATCAGCGACGGAGTCATAAGCGGAATCGGAAGAAAATGGATCGGAAACGTTCTGAATCTTCCGACTCCGATTCCGTAGAGCTTATGACTCCACTTACGACTCCGACTCACTGGGTCATGAGCGCTCTTACGACTCCGACTCCGACTCCGTCGCTAGTGAAAAGCAGCCTTTAAAGATGGCGGTTACTACTAAAGAGAAAAAAGGTGTTCGTTTTCCACTGATTTGTGTTATACGGCTACTCCGAGTAGATGTTATCATGATATGGAGGAAAATGTGAAGATTATCTCCGCTTTTCATTTTTGTGTTACAAAAAAAAAATTTAAAAAAATAAAACGTAGGACGCTAAAAAAGCGATGCTTTTTCAGTCGCACAAGGACTTCGTATTCAAGTCTATCTTTCAGATTCTGTGTGCACTATGAGCTAGGCCTTATATCTCTCTAGCTTCTGCTACTAAGCAGTAGTAAAAATGAAGCCTGAAAAAAAATTGGGCTTGTACGGGATTCGAACCCACGACCTCTGCGATACCAGTCGTGGGTTCGACTCCCGTATAAGCATGATCGGCTTTTATTTTTTATTATTTTTGTTTTCAGGCTTTATTTTCACTACTGCTTAAGTAGTGCTTATAACTGCTATGATCATTCAAATATTCATTCTTTAATCCGCAATTCAAATATACGACATTCATATATTCATTCTCACACAGACTCTCAGTTGGCCTTTGTCCACCATCATAAGAAATTACTGTTTAAATCTCAATACAAGATGTTGTATTTACTGTCCTTGACAACACCTTTGAGAAGTTGAATGAAAAAGCACTATGTAGGATATTGATTAAGTGCCATAGCAAGGTTAAATTTATTGGTGGGCACATCACGAGCGCCAAAGGCGCGAGTTTCTGAGCGGGGAGTCCGGAGCATGATCCCCCGGGGAGATTTTGAAATGTTGACTCTGAAATAGCATTTCCAGCCTTTCGACAGTAGTAACATTTCTTTGCTAATTCGGATGATTGAGTTGACTTCGAGAGCAAAGAGGGCTTTGGGGGAAAATCGTTTGTTGTAAATTTTATGCATGTAATAGAAGGGATTGACAGACCAACGTGTCTCCTGCTGTGTATACATTGTGTTTCTGAAATAGTTTTGCTTTAACAAGCTTTCCGTTTTCTGCAAGAGATCAAAGTACGTTTCTGTAATACCTCTCTGAGTGTTGGTTGATTTTGAATTACATGATGCTATTTGTCCATAAGTATGTTCTTTAAAACCTTTCAATGCTGAGTGACAGTTGCGTAACAAATGGCAGAATTCTCTTTTGTGCTTTCTGTTTATGTGAAAGAGCTGCCTTTCTGTTTGTGAAGTAAACTTCTGAGAGGCTTTTATCCACCAGATTACTGGGATATCTCCTAGAAGTGAGGCATGTTCTGAATTTTGATGCTAGGTGAGTTTATCCTCTGACCTTCTCCTCATTTTACAAAAGCCTTTTAATGCCCACTGGAGAAGGACGGGTTGACAGACAAAAGGTGCCTGGCAAACTTATTGGGGGGGGGCAGAGTCCCCCCTCCGGCCCCTCCCCATGCTACGGCCCTCTCAGATTGTCGAATTATTCCCATCCTCGGAGACCCAGGGGCAGATAGTCGGGACGGGACAAAGATTCGGGACGAGCGAAAGTTTACAAGACAGTCGGGAGAGCCCCTGGGAACATTTCTTTATCGGACTCGTTCCAGAAGCTATTGAAATCCAGCTTCGTGATTGGGCGGAAATTTTCTGGCAAGGAATTTTTTTCTGCCCAATCGGCGATCAGCTTATATATCGCACTCCTTTCGTGACTTCTTATACCAACAAGTAAGCCGTCAATCTGCTGTCGACCATATTTTTAGTGGTTCCACTTGTCTCGTTCGTTGGACAGATTTATCCCAAGAGGAACATTTTGGTGGCAAGGGACCCACAAAACCCGGAATCCACAAATTAAAATTGAACTCAAGCAACAATCACTTGTAAGGAACTAGAAAAATCAAGATGAAGACCGGCCGCAGGCATCGTAAACTTCACGCGAAGAACAGCATGTAACTCGGTCTCTTTCTGTGGTTAGGATCATTGTTGTTTGGTTTGGGCTTTTTTCTCTGGTTTACGTACGGGCAGTGGGCCGCTCCTGAAACTCTTCGGGGCGATGAAATTTCTGTTGCACGGGCCAGACAAGTTTGCCGATCGGGCGAGAAGCCCTCAGCTCGGCGGTTTAATATTTTGCTTAATCCTTGCAATCGACCGTTTCAGCTCAATTTCGAGAGAGACCACGAAAAGTTTTTAAAGAAAGTATACAGTTCCACTGTGATACATTGTATTGTTTTGACTGGTATCTGATGGATCTGTTGGCCAATATGCTTTTCTTCCCAAGGTGTGCATAAAAAATATGCAGATTGCCTTGCAGTTGTGATAATTGCTAATTGTGTTGTACTGTACATGCAAGATGCATGGTAATTTGCACAAGCTTTCCATGAACTCTTTTACCACAGTGGTGCTGAGCTCAGTTAAAAAGTTTTAAAAACATGTTTTAGAGTGGGCTTTTACAAAATCTTGCTGGAAACATTTACATTACATTTACATGTTGACTGTGCTGCAACTTTTAGGTTGCAAAGTTTCAGATAAAGTTGTTTAGAAGTTGACGCAGGATGTTTAGTGTCTTGTATGCACTCTTGTCTTTATAAACGCTCATGTGTATCCATAATATAACAATTATTAAATTCCATTTTTGCATGATACAGTTGTAGTTGCTGTGATTGCTAAGCCAATGGTACACCAGGAAAGGACTTGATTTCTCCCAATTTTGGGATGTGTTCTTCCTGTCACCGCTTTTTTACTTGACAATTTTTAAAACATGAGAGAATGCTTTCAGTTAACTGAAAACATGATTCCTTAAAAGGAATCATGTTTTCAGTTCCTCACATACATGTAGTGTAAATGTGTTTTGTGCCAAAAGACCCTCAATAACCACCTATTGACAAATTATTCTCAACTATACAGTTCACTGAGTCAAACAGGCTGATACAATGGTATGGCTAAGTAAAGTTAAATTATTTTAAGGTAGGTTTCAAATTAAAGAACACTACACACAAACCATACCCATAACCTGAATACAATTACAAAATATGTTAACATGGTCACTCAAAGGACAAAATTTAGTAGCTTCTCAGTAAGATATCCCCTTTTAGATAAAGTGGAAACAAAAAAAAAAAACAAACAAACAATAAAATAACAAAATAAAACTAGAAGGGATTGTTATTTCATTTATTTTTTGTTTGTTCAGAAGTTTTCTTGATAGTGAGATGTAACTTTAAATTCAAGTTTCCAATGTAATCTGTTTGGATATTGTAGTCACTGTGATTATTTGTCACAAGCCTTATGGCCTCAGAGTTATTAGGTTTTAAGAGTAGCTGACTGGAATCTAACAGAAGGTGGCTTTTTTATGAGAATTTAAACAGCCTTCAAAAAACATTGGAAACTTTTCATTGAAAAGCAGGTGGTTCAAAATGTAAAGAATCCACTTTTCAGCCAGCTGCCAGCACTTCAGGAGAAGCCTACCTTGTACTAAATGAAATTTCCAATGAGTATACCCAAGAAGAAATTACACCCTCAGTTTCAGAGGGGGGTACAAAAAAATTAAAAAAATTTAATAGTCCATCTGTTATCTGTTGGTCTTTCACTTTGCTTTTCTACAGCAGCCCAAAAGGGTCAATCACAAATCAATTTGCCAAAACAAAAATCAGTTTCCCATAACACAAAACAGTTTCTCAAAACACAAACAATTTCCCAAAACACAAGTCAGTTTACCATGACAATTCACTGAAACACCTGTAATAGGCTAATCATAGTAAGTGCACTGCACAAGATGTTCAGCAATACCATATCACACTGCCTAATTCTTAGGAGCTATGAAAGCCCTGTAATGCTACAAAAGGTATCAGGTCAATACCGTACCCCAATTACCATGCAAAACATCTGCCACAAACCTACTAAGGTCTCAAAAATTATGCTAACTCTCATAAGAGTGATGATTTTTGTAAAAATCTGTTTTCATCTTAACATCATACAAGCCATTTTCCATTCCTTTCCCTCCAAAACACTGGAGTAGTTCCTATTCGAGTCTTACTCTATAGCCAAGGTAATCACCTATTTCAAAAGCATAATTTGAACTCACATCAACGTCAAAATGGCATCTGTATGCAAGACAATGTCAGAGTATTGGGAAACTGATTTTGATTTGATAAATTGGTTTGTGATTTCGGCCTCCGTGCTTTTTCAAAAGCAGCCTTCAAGCCCAATGACCTTAACGACTTAACCTGGTCTTTCATGATTGTCATAATATAAATGGATGGAGAGACAACCACGACTAGGGGTAAATTATTTTAAACTGGATTTTCTAAGGCCATTTCAAGGTCTCTCTCGAAATTGAGGTGGGCTGAGCTGAGACGCGACTTCGAGTCGATTGTAAGCAGTGGACGGTTCGATTTCATGAGCAAAACAAAATTCAGCGGCTGCGTTTCACTCGCCCGATCGGTAAACTTGCCTTGCCTGTGCAACAGAAATTCCATCGCCCCGAAAAGTTTCAGGAGCGGCCCACTCCCTGTGAGTACACCAGAGAAAAACAAAAACTCATACCAAACAACAACAATTGTGGCCGAGTTGTCAACAGTTCTTCGCGTGAAGTTTACGATACCTGCGATCGGTCTTCATCTTGATTTTTCTAGTTCCTTACAAGTGATTTTTGCTTGAGTAGAAGTTGAATTTGTTGATATCTGGGTTTTGTGGGCCCCTTTCCACCATAACTTTCCTCGCAGTGTCGATACAGTGATCGAAAATATGGCTGACAGCAGATTGGACGTTTGACCCTCGGTATAAGAAGTCACGAAAGGTGTGCGATATATAAGCTGATCGCCGATTGGGCAGAAAAAAATTCCTTGCCAGAAAATTTCCGCCCAATCAGGAAACTGTATTTCAATGGCTTCTGGAACGAGTCCGATAAAGAAATGTTCCCAGGGGCTCTCCTGTCCGTCTTGTAAACTTTCGCTCGTCCTGAATCTTCGTCCCAACCCGACTCTCTGCCCCTGGGTCTCCGAGGATGAATTATTCCCAGCCTTCGTTTTTGACGAGTTTATTAATGGTTTCCAAGTCAGTCCCGATGGCAGAACTCTTGTGTACCATGAAATTTTTAAACAATGTCTTCCATCGACTCTAGTTTGAAAACAGGTGGCTCATTGTATTAAAAATTGCTAGTGCAATATCATCATCTTTTTCCAGCATTATTCTTGGCATATTGGGTCGAGATGCATATATTAGATAATCATCCCGGAAAAAAAAGAAAAGAAAACTGTATTTCGGTGCCTGCCGCAAGACTTATAGCACGCGTAATAGAACAAACAGTGCCCCAACCTCGGGCTAACTGTTAAGAAGGTGATGACAAATATTAATAAGCAGACGATTACACCGCGAATGCTCATTCAGGTCGTTTGACTTAATTTGACCAAACAAACGAACGGCGCGAATTTACATATTTGTCGAATAACTCAGTGGAGCCACATTTGCCGTTAACAGGAGGCCATGGGCTCCTGCCGTAAATCTTCAATATTAAGCCCCCCTCCCCCCACCTTTTCTTCAACAAGCCCTCCTCTCTTTGAAGCCTCTCTCCCTCCCATCTTTTTTTTCACAACCAAATTACAATAAACGAGAATGGACTTTGAAGGAAGTGTGGAACCCACTTATGTCTTTTTCTTGATGTTCGCCTGCATGACCTGCAACTCCATATGATTTACGTTTTCCTCGTTTCCTTCTAGCTCCTTAAAGAGAATCGATACCCCTCTTTCATTGCTGCAGGTACTGCATTTCACTAAATTAAATAGCCCCCTTCTCTGTTAAGCCCCCCTCTCCAATAAGCTAAGCCCCCGGGGATTGGATTTACGGTTATTTTCGGCTTCCGGCTTCTAAGACGAATTTATTCACGACTATACTCGCAACATCGCGTGACCACTTAATGTTATCAGCAAGCACCCTTCTATTTGTTTTCCTGATGACATATGCCAGCCAAAGAAAAATTCAGAACATGTTAGAAGATTAGCACACCAATTTAAATAGCAGCCATTTTCCCAGGAGATAATTACCTAGATAAATCATTGAAAATTGTGTTTCGACGCCGCTAGAGTTGCCTCTATCAAGTAGGATTAAAATTTCGCAAAACTGTTGGGAGCCATTTTGGCTTCGGCAATCTCAAAATAAAGGAAAAATAGTAATTCATTTTGGGAATCTACTCGAGTTATCTCTGATACAAGTTATGTTAAACCTAAATTTTGCATTCCCTCGCACGACAACATCGTCCAGGCTGGAATTTAAACATTTCCCATGACTGTTACACATATCTTTTTTGAAATGGTTCAAAGTTTCATTAGGCCTTTTTTTTTCTTTTTCTTCCCTGCTCTTACCTATTCCAAACCCACCACAACTTAAATTTAGAAACGAAACCGGTTTATTTGTAGACAAAAAAAAAACAGTAGCTCCATATATAATCGTCTTCAGTTCCTTCCTAAGCCATGAATGGATTAAAAAGTTAATTCCACTCTACAGCATCGCAAAGAGGAAACTGCTGCTCATTGGCCTTCACTTGAACGATCGCGCTGAGAATTTTATCCTTCATCGATTCACTAATAGAGAGATTAAGATTGAGGTTTTTCGGCATTTCCCGCGAACCGCGAACGTCAAGAAGTCACGTGACCAGTGCCTTGCCGTCAGGTTTGCGGTTTGAAGTTCACGTTTGTACGGCTAGACCACGCTCCAGAGGTAAGTGATTTACCGCAAGGATTTTTGCACCCTAAAACATCACAATCCCACGTTTGAGAGGAAATACTACTTTTTAGAACTCTTTCGCCTATTAATTATCGAATTCTTTTTCATAGAAACGCAATTTTTAAGACGATTTCTCAGCTAAAATAGAAGTGAACGAATGAATGAAAACAAACATGGCGACCGGCTATTTGTTACCCGCGAATCTTAAGTCCCGAATACGGGTAGACAGCTAACGAGAAACCACTAACCGCAAACCGCCGTTTGCCGTTTGCGGTAAGATGGCCAAACCTCGATTTTAAGGTCTCTACTTAAGAGCACGCTAGTAGCGCAAAATAAATTATGATACCTGACGAAAATATTGCAGCTATAGATGTTTTGAACAAGTTAGGATTCATTCACAGCCTCTGTCAAAGATCTTTTCTTACAAAATAAACAGCACCGAAAGAAAGTCCTGCTCGATAACTTTCATTTGAAGGATCGCACTTCTGGATTATGTCCAAGGACTCAAAATTAGAATCACGGACAGCATAATACACAGCACTGAAGGAAACTAATGCTCTCACTCGTTCTAGTTCTAGCCTAATGGGCTTTCGACGATTTTGCACAAAATGAACTCTTTTAAGCTTACTTTCCGTTCTTTTGAAAGTTGGCAGTTACTGCCAGCACAGTACCAAAGATGTGTTTGTTCAGTCTTAGTATAATGGCTTTTCAATCAATCTATTTTCTTTTTCATTAATCACACCCACAAACAATTATGTTCAAGCCAAGAGGGGACTAGAAAACTGCCTTAGCTTAATGCATCTGAATAATGACACTTCAGCATTTCAGTCTCCGCAGACTAAAACGATATTGTACATGTAAAAAAAATAACACCTTAAGAAAGCACAGCTCGATGGGTTTGTTACGGCGGTCATAACAGATAAATTCATTCACATACTTCAAAAGAAGAGATTTGTATCATAGAATATGTTCCTTCCAGTGAAAATTTAAATAATTTTTTTGACACACGCATATAGCTAAATTATAACTACGCACTATTAGAGAGCTTTAGCAACGAAGACGGCAACGACAACGAGAACGTCAAAAAACAATAGGTTTAATGAGCCCAAACAATCGCTCTGCACGTGCGTTTTGCATTTTGGTACATTTTCTTTGCCGTCCTCTGCAAAACAACAACGTGAAATGACCAAATTTTAGGTTTTCTCGAGAAGGACGTGAGTGCGTGACATTAAATCTTTCTTTCTTTTTCCTTATTTTAACGCCGTTCATAGTAACTTAGTCCAGTGGGAATAATCGCGAAAGAGTTGTAAAAACGAGAATGACGTTTTCGTTGCCGTCGCCGTCGTCGTTGCTAAAGCTCCCTTTTCTCCGAGTGTAAGAAGATTTATCGAGCCTCCATAGGTGGTTTTCACGTTACGTCATCGCCGCCATGCTGGTGGACATAAACAAAAGATCTCTCATTAGCTCCTTTTGTTCGTCCACCAGCATTTGTTCATTTCATCATTGTGATCTGTGTCTCCAGAGATTGGCTGCAAACCACCTATAGAATAGAGGAATCGTGCGTTAAAGAGGAGAATAAATTTTACCCATAATTTAGCTTTGATATTTTCTTATCTTTTCTACTGCATTATATTTGGCTAGCAAGTCTGAGGAAGTACCCTCTCAGATAGATGAATATCACATCAGAGCACACTCATCATAAGAAGCATTACAATGATCCTAGACTTCACGTCCATTACGTACCGAACACAAGGAGTTAAAAGCCGTGGAAACTGAGAAGCAATTTTAAAGCAACTAAAGTATTCTTTTCGGCGTCAGATGCAAAACGCCGGCCAGAGGAAAGATCACCTTTGCACTTCTTGACGAATAAGATCAACAGGAGACTTTCCAGAAAGATACCTCGGGATGGTTTGTATTGACATATAGTTTCTAAATTAGGAAAAGGAAATTTTCGATGAAATAAGACGAATCCACCTTTGTCCTTATCGCCGAACGAAAGACAAAGACTATCATGTATAACTTTGCTTGTTAGATGATCTTGAATCACAATAATCAGAAAGGAATTGTTAGATATGCTTGAAAAAAGAACCTGATAAAAAAAGTTTCTTGTATTTCTCATCTACTCTCTGAGGAGTTTGAATATCGTCCAGCGTTTTAAATCAACTCAATAGGCAAAATAATCCTGTGCTCTCAATACTGCTTCCGTTAAGAAATAATTTAATTTCCAGTGAATGTTCATGACCTTCGTTTAAAAATCAATCAATATATATTTTTCACTACCGTAAAATTGTGGTATGTTTTGTTCCAGCAGCAAAGACGTCAGCTTCAGTTCAGTTGGATCAGTATGATCCATAAATAATGAATTTGTGTAAAAACTTGTTTTCCTAAAAAATATAAATTTATATAGTGTTAAATTAAATACTTGGCACCTTTTCATCTAGACTGAATCCGTTGAAGCAATACTGATCGGCATGAGGTGAACCTTCAGTTTTGTTTGTAAGTTGAATCGACAATAAGACTTCGGATAATTACTACACGTGGATAACTTAGAGGTGTTCACTATTTTCTTTATTTTTTTTTTCTATTCCCTGAACATCTTCAGTAACTGTCTGACGTCAAAAATGTTTTGGCCATTTTACAACTTTTGTGAGAATTGCTAAATCTACTTCAATAGGCTGTGCAAAAAGCGCCTTTGAAAATGGCTAGAAACCTGTTTTCCTCGTTCATTTTTTGACAGAGAATAGTCGACGGGTTCATTTGAATGAGTTGATAGGGTCTCAGATCAAATATCTTCGAACCAATCACATGAGATACCTTGGAAATAAAGAACCAATCACAACCCAAAGTTAATGAAATTAAAAACAAAAGGTACGGTAAAACGCCAGGGAACCCTCTCACAATTCACCGTGTCGAGGAAACAGCAAAGACGTACGCTCGGCGACGTCATACTGAGGTATGGCGTAATCTCTACACAAACAAGAAATTCCCCGCCTTGATTTTGTACTAATCAACAATGGTTTTCAAAGGGAAGTTGATGAAATAGAAAAAAAAAAAAAAACGTGGCTGGTTAGACATCTGATGTTTTTAGTTTATAGATAGTCCCACTGTATGTAAGTGCATTTCCCTTTTTTTTTAATTGACCCTCTCCTATCTCCAACAACGGTAACCACTTGTCCCGGAAAGGTTTCATGTTCAATGGCCTTATTTTCTGACTATAAAAAAAATGGCGAATAAACAGTACTAAAATCATATTAGGACTTAAAAAGGCTAAAAGAACGATGATCTATCGACGCTAGCTTAACGTCAATATCAAGTCAAAAAATGCATATGTTGAAACCTATAAATACTACAAAGAACAACGGATAATTAACAACACGTAACATGAGCCTTATGTGTGGTACTGACAATATACCAAAAATCCACAATTTCATGCCCAAAACGGAGCAATTCTGGAGAATGTATTCATCGAACTGCAGTGGCGTACTAAATTGTCCTTTGAACCTGTCCACTGGGCAATTCTGACAATTTTGGAAGTTATTTGCGACTGCCGAGAAAAGAAAGTTCGGAGTTATCTTCGTGACTCGGTATTTAATACTGCTCAAAGTATGGTTGGGTGAGCAGGACTAAAAGGCAAACATTAACAAATTGTGCCCACGCAAATCTTAATGATGGGCCGCTCGTGGGAGATATGCGTGTTGCATGACTTGCGTGGTTCTTGACTTTAAGAGAAGGGAAATCCGATCGTCAGAGCGGCATATGGAAACAAAAACAATCTAGCTACATCGAAAAAACAATTGAATCAGCAATGGTAGAAATAAATGAGAATCGATCGCTTAAGGGATTTGCTTAACGAGGTTGGAAATAATAAAATGTTTGAACATTGATTGGATAAAAAGTGTGATTAGTCCATGGCAGATGTTACGTAGCTGAGCCGGAGTAACAATTTTTTTCTTTTCTAAGTTTAGCACGATATTTTCACCTGTTGGTCCTACTAGTGGTTGTGCCGAAAAGCAAACAACGCCATTTTCCCGGAAAACGGTGCAAAATGTGACTGTGATCGATCAGCCTTGATTCGAATTACCGTCTATTGTAGGATTCCTAAACGTGGGAGTGTATGTATAGCTCTTTCAATATAATGTTTTGAATTTCATGCGTCGCAAAGTCCGGCAGCTACTCGTTGTTTATTTTAGTCTTCTCGAAGTAAGTCCAATGTAACGGTTCCTTTACTGCAAATCTAAGTTTCATTTAAATTGAGCATCGTTTCGCCAGGGTACCGCCCAATAAAAAAATCCTAAGTTAAGCTCCCTCTTTTGTCAGCTCAGTAAGGTGTAAAAACATATTATCAAGAAAAAGATATATTCTTAGGCTATCACTCTCAAAAACGTCAATTCCAGCGTTTTTGTTGTTAAAAATTAACTCCTCCACATTACAGCAGGTTAATTGCTACTTGGTGGTCAATGCCAGGCTCGATAACACAGGTGACAACAATGCAATGCCGAAAATTGGGCATGTTGACGGTTTTTCCCAGGGAATGCAATTTTTGTTTGTTCCTTGGTTGTTTCGCTAAAAAATGGACAGGTGCTTTCTTACTTAACATAAGACACTAAAATATTAATTAATTGTGAGTGTCGTGCTAGAGCAAAACAAAGGGAAAAGTGAAAGACGTATTTTCCAAGCTTTTGTACTGATTATTTGCCACCTCCAATTAAAATTATGTTAGTTTTCCTTCTTCAGAGCTGTGTAGCCTGCATTTAGGAATAGGTTTTTTCCCGCCGGTAATTTGTAATATTGATGGCGCCTTTGTATTACAGAGAAAAGGTTATTATGCTTAAAACAAAGAGCGTCAGCTCATTTACGAAATTGCTTCCTGTGTTAGAGTTAAAGAATATTATCTATTTAGTTTCACATCAATATGTTCTCAGACTTATTTGAAAGGTTACGCAACTTCCGATTTTTCTTTAAGGAAGAATAAGATCGTTCAGCGATGTAACGCGGCATCACCTTGTTAACTCTACAAGCTTAATTTTAACCAACGTTTGACACAGTTCTTTTTTGGAAGCGACATGTATCTAAAATTAGGATCTTAACAAAAGAAGAGACTGATCTACGTCAGCGGATGCTAACAATATGCGAATAATCAGCCAACAGGGCTCTTATGAAGTTTTGCGAAATAAAAAAAGACCTGAGAAAAACATGCACTTGTCCAACATCCTTAGTTCAGTGGATAAGGAAATAAGCCACTAACTGAGCAAACCATTCATCCCAGCAGCGTACATGGGAGTGGAGCTTGAAAAAACACCACGGTTTCTCGCTGATTCCCCTTTTTCTTCTAGCCCACTCAGCGCGCTGAACGTAAAAACAATGCTTTCCTAATGAAAAACTAACGCGCATTAAAGGAATTGTTCCCAATTTCCTAAATCGGTGTAACCTGATTGTTTCCAAAGAAAGTCAATTTCCTGTGGACTTGGTGGGTATCGGTTGAATGTATCGTGCGTGTGGGAGGATGAACATCAAAGTCGGTTTCCTTCTTTTAATTTTTAAAAACAAGAACTGGGCGACATAATTTTTTTCTGTCAACAAACCAACCATCAATAGCACTGGTACAAGATAAAAGTCTGCTGCGCTCCTAAAGAAGAAGCACTTTCTTGTTTAGCATTTTGGAATCTTATACCTTTTGTTAAACTGCCTGCTTGAGGGAATAGCTCCTCTCGTTTGTTAAGGTAAGCTTCTCATGGATTTTTTGGCTTTAGCAGCGGGGATATTAAGGATATAAAATTATATTAATTGACT
Source organism: Pachyseris speciosa (assembly GCA_016490735.1). Lineage (NCBI taxonomy): Eukaryota > Metazoa > Cnidaria > Anthozoa > Scleractinia > Pachyseridae > Pachyseris > Pachyseris speciosa. The sequence goes on along the minus strand of JAEMWC010000217.1, from coordinate 751,906 downwards.
CAAACTTTGAATCTTCGGCTTTCTTGCAGTTTAATTTGCAAATTTTTCTTAACAGAACTGATAACGATTTTGAGGAATCTAGTTCTTTTTTTATCGCATCATTAAGAGGCTTTTCGATTAAACACTTTTCGGTTAAACGTTTTTCCCACTTTCGACGAAAGCAAACTTGTTTTGTTTCTCCTAAATTCCTGTCAAGCGTCTCAACTTGTGACAAATTAGCGCCGGATGGACAGAAGTTAGTCCCTCGAGTGAAAGAAGCAGTTGCAGAACTTATTTTACAATAACAGCTATTAGGCTCAATGTGAATTAAAAATGTTTTTGATACCATAATAATTCCTTGCACAAAGAAGAAAAGTGTAAAAGTTTAACATTTCTTAGCAAAGCTTGCAGAAAAATGAGGGAATGAGCAAAACAGGCCTTTAAAAGTGTATTTGCAATTTACTTGAAAACGCTCTTACAGATTCTTTTCTAATTTGGCCTACAAGTTGTTAGCCTGCGTCGCAGACGTTAACTAACACCGGTTAGTACCGTCTGCGAAGCAGCGCCAAATTCCTTGTTCTGTACCAGAATTTTATTGGGTCGTCAACAAAAGCCTTTTGTTGATGAGCCAATCATAACGCGTACTCAAATTCTGGTACAGAACAAGGAATTTGGCGCTGCTTCGCAGACGGCACTAACCGGGATTAGTTAACGTCTGCGACGCAGGCTAACAAGTTGTGACAAATGTTCAGGATGAACAAAAATAAAGGAATTGTTCACCTTAGTAGATGCGTGACACTTAAATCGATACAAAATTTCAAAATTTTTTTTATTAAATTGAGAAAAAAGTGTCAAAGTGACATCTTGTGAAAAAACACAAACGTTTCGGGCATAGCCCTTCTTCACTGAAGAAGGGCTATGCCTATTTTGTAACAAGTTGTGAGACTTGATTAGCTTACACTCTTTAAGTTTCGTTATGAAGTGTCTGACTGGATTTCGAGATAAATGACCTGTTTCAAACTTGAGCGGCCAAGTGTTACCGTGGCTATGGTAACAGCTTTTGCTTGAAAACCAATGAGAAAATAAACTTTGATCATACGTCGAAAAGATGTTGAAGTGTCAAGGAAATCGATGCTTGTCTTCTATTAGAAATTTTGATTCAACAGGTACACCCCAAGGCCAAAAAAACTGTATCGAGCCTCCTAAACACAATGAAGAAGTTCAGTTTTACGTCATTTTGCCCTCGAAACTGAATTCGACGAAGTTCTTATCAAGCCTTCGTTAAAAATTGCTCAGGTCATCAGGCACTTGCGATGTTTTAGAATTCACGGTAATATGATAATATTCACCGCCGACTGGTTTATACCGCCGACCGGTTAACTCAGTGGTAAAGCACCGGACTACCGTGTGGAAGGTCGCGGGTTCAAACCCCGGCCGGACCAACACTCAGGGTCTGAATACACAGACCGCCCGCCCGCCCGCCGAAGTCAGTATTCTTTTCAATAATAATTTCGCTTTTGAAATTCTGAAATTATTTTCCGATCCAGAGGGCCATTTTATCATAGTTGGCATCAAAACTGAGAACAGAACTTTGACTCTTTTGAATATTTATGCACCAAATGATGACAATCCTGCATTCTTTGAAAATGTTCTCACCTACCTTTTATCCTTTGATTGTGATATAGTTTTCGGAGGTGATTTTAACTTAATTGTTCAGCGTATAATTGATATGTTAGACCTTACTGACATATGGCGTCTTCTTAATCCTGATACCGAACGATTCACTTGGAGAAGGAGAAACCCCGAAATACATTGTCGCCTAGACTTCTTCCTTACTAGCTCCAGCTTAAATACAATAGTAACCAAAGCATATATCAGCCCTGGATATAAAACAGACCACTCTCTCATTACACTTCACCTGGTGAACAATCCAAACCCTAGAGGCCCAGGATTTTGGAAGCTAAATACATCCTTCTTGTTGGAAGATGAGTATGTTGTTTTAATAAAAAAAAAAAAATTAAAGACGTTGCAAAGGAATATGAAAATAATGATGAGGTTGATGCCCCTCTCCTCTGGCATACAATGAAAATGCGTATTCGGTCAACATCGCTAAACTATGGTAGGAAAAGAAAACGTGATATGAAATCTGAGGAAGCAAGTATAGAAAGCGTTATATTGTCGCTCCAAAGAAAACTGGAAGAAAATAATCTACCCGAAAACACAAAAACGAATCTCCAAAACGAATTAGAGGCAAAAATATCCGAAAGAGAAGAAATTATAAAGGACAAAACCCGTGGGGCAATATTACGATCCAAATCTCGTTGGTACAATGAAGAAGAGAAAAACACAAAGTATTTTCTAACGCCATTTCAACGAAAAAACAACTAAACATTTGCAAATAAGCGACGATAGTATCACCTACAAGGACAGTGACATCCTAAACGGGGATACTTTCTTTCCCAAAGGAAATGCTCTTACGCTCAACGCACTTGAAGTGCGAAGGCCTCTTAACCGAAACTGAATGCTTAGAAAGCCTAAAAAATATATAGCCGAACAAGACCCCTGGAACTGACGGGTTTGTCAGCCGAATTCTATAAAAGATTCTGGAGTGATGTTAATCCATATCTAATAAATGCCTTAAACAATTCATACGAAAAGGGCCTACTGTCAGTGGCACAAAGAAGAGGTCTGATCTCCCTCATACTGAAAAAGAACAAACCTACCGACCGACTGAAGAATTGGAGGCCGATCACTCTGCTCAACTGTGATTATAAGATAGCCACGAAAAGTATCGCTTCTCGCATTAGAAAAGTCTTGCCAAAAATAATCAAGCAGGGAGCAGGGATGGCGTAGTGGTGAGAGCACTCGCCTTCCACCAATGTGGCACCGGGTTCGATTCCCGGTGGTGACGCCATAAGTGGGCTGAGTTTGTGTTGGTTCTCGACCCTGCTCCGAGGGTTTTTCTCCGGGTACTCCGGTTTTCCTCCCTCAGCAAAAACCAACACACGGCTTATTCGAGCTGGCTGTAGGCTGTGCTCCAAGGTCATACATGGACCGTATAGCGGCCGCCAGAGGCGCCTTGTATATGCTTTCGGTTCGACCTTGTTGAGCTGCGTCCTTGCTGTACTTTGCGAGGATGATTAGCACAGACAGTTATTATGTTATTTAATAATGATCAAACCGGCTTCATGAGAAATAGGTTTATCGGAGAAAACATTAGACTGATAGACAGTCTGATAAATTTCACGAATAAAGAACAAATTCCGGGACTATTACTATTCGTTAACTTCGAGAAGACCTTTGACAGCTTAGAATGGTCCTTTATTCACAAAACCCTCCAATATTATAACTTCGGAAAATCTTTAACGACTTGGGTAAAACTTTTTTATACAGATATTAGTAGCAGCATTCAAAACAATGGTTGGGCGTCTGAGTTTTTCACTTTACTTCGCGGTGTGAGACAAGGCTGTCCACTCTTCCCTTATTTGTTCATTCTTTGTGCAGAAATTCTAGGTAATGCGGTGAGAACGTACGGATAACGGCATCCGCGGAATAAAGATCCTTAGTACTGAATGCAAACTGTCCCAATACGCAGATGACACAACCTTAATCTTGGATGACTCACAATCTTCTCTCTTAAGAATTTTTTTATTACTTCATGATCAGTGATGAATTTGCCGCCATGACGGGCTTATATGTTAATTATGAGAGAACTGAAGCTCTCTCTATCGGCTCTTTGCGGGACTCAAATATCTCTTTCCCTTTAAATAAGGCTATAACTTGGGCTAGGAAAAAGGTTTTCGACTTGGGGGTTTGGTTCTCGACCGGAGAATGAACTTCATTTCCAGTAATATCCAGGAAAAAATTGATAAATTAAAAAAGATCATATGAAGCTGGTCAGCCAGACGACTTACTCTTTTGGGTAAAATTACCGTTTTGAAAAGTTCAGCAGTGTCACTGTTGGTGTATGTGTTGGCTTCTCTCCCGAATACTTACGGTGCGCTAAAAGAAATCGATTCCCTGTTATACGAGTTCCACTGGGATGCGAAAAACGACAAAATCAAAACATCGGAAATGATTAATGAATACGATATTCTTCTATTCTTAAGCATACTTGATATGTTGGTTCGACATCGACTGAATTCAAAATTAGATTTCGTAACCACAAATCAAGTATGCTTAAGAATAGAAGAACATGTGAATTGGCGGTCCACTTTAATAGCTCCCAACATGAATTTTCTGATATAAATTTTATTATCAGCGAACAAATTAATTCTTTTCAAACCACTGCACATTTAGACCAATTACTACTTACCAGAGAAGCATATTGGATGACGCAATTATTCACGCTTAACCCACATGGCCTTAACAAGAGGCGTGAATTTCGCTCTAAAAATCGCATTAATTACAACAAATGACTTGTCCAT
>JAEMWC010000217.1:687500-745000 GCA_016490735.1 Pachyseris speciosa | reverse complement strand
AGTGGCGACCTAGCCAGGTAGCACATTATTTGATTTCTAATATCAGGCTCCCTTCTCAAACTTATCTATTTTAAGCTCACCCGATATCTTTTTTCCCGCAGATGAAAGAAATTTTCTGGGCGGTGTTGGTGGTAACAGTGCTGTCTGTATGTGCAAATGACCACAACTCTACGGCCCCAAACGAGACAGATAGCGGGCTTTCATCAGGTATCAACCAAAACAAGCCTAGTAAAGTTGCCCTCTGCTATCCACTTTGTTCTCAGTGGTTAGGTAAGCGAGGCAGTCTCTCGAAGAAAAAGAAACTGTGTCGCGGAGTTTAAAGGAACAGACGCAAAATGAACAGTCACCCAGAACAACAAACGAATTACACCCGAAATTTCGCAGCTGGTTGGAAAATGGACCGTTGTCTTCTCAAGGCGGTTATCGTTTATTCACCAGAAATAAGCAACAGCAACAAGGGAAAGAGTATCACTGGAAAAGAACAGGAAGAACCAGCTTTGAACGTCTGATGTCGTCTAAAAGAGCTGACAAACACCATTTCCCTCGCGTCAATCTAACATGAAGGTAAGTACAGTTGTTCAATTAGCCTCACTGCTGTACCCCTAACCTTGGACATAGAATAAGATGCTCACAGCAGACCTAAACTACAAGATGGTAGCGCGTCCCTTCGTCTTCGTTTGTTGCTTTAATCAGCTCTTTATTCGGATTTTTTATTCTCTCTTTTTTTTTCTTTTCTCAACGTTGTTCTCGTTTTAATTTCAACTTTATTTTCTTATCAACATATTCCTTTTAGCAGTCTTTCATCTTTCCTTATCTCCTGGCCCGCCTAGATTAGCTTTGCTACCTGCGGGTCAGGTAATTCTGTATTTAACTAATAGCAAATCAATAAAAATCCACAGATCAACTGATCAACTAAACTACAAAAACGGAAACAGTTGCTTGGCGGTACTTGCTAACATTGCCCACTGTTTATTCCAGACGAAATAATCAGTCGTTCACACCATGGCATGCGCCATAAAGCTGCCACAGTGTGGTGTTTTTTTTTTTTGGCGATGGATCAAATGATTGAAAATGAACTCAGTCATCAGACTAAATTAAAAAAAGTTGGAAACATGAAATGTGCCTAGAACGAATAGCCAATGTGTAGGAAGAGGAAAGGGGCTGATGGACCACGCGATCCGGAGGTCCGAAATAGAGGCCTTGCTAACGTTGCTTCCTTGAGCAAAACATCAAAATGCTCTTAGGATGAGTTTCTGCAACCGAAGACAAAAGGGAACTAGCCCACTGTCAGGGAAACCTGATAAAACGGATGAGAAGGGGGAGGGGGGGAATTAGCCTGCGATAGACCGACTAACATTTAGTACCCACACGGCGAATGAGCAAATGCTCCTGGCCACGTCATGCTAAAAACCGAGATAAACTCTGGCAGACGTGCACCGTCAGGCTCGCAAAGGTTTATTTAATATCTCTTCAAGAGTCGGGCGATACGAAGTCGTTTAAAATGAGTGTCAAGAGAATTACAAGTTTTCTTTGGTCTTGCTACCAGGTTGACTTCTTATATTATATTCAGTGATTAAAAACTTCCGCGTCACAGTTAACTTGAAGCCAAAACCAACAATGTCTTAATTGCTGAGTAGTGTTTTACCAGGTTTAGTATCCAGTACATGCATCCTCTTTGATTTCCCTGGGTTCTAGTTGCTTCTTTATCCTGTTTGCATTGACAATACTGTGTAAACGCGCATGTGGTAAAAGACTTGTGTTACGCGGGTCCCGGCCAATTAACTTATAGCTGGTCAGTCACTCACACAGAAAAAGCTTTTCCAAGATGAATAACCAGGGAGAACGTTGCGTTCAACCTCGTCACCTTGAAGAAAGTGAATATCAAACAGGATCACTTAAAATACCAGGGAAAAGAAAGTTTTTTGAATAGTCTACGGGTTGATAAGTTTAAAATAAGTTGTGGTTTTTGACATGTGTTGATGTTTTATAATTAATATAATACCCGATTGCTTTTACAGAATTACCGCACACATTTAATAAGGGAAACTTTCCGAAGATTGAAACTGCCAGATGCATCCTTGACTGATAAGCTGGACAATCACAATCATTATGATGCTATAGATATCTAACTGTTTGTTATTATTAGAGTAATTAAAAGATTTAAAAAGTGGGCTTTAAATTGTGCTTCTTTGTATCTTTTGTCCTCTGTTTCACTTTCTTCCAAATATTTTTCTCAATCCTCATTCATCGGTCAATTTTCATGAAGCGATTTCATTGGACAAAATGGTGCCTTGTGTACACAGGAGCTGTGGTAGACTATTAAGCAATACACCACAATCCAACATCCCGAACTGGTTTATCATACCCGCTAAAAACCACGGAAACTTTTAGTATAATTACTTTTATAATTATAATAATTCAGAAGACGAGCGAAATTTCCATGAGTAAAACACAGCTGACTGACCAATCAGAGCGCACGCATTGATTTGGTTATTACATAATCAAGTATGAACGCTCATTGAGAGTGATTCACAGTTTTAAAGGGACTATGTCAGCTGGGGCACATGCGCAGTAGGGACCGGCTGGCACTAATTTGCATACAGCTCATCACAACAGTCTCGCTCGCCCGGACGCCAGCCATTGTTTCCTATGTGCCAACAACACTTTCATACAACGCGGAGAGAAGAATTTACGTGCCTGTTTTTTCGAAATCATGGAAATTGTCGTTGCTGTCGTCGAAAGCGAGTCTATTGTGGTGAGTCTAGCCTGTTTATTCGCGTTGTATATTGTCTGACGTGAATACTGCTGTCATATTCTCTTCGGATCGATTGCGGCAAACACTTTTGATGACAGTGACTTACTTTGTTTCCCTTTGGTTTTTAGACCGATCCTTGCATCTGCAAGAATACTTGTTCTCGGAAAACTACCTCAAAAACCAATGGTTTCCCCCGTAAAACTGCAAAGTGCATTGCACCAATTTATGTACTTGTGGCACGAAGAAATTAAAGTCATGTCAATACAAACCGCTAAGCTTGAATGTCTTATCAAATGCAAAGCATCGAAGATGTCCCGCGAACTTGAAATCGGTGGAATAACGGCTCTTTAATTTCGCCTATACCCAAGAAGAATAAATTAAACAATCCAGGCAAATTCTCTGATTTCCACGTTCCCAAACTTTGAGTCTGACGGCGTTGCTGTCGTAAATTCTCTTTCGTCCACTGCCAGCACAACGACCGCCGCTAGTAGACATCACAATTCCATGAAAATAATTCTTCCAAAGCCAAATCTCAAAAAGATATTGCTACAAAAGCCATCTGTATTTCCTTAAGACTGCTTGTGAGCAAAAACTTCCTCAATTTTTCACAAGATTAACGCGATTCAAACAGATGAAATAGGCTACTTGGAACCTTCGACAGCATTTGAAAAAGTTGGGCTCACGTTTTCGAGGCGCCACGCAGCTCTCGGAACAGTTCACAGGATTGGCTGAGAAAACAATAAACAAACAACAGAAACAATGGACCCTAGCCCTGAAATAATGGAGCTGCGTGGTAATAAGAACCAATGAAATAAGAGGTTACTGAGAGGTGCGTGGCATCTGACGTTTTCAAAAGTTTTCTGACCAACTCGCGCATGCGCGTTGGATGATATAGTCCCTTTAATTTTACTGAGCATGTCGCGGCTTCTTGAGACATTACCACCTGGTGCATAATGCATGAAAAGTTGTGCTGGTCGTAGTAGTAACGTTGTTCGTGCCTTCTTTTAGGTTTAATATGATTTAAACGCACCTCGGCCTTGACACATATATATTCAATTCAAAGGTGACAGACCTCTCCCTTTTAAAAGCGCCCCCCACCCCTATTAATAATTCTCCGCGGCCGGCTTCCCCTTTATGTCACCTGAAATTAATAACCCAAGAATGGGAAATACCTATTTTGAAAACTTAAACCCAACCGCTTCAAGAAAGTGGTAGCCATTTCGAAATAACATCCCATTTCTTTTGGGGTGAAAATCTTACAATTGCATACGCGGTTTGCCGATTCCCATCTGATCGCCTTATCATTCCCAACGACAGTCATAACAAAGGCCAGGGAACTGAGGACTTGCGAGGAAAGGTATCCACCAAAAGGGAACATCAGCAAACCTGGGCGGCACGGTCATCAGGGGTGGGATAATCGATAGAAATCTATGCAGATCGCAGGGACCAAAAGCGAAAAGGGCTTAAGAGGGTACAGTAAATCGATTGCGTTGGTTAAGTCACATGGGCCATGATCTGTAGGCATTAAAAGAAATGGTGTTATAACATGAATACCTCATATTGCTCCAAACCTCTCACAGAGATCCAAATAAATATGTGTAATCTTATAGATTGCAACCTCTTTCCAGAAAATTGTCTTCAAATTTCGCGCTTTTAGGCTTGCGAGCTTACCGGTGGCCGCCATCTTGTAATAAGCAATGATCTATGGGATTGATAACGTTTTATGGGCCCCCGTTGGCGTTTTTTGTTGTTTCTTTTGGCTAAAACACGCTAAATTGTAGCGTGTATAGCTGTAATTATACCACAAAAAGAAAGGAAAAAGCAGGCACTATTGGGTGAGTAAAATACGATCAAATGTGGACTGATAGCGGCTGCCAGAGGCTCCTTTGGATGCTGACATCTCACTCCACGGAACAATTGTAATTAAGCGCCTGAGATCATTTACCTGTGGATCATGCGCTATATAAGTACTTGATTTATTTTATTTATCTGGATTCTGTGAGAGGTTTGGAGCAATCTGAGGTATCAACAGTGTTACAACGCCACTGGTTCGAATCCCTTTAATGTCAGTGAAATTTCTACAATGTCTCGAAAAGTAATAATAATAATAAAAAAAATAATAATAATAATAATAATAATAATAATAATTTATTACTTATATAGCGCCATTTACAAATACAGATCAATGGCGCTTTACATTTTTCAAATCAAATTAACTCTAAATACATCAAATCAAATCAAATGTTGGTTTTTGTGGAGAGGGGAAAACCGGAGCACCCGGAGAAAAACCTCTCGGAGCAGAGTAGAGAACCAACAAACTCAGCCCACTTATGACGCCGAGTCCGGGAATCGAACCCGGGCCACATTGGTGGAAGGCGAGCGCTCTCACCACTACGCCAACCCTGCTCCCAAAAAAAAAGTATTTCTAGTTTTACCTCGGTCTCTGAGAATAAAGCTTAGAGCTAAAACAAGGCAGCACGTCAAGAAACCGAATCCTATTAAGAGCAGCGTACTCCAGCAAACAAACCCAACGTTTTGGCAACGCCGGAAATGAAAGACCAACACGCCAAGGTTTTCCATCGACCGTTAATGTGCGTTTTAAACATAGGGGCTAACCAGGTAGGCTACTGAATTATCCGTCATTTGCGTTTTTATAACTCACATAAGGAGGCAAAATTCTCTTAACACTGTTGAGGCGCTTCGAGAAACAGCTAGCACCGGTCAGTAAAAACACTCGTTAGGAAGCAAACAAATATTTAATTCTAGTGCTTTGTTTGAAGCGTCAAAGAAGAGAACAGATGACTGTCGTTTACGTCTAATTAAGAGAAAATGTGAGTTGAATCCCTGAACGAAATAAACGACAGCTACAGCTTGAAAATTGCCCGTCCATGAAGGCTGATAGCAGTCAGTTTCTCCAAACAATAAATTTGAAGAGACAGCGCAGTCTTCAACTGAATCTGACCTGCTTCTTTCGCTCATCATGAGACAATTGGTCAGATGCGTCAGCTGTGCCGTTCATCGAAATATAGCTAAATATGAAGCACTTGGAAAGTTTGCAGAACACTCAAGAAGCTAGAGTTCTTCTCGGTTATGCTTCAAGCATCTATTACGCAACTTTCGTGCTCTCCAAACTTTCTCGATGAACGTACAGCTGACGCATCTTGACCTATTGTGAAGTAGCAACCAATAAAGAATGCGCTGTAAAGTACTATAAAGCGGTGTCCACCTCCTCAAGTGTAGATTTCCATAAATACGAAAAACCTCTTCAATTTCTGCTTCCATTACCCATAGTTCTGCTTTAAACAGTGATAAGCTCTTTATAATCAAGCAATGAGCGATCATATCGATTATTAAGATTGATTCAGTCCTACCACTGTAATGCATGTATGATGTTTTTAATAAACGAGTCTACTATTACTACTACTGTGGAACCCCGTTAATAGGTCACCAATGGGCCAAACAAAACTACTATTGTTCCGCACGGATTTTTAGTGGGGATAACTCACAGCTATTTGCCACCTTGTTGTTTAATTCTCCGTCAGTCAGTACTACTGAAGCACTGCTGAGAACAAGAGCCGGTCTTGAACCCTTCCTTAAGGCGGAAATCTATTTTTACCATCTAAGGCCACCAAGAAAGGCTACCGGAAATTTGGCACAGCTAAGTTCGAGTCCTTCAAGAAAAAAAAGCTGGTGAGCTGGAAAGGAGAAAACAAAAACGCCCCCAAAAGTTGTCAAAGCTCCTTCGGGCAAGGAAAGGTTTAATTACAGTAAAGGCATTTATGACGTATCTCGTCATCAAAAAGGCCGCAAATGCAGACGACGTTTCACATCTGCAGTCGTGATGAAATTTCATAGTGAACACTTGACACCAAGAAATAAACAATGCGTTCAGAAATGTACACGAAAATATCGCTAAAACAGCAATATCGGAGTTATGGAATGAAACTATTGAGTAAGCCATTAAAATGACTTGTTTTGTGGAGATATTAAAAAAAAATCTGTTACTTTATAGTTAAAAATTCCTATAATTCTGAACTTAAAACTAGTCAACCAAAGCAGCTCACACATTCCCAGACGAGTTTGGCTGTTTTTTTCCCCCTTAGCAGGATATGTATTTCGTTAACTAATACTTGTGTCTAGATGGAAGCCCAGTATAATTGGATGAAAATAGTTTACCCGTAACATTAACAGACGCTATGGCAACATCACTAACTCGAAAATGCTTTTTTAGCCTGAAATTGTAATTTTTGTTTTTGAAAATTCAAAATGCTGTCTGAGGTGCTGAATGCTGGGTATCAACGACATTCATAATCTTCAATTAAATCCCGAATGTGATTACACAGATCATTCCTAACTTCATTAGTAAAGGTTGACGGCATGATCCATACCACAGAGGAAGGGAAAAAATTCAAAATAAATGCGTCGGATGTTAGCTGATGTTGAATTCCATTCACCAAAGGACAAGTTACAGTGGGGGTCGACGAAGCAAAATAAACCCTATATTTTTTTGTGAGATTTATTGTTGTTCGAAAATCATCCGAGTTGTTATGCTAAAACAATGATTGCAATAGAATTGGTCACCAATATTTACAGGCCGCGCAAGCTCCCGCAGTGTGATGACCATCCTGCGTAATAACGGTCATGGCGAAATTATATGAGAGTATTTGCGATCGGTCTTAGAAAGCAAAAATACTGTCAAATTCTTAATAAAAATAGCTAATTTTACTTCCACGCTGCATTGCTTTTTGTCTGTTAGCTTACTTTGCTATCATGAGGCCTTTTCAGCCAATTCATTATCTCTTAATGGGTTTTCCAGTGGAAATCAAACAATACAGCGTGAAAGTAAGGTTAGCTAGCTTTGACAGTATTCTTGCTTTCTAAGACCGATCGTAAATATTCCCATACAAACTCTTATAATTTCGCCATGACCGCTATTACGCAAGATGATCATCACACCGCGGGAGCTTGGGCTTCCTGTGCCAATATTTAGTTTACGATGTGTGGATAAATAGTATTTGATAATTTTATTAGTCCTCATAGATAACGCGAAGTCAGTCGTTTTTCCGTATGCTTATTACCGCTGTGGGCTGTTCTCGCTTAATTAAACAGTTTTACTAACAAGTCGGCTTAGAACCAAACGCAGAAGAGATCTGTCTTGAAGAGATCTGTCTTGACACTTGATAAGATTCATAGATTACTAAATACCGGTAAATCAGCGAAATTCTTACAAGTAAATAAGGTCCTTGCGATCAGCGTAGAAATTATTAAGAAAAAATATCAAGCTTCCCCCCACCTAGATTCGCAAAGAAGAAATTCTGCTCAGTGTTTTATTTCATTTTTCTGTGGCATTTTGTCGTCGCCATCCACGCGGCCTTCTTTCTCGATGGGAACGAACTCATCAACTGCGTGCAGTGGCGTCAGCTAAGTTTGACTTGTCAACCGCTTAGCGAGCGTTGAACAAGGTCGTAAAATGGCACTTCCTTTCCAGTATATCCGCTTACCCGTATCTTCCGACAGCACATGACAACAAATTATTGCCCAACTTCGTAATGTGGCTCAGTTTGACAACTACTAGGAAACTTGGTGAGGACTTATTTCCGGTTAGTATGAGCGGACGTACACTTATTTCGTGCAGTCCTCTGAGTAATCTTACATAATTCCAACCCTTCGCAGAGTACGACAACCCTGAAAAATGAACTCAATCTAAAAATATATCCAGCTCTACATTGTTGTTATTTCAACACAGAAAAACGCCATTTTTCTATTTATGTTTCGTTTTTAGACAGATTTCTAACTAATACTGTTCAAGTAGTGCCCTTTGACCGGCCGAGCACCGCAAATATGGGTTCTCCATTTCGGTCACGCTTGATCATTTTTTTTACCGTCTACTAAAATAACTGCATTCAATGAAGTTGGCTTCACCTAGAGGTCAAAGTAAAATTTCCCGTTTGTTAAAATTTGGGGTCACGGAATCGCGCTTTGAAATTCTCTCTTGTTATTGAAAGAGACAGAGCAATTGGGCGTTAAATTAAAGCTACATCACCTTGGTGAAAGAACTACAAACAGTTACAGATACTACAAGCTTATCTCGAGAGTGTCCCGTTGTTCTCGAATCTTGGTTGTTGGATTAGAGATATCCAAAATATTTTGTTTAAAGAAACACGATCCCGAATAATTTCAAGCCGATTTATAAAATCAGGCCGAAAACCTCGAAAACGTGCAGTGTCAAGTTGTGGCGAGGCCGGACAGTTCACAGCCCACAAGAAGAATAATTCAAGAGGAGTTGTCAAAAAGCATGGGTGAGTTTACAACTGCATGTATGACGTTATATCTTTTTTGCCGTTCTTCACCTGATTCCCGAAAACGATAAGAGCAGTTTTGAAGAACGTCCTAAGCGAATTTTTCCTTCCCTGTTTTTTATTCTCTCAAAATCGTCTTGAAGCGTGCGGTTGGCTGTAGCAAGCTGGAACATTACACCCACCTCTTCAATATAATAATGTGGATCATGCCACACTTTAAAATTTCTTCGTTAAATCGGTAAGGTGCAATTGAGGAAGACACCGGAAATGGCAGCACAATCTGTCATTTGCCTTTCAGTATGAAACTGACTTTGTGGAGACAAACAACACATCCGCCTGTTACAAAACCCAGTTATGGAATTGTAGACAGTAATGCGACCTCCGGCCACAGAAACGTCAAAATAGAGTAACGATGACAAGGAACAATGAAAATGGACTACAAAGAAAACTTAGCTTTACTAAAAAAAAACTGCCTTCTGTAGCCCTTTTTGCTGTTTTAATTGATACATACGCTAACATTAGAAGATAATTATTTGGCAATACCAAAAACAAGGTACGTCGTGATTGGTTCATTTTCTACGCTGCGCGACTCTCCTTGGTAAGAGACTGGAAACGGGAAGAAGTTATCGGGTTTGACCGCGAGTTGCGAACGGAAGGAATCCTCTCGAAATCAGCCAGAAATTGCAGATAGGAGTTCGGGAAATTTAAGTCCCGGTGAGGGGGGTACTAACAAAAATTTAACACGGGGAGGCTCCTCCCCGAGGTCCGACCCCTTTGCCTTTTATATACCATTTTTGACAGAAAAGGTACCCCTTTCGTATACCTTCCATTGCCAAATGGTATCCCTTTCGTATACCTAAAACAAGAAGTCTTCTTGTCATTTTCATGTAGCGTTCGATATATTAAAACAGGACAGTCATATAGAAGGTACGTGCGTTCGAAATATTTTAATGAAAGGCCCCTTTCAATACCTAAATGACAGATTCCCCTACCCTTTCATATACTTCGACTCGTGAAATCCCTACCCTTTCATATACCTGAAACGTGAAAAAGGTACCCCTTTCGGGCGAAGCCTCCCCGTATAGGCCATTATAGGGAGTACCCCCGGCCTCCCCGGGATTTAAGTGCTCACTTTTATTTTACTATTTTGCAATCACTGCCTAGCTAACAGCTAGCTTCTAAACTTGTCCCTCTCTTTGATTCACTTGGGAGCTAAAAACAACAAATTTGAAGGTCCGGGTGAACTTTTCGGCACTAATGCTTTCGTTGGGGAGGGGGTGGGATGACCAGCGATAGACGCTTCCTCAATTATCAAAAATATAACGTTATATTACCCCTATTTGGAACAACACCTTGCGAATATAAGAGGCCTCAGAGATAGTTTGGCTGTTAACTAGAAAAAGGCAAATCACCATAATGGAGGAAAAATTCTCACTTCTTGTATAGTGATAGTATGCCTCGCTAAACCAAATATAAGACTGAGTTCACTATAAACGGCCTTAACCTACCAAAATGACAGAACACGTGAAGATAACGCGCCAGCTGAGCAACTGTGTTTTCTCCACAAATGACATCAGCAAGCAATTCATTATTTGCAGGTGACAAGGACAAGATCGATAAAAAGGCGGAGGAGGCGAGAAAAGAAAAGGAGCTGAAGATCTGTGCACAGTGCAATAAGGGTATCGAGGGAAAGTTTATGCTGCGAGCGCTGGACCGGTTCTGGCATGAAGAATGCTTGAAATGTTCGTACTGCAGCACACAGTTGGCCGAGTTGAGCTTCAAATTTTATCTTAAGGGCGATTTGATACTTTGTAAACGAGACTACATCAGGTTAGTCTTTTCCCGTTCAAATAACAAAGGATTATCCCGTTAATGTAATTACTGGGGAGGAGAACCCTGGCCTGTAGGTCTAAATAAAAGTATAGGCCGTTAAATATATGGAATGTCAACCAAAATGTTTCGGAAGTCTGCAACTGTGACATGAACTATTTCAGCACTATTCTCAATTGGGGTGGGGGGTACGGATTTGCAATCTAAACTAAAAGTTAAATTCCTCCTCCACATCCCTTTCCCTACCTCTCACCCCCTAACATATACATTACCAACACCTTGATCCGTGTCGGTAAATTCAAATGGGAGTTAATCATTTATTGTGTGGAAAATAGACCAAAAAAACTATGGGCCATAGGAATGTCATGTGCTCATGACATGTCCTTCAAGTCTCATTATTATTATTATTATCATCATCATTATTATTATTATTATTACTATTATTATCAATTATTCATTCATTCATTCAGTCATTCTTTCATTCTTTCATCTTACAGCCCCGAACAGTGTGTTAAATTAAAGCAATTCTTCTTCCATTCTAGTCCTTTACTTCAAACGAACAGAGGGTATTCCACTCAGACCTTCGTAATTTTTTCATGGTTATTTCCTCCCTTTCCTGACAAAAAAAACAAAAATTCTTTGGTCACTTTTTTTTATGGATATTTCCTGTCTTTCCTGACAAAACAAACAACAATTTTTTTACGTTACTATTATTGGAATTCGCTTATACAGTTTTACTCACAAACGGTAAGCTGTTAACAAGATCCATCGACCGGGGACATAACATATCAAACTACTTCATGAAACGATTCGGAAATCAGTAATTCTGTCGTAAATACTGGCCCGTCGTGTAAATACTAAGTTGTTAACGCGATTCTCTTCTCAGACAAACTAAATAAGGAACGACCCATGGAATTTGCAACTCATGGAGACTGCTGAAAATTTCAGTGATTCAATGCAGTTAAACTCTCAACAAAGTGTTTATGATTTGCAAAATAGCTGACAGGAAAGATGTATTGTTTTAGGATAAAAACAAAACCACCCACGAATTGTTTTAAAAATGTCCAGCTGCGACCTTGGCCGCAAAGGGGAAAAACAAAAAAAATTAAACGAAAAAGAAGAAAAAAACAACAATTGCTGGCCTTCTATCTCACCTTATCACACTTCACCATTACTATGAAACAATGACAATTAAATTAGTGATAATCTCAGGAAAAAAAAACATTCCATCGGGTAGAAGTTTCAGCCTTTTATCAGTCATATGTTCCTTTCTTGCTTTTTCGATGTACTCCACTGTTTTATTTTTAAAAAATCTTCAGCGAGGGTCAAATGCATGTAATTCTTGAGAATGAAAAATCATATCTGTTTGCAAGTTCACTCTCATATGAGAAATTGTGGAATTGTATTTTGAGAAATATTACTAAAATTGGAAAGCTTCTAACGAACAGACGGCAATCAAATATCCCATTTAACTTTTACCTTGGTAGTCCAAGGTAGGTACATAGACTTCAATTACGACAACGCCACATACTCGGTTACAACATCTATGATATAATTTGGCAGGTCTGACAAAACAAAATGATCACTATAGCTTTCCTAACTGGTTTCCGTCTCGGAATGAAATTTCAGAAAAGTGACTACAGCCAAGGGGAAATTATTGATCGTCACCACTCCCCTCTAGCTCTGCTCCAATGCCTTTCATTTTGGTAAATCTGTGTTGAGCTCCAGCAAATACGCCGTCATGTGTTTAGTATATCTTTTTAAAGGTGTGGGAACACATGTCAAAAGCAATTGAAGGCCAAGGTCTGGCAAAACAGTGTGAGCAAATCACAGATCTATTCAAATTTTATCTCATTTAGCAGCACTTACCTTGAAAGCTTTTTAATTACGTGAGCACCCACCTCAGGTGAGTGCCAATGCCATCTCAGCCAGCCGATAACGTTGTCAATATTTCGATCCGTATGGACCACAATTTTTTCGAAAACATAACACTGCCTTGACTAACATAAGGCTCCCCATATTGCGTTTCTGAGAATAGTAGACTGTTAAGGTATAAGGTAAATATTTATGAGTTACAGATAGAAACCTTAAATCTCAATTATCAAGCTTAAGCTTAAGGAATAAACTGGCTAGTGTCTTGCGAATCTTTGCCTTCAATTTGTGGGGTTTAAGGAATGTATTTGTTTCCCACAATCTATTTTATATAATCAGATGATTAGGTGTTTATTATTACAGGTCATCAATCAGCAACTCGTCTTAAAAAAAGGTTGTGGTCTGTCAAGTGCCCACCCATGTCACTGATTACACTCGATCTCAACGATTGCTTACGCATTCGCCCATTGATTGCCGCTATTGATCAACCGTTGTTTACCCAATAATCATCAGCTGAATTTGAGACAATGAGTAACGCCCTGAAACAGCACCCTCCTACCCTTGCTCAATGTTACATGGCGTTGAAAGCGCTTGCCCTCAACAACATTGATATAGATTTCTGTGACAGTTAAAAGGGCGATTCAGTTTTCTGTTGTCCAAAAGGCTCGACACTAAGAAAAAATCGTCGATAATTCTTTCACTTCTGTTAAATATCCTGTTACACAATGACTTGTTTCATGTTTTGGTCATGTTTATTGCAGGTTGTTTGGAGCAACTGGGGTTTGTTCCCAGTGTATGAAAGCCATACCACCTCTGGAAATGGTAATGCGGGCCCGTGAACACATTTACCATCTCGACTGCTTTGCTTGCCAGGTCTGCCATTATAGATTCTGTGTTGGCGACAAGTTTTTCCTTCACTTCAACATAGTTCTCTGCGAGGCTGACTACTATGACGTCACAAGCTTCTTCAATCAACTGCCTTATTACATGTGAAGTCGTAACCACTCGAGAAAGTGGACAGCAAAATGAAAGAAATGGCATGTCAATCCCAAAGTACATACTGAAACATTGACAAGTATGACAACTGGCAGCGGTTTAATGAAAAACTTGAAAGCTTTGTTCTAGAATTTAATGGTTTTTTATATAGCTTCTTTGTAAATATTATTCATGTAAAGCTGCTCTTGTTGTAAAATAAAAGTTGATGCATATGTGATTGTCTAAATTGTTGAATGGTTATGAATGTATCTCAAAATGGCGATGGAGGGAAGGAGGGACGGAGGGATGGATGCACGGGTTGGACGGTTGGGTGGATGAATGGACGGGTGCGATAGAGATGCACGGACGGACCGACGGATGCATGGATGGATGTATGAATGGATATTTAACAATTATTCACCGAAGTGGAGGTTAATAGTGGTGGGTCGTTTACCGAGCCGCGAAGCGGCGAGGTAAATATCCACCACTTTCACCGACACTGAGGTGAATAATTGTTTTAGTATATACCACACAAGATGAATAATTAGTGGACCAAAACATTACTTTATGTGTCACAATATACCGACAAGCCGTCGGAAATTGCAAAATCTCGCGGGCCGGCTGCTCGGAGGTGAATAGTACTTGCTAATCACCTCCGAGTTAACCAATCAGAGCGCCCAAAAAGTACTATTCACTTGCACGGGATATACTAAACTGGATGATATCGAATGATCATGCCCTCGGTTGTCTTATAAAGTGCTTTAGATCAGGGATCAATATTTCATAGTTCCACCAATTTTATAAGAAAAACAACACATAAAGCGGTTATAAACATGGTGAAACAATCTGACTTGACGTTTCGTATGTGGCAACATACATTTTTAAAAGTAACCGTTATGACATGAAAAACTATTTATATTTAAAAAGAAATTGCGAGTGATCCACCAGTTTTATTTTTTCCAAAGAATCTTTTATTTTATACTTAAGAATATCTTCATAACTTTAAGTGAAGAAAGGTCATTTAAATATGGGATTATATGGCATAGAAAGAGCCTTATATTAACTGAGGAACACAGCAACGGAAGTATAGTTTTCTGTTGTGACGCCAAGATCGTGGGAGTTATCCTGGGTGTAACTTTATTTGGCTGTCCGCTTCGACGTTATTATTTTACTTGGCAGGTGTACTGTACTAATATAATAAAATTATTTTTAGTCTAACTGTAAAATTTCCAAAACAATTATGGCAAAAATACCTTTGAATTAATAATTAATAACGATTTTATTAGCTGACGTTTCGAGTTTTAGCCCTTCGTCGGAGCGATTCGGCGATTCGCTCCGACGAAGGGCTAACGCTCGAAACTTCAGCTAATCGAATCCCTGTACGGTGGTCAATTTACATTAGCAACTCCGTTGATAAACCACATTTTCGAGTTTCACTCCCCCACCGACGCAGCACCACAGTTTCTTTAGAAACTGATCCCCTTTAACGATTTTATTAGCTTCTTATGCCGGCATGTTACTAATCAAATGCGTCTTACCATAAAATTACCAGTAATACTAAATACGAATAGTAAATAAAGTTTTAAAAGAAAAACAAACAAATAAATAAAAATCCTCCATATAAACACGGATCTGAAAAATGGGTCTTGAGATGCATTATAAGACGTCTTACACAGGTGACTGCACGTAGCTCTCTGCCTAGAGAGTTCCAGAGCGTTGTCGCAACTGTAATAAAAGCTCTGTCGCCTAAGGTGACCTTAGCTCTAACAGCCGGCATAGAAAGTAAGACACCACCTGATGACCTAAGGTTATACCAGCAAGGATTATTTGTTACATAAGACATTCCTGAAAGCCCTCTTCGGACTAAGCAATTGTTTCAGAAAAAAAGAGACCTGCAAATATTTAAACTGTGCATTATATTTTTCCTCAAAAAGAAACGCCGGTTTATAATTTTTCATAACACAATGGTCGGATGAATGGGCTTTTTAACCTTTTTTACAGCGAACCGAGCTGATTTGTTTGTAACAGAAAACTCAATCAAACATGGCGAAATTTCAAACACGAGTCAACATTTGCTAGCTGAAGCATTCCTTTGCAGAATATGAGAGTATCGCAACTTAACCTCTTTGATGGGAGTCTACATTTCTTAGGTGGGCACCTGCACTACCAATTACAGTATTAGGCACTTTAACTGACTATTATGAGCTTTCATTTTAATTTGAGCGCCTGCTTAAAGTCTCTATGATAGAAACATAATAGTTTGTCTTGTCTGACCACGCGTATAATAGGGTCCAGGCACCAGAAGCTCGCTAAACCGTCTTAAAGCCTTTGACCACGCACGTGATAACTTTTCACGATAGGCCTTGCCAGGCCTTACGCAACTTTTCGTCTTTGCATCCCTCGCTCATGACGCGCTTTGCCAACAAAATTTAACCCTCACGCCGGACTCTAGTTACCCGGCTCATCTACACAGAGGCGCCATGCTCCCATGTTTGTTCGGTCTATTCACAAGGGAGACAAAACACTGAAGATGCCTATCATGATTCTATACTTAGAGGTAAACAATTACACACCTGGGTGAAGAAAAATACCAGCCGTAGTCTCCTAACCTGGGCCATGTCAAGGAATTCAGTGCAATATTGCGAAATGTTTTGGATTCATAGTTCTCTTTTGGAGTGTCTCTTTAATGTGTGAGAGCCAGGAAACTCTCATATAGACGAAATAGAGGTCAGTCACTTCATCCGTTTCGGGCCATTTTCGCAATGTGTCGTGATCTCATTTTGTAGGCATGATTGGAATTCTTGTTTTCATATTCTGACCAATTCTGTAGCTATTTCTCTTGATATGTTTATTCTGGTTCGTAGTTAAGAGACAGTAGTTGGTTAGAATTAAACAACCAAAGCCTCAGTGGTAAGTTTAACTTAGGGTCCAATCCCCCTCCCCCACCCCTTTCCGCACCTAGACTGACTCATTTCAACATTGGTTAAGATAACCTGGTGAAACATAATTGTAAATTAGTCATGTTGCTTCAAAGATAAGTGGACATATCGGAATTATAGCTAGACTTAGACAATTTATTCCTTTCTCAACATTACAACATGTTTGTAGGTCCCCTATATTCCCTTATCTGTCGCCTGGGGCCAAGGTGCTAAATCCCACCTAGAAAAACATTTAGTGCTTCAAAAAAAGGGCGGTCCGTTTAATGAACTTTACCAAATCCCGAACACATGCCATTCACATTTCATCCAGTATGATGCCAATATCTATGCTAATGTTAATGTTTGACGTCTCAAACAGTTCTGCACCGCCTAGCATTTCGGATATGTTCATCCCGACAGGCCAAGTTCACAAATATAACACCCGATCCTCTTCGGCTGGAAATTTTTATCGTAAACACTCTCGACTAAACCATCATAAAAACTCGTTTGCTTGGAACAGCATCCCGAGAATTTGAGAAAACTTCCGAAACACGCAGCCTAGTCCACTGGCGTTCTCGGCTCGGTCAATCCCAACTGTCAGCGGTGACGAACGCCTAGGTCGCCTAGGGACTAGGTTGCGAAACACGCTTTTCAGTTTAAATTACAGAGTCTTTTGTTCTTCAGTCTTGAAAAGCAGGATAGTTATGCTGACGTAGACACCCTTATGTATCATGTTAAATCATTTCTTTATCCTCAGTAGTTCTCTCACTTATATTTGTATAGTGTTTGTATTTATATTCATATTTGTACATCAGTTCTCATCACCGTTATATGTATTTCAATGACTAATAATTTTCAGTAATGTATATACATGTATGTACCGTCCTCACACTACCTACCAAGACTAGCTAATTGTAGACATGTGTGGAAGTCTGAAGTTTCTGTTTAATTAATAAAAAAAAAAAGTTGTTGTTGTTGTTGTATAGGTCAGGTCCTGGATCGCTCAAAGGTCGGTGTGTGTTTTTTTTTCTTTATCTTTGATTTCAGGTTAGGTTGACATCGGGTTCTACCAGATGTATAAAAAACCCCACACTGAAAACTAATTTCCGGGCAGAAAATGCAATAATTCATTCCCATTACTTGTATTAAAACAAAACTGAGAAATAAATGGTTTCTATATTTACAACAGCTGAAGTTAGAGGAAAATCTTAATTCAGGTAATCTTTGCTTTATAAATCGGTACCAAACATAAGTTTTCACTCAAAAGGTCACACTTGCCTTGGCGTTGAAAATTGAAAATAAGGGAAACCAAATATTTATAGCCGCGCGCTTGCTTTTAGCGCTGAAAGGTCCTTGAGATCAGTGTTTTAACGCTAATGTATGTTATTCAATATTAACTGAACTAAAATTGAGACACCAGTGACAAGTACCTTCAAAAAATTATTTTATTTTGTACCTATCTGATACTCTGACAACACCATTACCGACTTTATTTACACTTTATTAAAAGTATTGTCAAATGACTGCCCTTGACCGGAAAACTATGCCCCACCATTAAACTTAGATTATGTTTCCTCTGGTTAAAACTTCTAAATTTGCTTTGAATTCTCTGAAATGTTTCCGATTAGGTCAAATTTGAGTGACCCAAAGTTCGTAATTAGCAATAAACAATGTCCATCGCATTCGGTATTCTGCCAGGACATTTTGCTGTTGTCACTTTCAAGTTACAGTGGTATGTAAGCAATAGGATCTAGGAGGACTTAGGTTACTTTTGCCGACAACTTTCATCAAGAGTGCATTGTTAACATTGTCAAAACCCAGCGGATTTGTGCCGAGAAACACGATCCCCAGAATTTTATAGTGAAATTTAGCGTCTTAGCTTTAAGAGCTCCGAGTATTGAAGTATCATCTGGCAGATTTTATTCAACACGGATCGTACAGAATTAAGCGAACACAGATCTACACAGTCATCAAATGGGTAAGTAAGCACCTCTTCTCATACCGAAGCGAATTTTAAGCCATTTCATCATTTTAAGAAAGGTGTTCACACAGGCTGTCAGTTGCAATGAACAGTAACAATTACCCGAGTAATTGTGCCCAGTGAGAACTGTTTAGCCGTTTGACAGCCTTACTCTCCTTAAGAAAAATTTAAAGGAAGTTGTTTTAAGCGGAGCTGTTGGTGTGTGCGTAGTTTGTTACTCTCTGGTAACGAAAACTTATACGACAGCCAGTCAGTGGTCCAATGTACAAAATTTTTGCTTTGTACTTCCTTGTGTTCTGAACTTGTGTGTCAGCCCGGAGAAAAACTATTGGTTATGAAACCCAGGTACGTTTAATAATGATGATACTAGCCTCTAATATTTACCAAGAAATAGCAGAGTGGTTGTTGCCCTCGCGTGTGAAAGTTGTTCAATTAGTTTACAATATCTTCTGAAAGACGCGTGCGCGCAGGCCACGCGTGTTCTGGAAGCTAAATGAATGGAATATGATGCGCTAATGAACGATTC
Organism: Pachyseris speciosa; assembly: GCA_016490735.1. Classification (NCBI taxonomy): domain Eukaryota; kingdom Metazoa; phylum Cnidaria; class Anthozoa; order Scleractinia; family Pachyseridae; genus Pachyseris; species Pachyseris speciosa. Next base: position 725,844 of record JAEMWC010000217.1, on the reverse strand, counting down.
TTCAATCATAGACGACAAAAGCAAAGATGACAATAAGGCCGGAGAAGAAAAGACAACAAAGCTAAAGACCTGTGCAAAATGCGGTGAAAAAATCGAGGGGAAGTTTTTGCTCCGTGCTTTGGATCAGTTCTGGCACGAGGAGTGTTTGAAGTGTTCCTACTGCAGCACACAGCTGACAGAGCTGAGCCTCAAGTTTTACTTCAAAAGAGATCTGATGCTTTGTAAACGTGACTACATCAGGTGGGGGATCTTCCGTTGTTTAAAATAGCATCAGCTTTTTTCCCCAAAACTTTGCAAGGAATAGGAAACAGCATTTTGTGAGGCACATCGCAAAAACGCTAAAGATCAAATATAGAACTTCCACTTCAAATGGATTGACAGCTTTCTTGAGCGCGTGTTATAAATATTTTGGAGAAAACGTAACTATGATTTTTATACATCTCAGTGAGCACAATTAGTGATACAAAAAATTTATAAACGAGAAAGGTTCAAGAGGTAATTCCAACCTTTAATAACTCTTCACTATTTTTTTTTCAGTCAAATTTCTTATGAAGTCTCGAAACTTAAGTTCCATACGAGATAATTTATTTATGAGTATTTAGCAAACACGCAGCATCTACATGACGTATAAATTCGCATATGTATTTTGCAAAGAGAGGGAGGTCCTTTTCGTGCCGTTAGCCTGTTCAAATCTCGTTGTAAACCTTATTTGATACATATTTACGAGATTAAAAGCTTTCTTGATGCGGAAAACAGCCCTCCAAATCGAACGAAAGAATTATTGAAGAGTCTAGACAAACTATTGTCTTATCGGTTGAAGAACCAATTACTGAAATGAAATAAATGCATGTAAAAACCTGAGAATAAATGTCAAGCCCTCTTTTAATCAGTGCCTCGTCACCAAAATAGGCATGCTATGGTTGAAAACGGAAGGTTTCAAATGTACAGTTCTGGCCAGCGTTTTGAAGAAATCGGTGGTACACTGATTTTCAAATTCGTTTAGTTCAACTTCGTACTTTGAGCCGACCTGCAACATTTTGAATAATTTATTGTTTTCGTTTAAGCTTCCGAAGAAATATAAGAGGCAGATATTTTATGTGGGCAGGTACTCACCAAGATCACGGAATCCTTTCTTAAATGGATTAAAAGAATTATTGGCTGAGTTTGTACCATTAACACAAAGCAAAAGTCACGATACATGGAAAATATTTTCAAAATTTAATTGATTTTTTTAGTGGCCAACTACAGCGTGGTAATTTAAAGGATCTTCTCAAATGTGGAAAGATCATGATTCAGAAATTGGGGTTTCAGTAAAATAGAGAGCGCCGCGAAAGCATCAACATTCGCTTTAATTTTTCATGGAATCTAGGTTAATTACGTAAATAATTGGCTTCGTAATACTCACCGAGAGAATTCAAGTAGGTGCCCCCCATGATCTAAATATATACGGCGGAGTTCGCACGATGTTTTGGCCGAAATACAATTCAAGTTGATGTGTACGAATTCGTAAATTTCCTAATAAGAATTGAATAAACTTTGTCAAACTGTTGGCGACAAATTGAATCAACGTCTTTCTTGGGAGTTTCGGGATTTAGCACTGAGACTATTACGACGTACAAAGGTTTATCAAACACAAATGTTGCGCGTAATGCGGAAAATTCCCTCCGAACTCGGATTTAGCGACAACTAGGAGATTTTTGCGGATATTTGAACAAATAAACAGGTTTGCCAAGTGCAAAAGTTTAATACCTCGAAATTTCCAACGTTTATATGAAGTCCTTAGCCTTCAAGTTTCCGCACCAAGGTTTTGAATTGACTTGCTTGATCGTTAATAACTGAGCGGTGCGCGGCCCGTATAACTGGTAAAACCACTATAACTGGTAAAACCTCTTTCATATTTAACCTGTTTCATAGAATTTTTCAGTAACACCGAAATACCATTTTCATTACCGTATTTACCCGAAGAACTGAAGCGCCGCCCCAAATAACCGCCGCCCCGAATAAGCGCCGCATCCGAGGCAAAAAAGTTAATAAGCGCGCCCTCCCAAAGCGGCGCTTGTTCGAGGAATTTCGTAATACCACAACAACGTTAAAAAAGCAACGGAAATTTCTTCTTGTTTTAATTTTTTTTTATTGTCATAGCAAAATACGCACATCCACGCTCGCACACAACACACGCACAAACGTACACACACGCACAAGCACACAAACTCACGGAAATTTCTTCTCTTCAAAAGCAATATTCTTCAGTTCTCTTTCCAGCATTCTTGTAATACTTAGTTTTGGTGTGAAAGCTGTGTACTTTGCCGGCACGACAAGCCCAACCTCTCTCTTCCTTTTTCCAGTTACTTGTGCATGTGGCCTGTTTTCATTTCTTTAACAACCAAGACAACTTCTATGTGAAGATGACCAGAGCTGTTAGACTCAGCTCAAGAAGGAGACAGCGAAATTGAAATAGAAAAATACATTTATATATTTAGTTACTGTTCAATTTGCGTTCTGAACAAAAAAAAAAAATGAGAAAATCATTTTTTGTTGGATGTGGCTTTCAATAAGCACCGCCCTCAATTAAGCGCCGCCCTCGCATAAGCGCCGCATCTGAGCAGTGCGAACAATTTAATAAGCGCCGCGGCGCTTATTTTTATTTATTTATTTGGCTACACAAAAGCGTTACAATAGTTACAAAGAGCGATATATTGACATATATTCGAGTAAATACGGTATTACAAAGCATTTTACGCTGTGATTAGATCTTTATTAGATCTAGGGAATTCAATGCGACCATTGCGATCTATGGTATCACACTAAATGCTGTTCTATCGGAGATGAAATGTACAACATCCTTGCTAATTCATCTTGTGTGTGGTTGTGCCCGTCTTGTGGATTACCCAGCTTCTCCGATTCACTACCTCAGGCTTCACTGGATCTACAGAACTCATTTTCTTCGTTGGAAACATTATCACCGGAGTTGTCCTCTTCTACATCTTCTAGCAATGGAACTAGCAATAGAACTAAAGAGAAGTCCTGTAAACCTGGTCTAGATCATCGACAACCCCCATCCTTCAAATCCAGAAAATCTTCGAGGCAGAAGAATAAAATCTGTGGTATGATTTTAAATTGCAATGGCCCTTAAAGGATCTGACCACATTGCAAAATTCCAAGCCCTCCTGGACGTTCACAATCCTGACTTTGTTCTGGGAACTGAATCCAAGTTGTGTCCTGATATTTCAAGTTATTCTATCTTTCCCCCCAATTATACAGTATTTAGAAAGGACAGAAATCGCTTTGGTGGTGGTATTTTTCAAGCTATAAAATCTGATCTGGCCTGTGTGGAAGGGTTTGACTTTGCTGTAGATGACTGTGAAATTATATGGACTTCACTCAAGTTAACTAACTGGAAGACCCTATTTTTATCATCTTATTACAGACCACCAACTCATCCTCTGATTCACTTGATCGTCTGAGTGAGTCTATTAGACGAGTGTTTGCTAAAGTACCAAATCATCCTAATATCATTATTGGAGGTGACTTCAGTCTTGGTGACATTGATTGGGATACAGCTGTCCCAACTCCAAATAATTCCTCTACGGCATCTCGACACCAGAAATTCTCCAGATTATTGATTATTATTCACTTTCTCAGCATGTGAAAGCCTCTACTAGACCGATATCTGGGAAAGTCTTAGATTTGTTATTGGCTACTTATCCAACTGGGCTGAGTGATCACCTTGCAGTTATTTTTGAAGTTAACCTGAAGCCTACTAGATCAGTCAAGCCCCCACATAAGGTGTATTTATATAACAAAGCTAACTTTGATGGCCTAAGAGAATTTATGTCAGACTCGTCATCTGCTTTCTTTGCTGAAGAGAAGTCAATTGAAGAAAACTGGAACATGTTCAAAACATCTCTGTTAACTGGAATGTCCCACTTTATTCCACAAAAATTGTTTCGACCAAAGTTCAAGTTACCTTGGATTGATATCAACATCAAGAGAGAAATGCGCAAGAAAGATCGCTTGCATAAAAAGGCTATTCGTTCCAAAAACAACCAACAATGGTGTTTAAGCATCAACGCAACCTTGTTTCAAAACTTATTAAGGAAGCTCACAACCACTATCTTAATGATGTTATCGGCAATAGCCTAACAGACAATCCAAAGAAGTTTTGGTCATACGTAAGGAACAGCAAATCTGAGAACCTTGGCATTCCTCCACTAAAGAACAGTGACTCTTCAGTATGTGTAACTGATAAGGACAAAGCAGAGTCTTTAAATTCTTACTTCCATTCTGTCTTCACTCAGGAGCAGTTGCCAATTCCTGATATTGGTATATCATCCTTTTCATCAATTTCAGACTTACAGATTTCACCAGTTGGGGTCTTTAAACAACTGTCTCAATTAAATCCCAAGAAAGCATGTGGGCCCGACGAAATCCCAGCAAGAGTCCTAAAGGAGGTTTCACAATCAGTTTCCTGTTGGCTCTCCTTCATCTTCCGGCAATCATACAACTGTAGCACTGTTCCATCAGATTGGTCCAATGCCTTAGTTACAGCAATTTTTAAGAAAGGAAACAAGTCTGACCCAGCAAATTATCGCCCAATTTCATTGACCTGCATTTGCTGTAAGATAATGGAGCACATTATCCTTAGTCACATGTCTGAACACCTTTCCTTGAATAATATTCTCATTGATCAACAACATGGTTTTAGAGAGAAATATTCTTGTGAAACGCAGCTTATTTCTGCAATACACGACTGGGCGAAAGGCATTAATCTTTGTCAACAAAAATAAGTCATTTTGTTGGACTTTTCCAAGGCATTTGACTCTGTGCCCCATGAGCGTCTGCTCACCAAACTTGATTTCTATGGTATTAGAGGTAAAATGCACAGCTGGATTAAAGCTTTTCTGTCCTGTCGCACACAACATGTTTCAGTGAATGGGATTCTCTCCTCATCGAGACCTGTGATATCTAGTGTCCCTCAGCGGGGTTCTGTTTTGGGACCGGTGCTCTTCCTTTTATTCAGGGATCAATGATATCTCAGGCTCAGTTCAATCAAATCTACGTCTATTTGCGCATGACTGTGTATTATATAGAGAGCTAGCTACCCATCAGGACTGTCTAGTCCTCCAGCAAGATCTTCATTGTCTTTCCCTTTGGTCGAAGACTTGGCAACTTACCTTTAATGTAACCAAGTGTTATCATTTAGGGATAACTCGCAAGAGAATTCCTGTCAATTTTAATTATACCTTGGACGGTAAGCTTATCTCAAGAGTCTCCTCTGGAACTTACCTGGGAATATCTATTTCTGACAATCTGTCCCGGAACAATCATTGTGATATTATTTGTAAGAAGGCAAATTCAACCCTTCGTCTTCTCAGACGAATCTTATCTGGTTGTACTCCAGAGCTCAAGCAAACAGCATATCTTACACTTGTACGCCCCAAACTGGAGTATGCCAGTAGTGTATGTTATTTTATTATTTCAATGTTTAATTTTAATAGGTTAACTTTATTGTGTGTTTATACATTTATATGTACATACATACATATATATATATATATATATATATATATATATATATATATATATATATATATATATTATATAACTGCAGACAGTACTGTTTCGGCCTGTTTCAGTACTGTTTCATCAGTGCAGTGCTGAAGACTAGGATGGAGGTTAAGCTATATAGCCACCCCAAATGATCCCACACTTGTGGTATCATCTAAGCCATGCCAGAGTGCTCAAACTAGAAAACTAGTGAGCATATATATATATATATATATATATATATATATATATATATATATATATATATATATATTTATTTATTTATTTACTTCTTTATTTATTTATTTATTTATTCATTTTTGCTTTGAAACTCCTAGTATAGTTTTCCTGTTTTAGGAGTATATTGATTAAAGATTAAAGATTAAAGATTTCTAATAAGCGTCAGACAGGGATAACATCTTGATGAGAGTCAGCTGACCTGAGCCTCAAATATTTCTCGTTTATTTGAAACCATTTTTCATGACGTGTTGTACAGCGGTGCTCTTGACGATGGCCGAGAAACTCAATCAATCAATCAATCAATCAACAGAAAAATAAATAAGATCATGTGTACTACAGGTAGTGTCGAGTCGATATCTCGGTCGATAAAACGACCGAACCGATAGACAGTGAAAATGTAAAGTTTGGTGTGGCTGAAGTGACAAGGATACCCAACAAATTAATGTGATCTGGTAAGCTGAAGCCACTCTTTGGGCACAAAGGCCACATGATAGCGGGCATTATCCCTTAAATCTGCCAAATCAAAGATTGAGCCCAAGCATTAGCAGCCATGGACAACTGTTTCGGTCTTGTTAGGCCTCATCAGCATGGCATAGCTAATGCTCACGCTCAAGTACCCACATATGAATAAAACAAGAAGCTACGCCATGCTGATGAGGCCTAACAAGGCCGAAACAGCTGTCCATGGCCTCTAATATTTGGGCTCAATCTTTGATTTGGTAGATTTAAGGGGAACTGCCCGCTACCATGTGACCTTAGTGCCCAAAGACATCAGCTTACCATATCACATTTTAAAATTTGCTTCGCCTATACTTCACTGCGTATGAGTCGACTATCGGTCGGTATATCGGCAGATATCCGGTCGATAGTCGTTTGATGGATTGGTCGAAGTAGCGATCGACGCATGTCGATAATTCACTGTTTTTTCCATGACAACTCATTGATGCTTCACCGACACTTCAGCGAAGAATCGGCCTGTTTTTTAACTTAAAACTTAAAAGTTTTTGCAGATGTGTGCAAGTTTCCGATCAGAGGCGGCAAAAAAACATAACTGTTTAAATATGAAAATTGTCTTATTCCGCTAATGCTAGTTTAATTTTTTGTACAGTATCAAATTAGCTTTTTGGCCGTAGGTTTCAGAGAAGACCAAATTTCGGCTTGAATTTCACGTGTGAACAAAATCAGCTTTAGAAAGTTGCCTTTAAACGTTGAACTGGCTTGCCCAGCAACAAAGTTAAATAACATTTGTAAACGTTAATGAAAGGAAAAATGTCAAAAATGTCTTCAAGTGATGTGACCGGTTTTCTTGCAGTGTTTATTGTCTTCTCGATACCTGTGATACGGTAAGTTGCATGGATCTGCGGGTTTTATGACTAATAAAGTCGATATTGTCGTGCATCTGTTCGGTCACAGATTATGGATGATGCCCGAGTTTGTTGTGGAAAAGGAAATATTCATGAATAGGTTAGTAACGGAGAGAATATTAAGACTAAAGGCTGACGTGTATTGATATGTGCTTAATGCACATGTCATCGGCTTCCCCGCGGGGTCGACCCCCGGGCCTACCAGGGAGATATGTGGGGGAATACAAAGAGATGGGCTGGATTCTTTGCCCGAGGGTAGGGGAAAATCTTGACATTGTTCTACGATCAAAGATTAGAGGGTGGGGGAATTCACTAGTTTGAAAAGGATGTCACGGGAATTTTCAGCTGAGAGACAACTTGCCCAAGGGACTTTGTCTTCAGAGATTCCCCGACCCCCCGGGGAAATTCCTCAAGTTTGCTTTACTGATCTTACAATCCCCCTGGTTAGCCCGGGGGTCGACCCCATGGGGAAGCCGATGACATGTGCATAACGCGAGAATAGGCAGTGAATATGTAGTGACTGACTATCGACCGATACCTGACCATTAATACAGCGATACTTGACCGATAGATTACCGACACTTGACCAATAGATTACCGACACCTGACCGAGAGATCACAGACACTTCACTGACGAACGCTTATGGGTCGAGATATCGACCGACTTTCGATCGATAGTCCGTCTGTCTATCAGCAGACTATCGACCAACTATCGACCGACATGTCGACCGAAATATCGGTCGATAGTCGGTCGATATATCGGTCGATGTATCGACTGATATATCGGTGGACACTACCAATAGCACACATGTAAATAAATAAATACATAAATAAATAACTGGCTTGTTGGTGACGTTATTTTGCGCTCAAACAAGGATACCATATTACGATATTGTTCCATGTTAACGTACTTGTATAGTTGTTTTTGTCACTGTCCAACCGTTCATTCCTATTTTTCTTTTATTCGTCCTTATTCAAGGTTGTTCGGTGCTACAGGGATTTGCTCCCAATGTTTAAAGACTATACTACCGCTGGATATGGTGATGCGGGCTCGTGAGCATATCTATCATCTCGATTGCTTTGCTTGTCAAGTCTGCCGTTATAGATTCTGCGTTGGTGACAAGTTTTATCTTCATTTTAACGCAGTTCTCTGTGAAGATCACTACTACGACGTCAGAGGTTACTTCTATCAAACACCTTTCTTCACGTGACCGAAGATGAAACGGAGTAGAGGAATTCATACATTCATCAAATTGAACACATCATCCCTTCCGGGTAAATAATATTTAGTAAAGTCAACATGCCGAAACAATTCTGTTAAGTCAATTCAATTGAGAAAGAAACTCAAATCAAGTGTTGTCAAAATCTTTGCAATTTGTTCTCTCGATGTACAAGTTATAAACATAATACACTGAGGCCAAAATTTATTGGGAAGTTTAAGAAACGAGGACGGGAGCTTCAACTAGGACGTCACAAAGCAGTACGTGCGTTTTACATTTTGGTACATTTCTTTGCCGTGCTCTGCAAAACAACAACGTGAAATGGCCAAATTTTAGGTTTTGGCGAGAACGTGAGCACAGATGAGAGCAAATTTTTCTTTCTTTTTCTTTGCTTTAGCGCCGTTCATAGAAATTTGGTTCCTGGATAGTTCGCCGATCTTTTACAAGTTGAACAAATTGGAATAACCGCGAAAGTGCTACAATAACGAGAAGTTGTATTTTGAAATGACGTAGTTGCCGTCGCTGTTGTTTCTTACTCCGGCTCCCTATAAAACATTGTGGCAAACACCGGTAAAAAGCACTTTTCAGTTCTTGTACTTTTATGAATCATTATTACCAATCTTTATATGTTGTTATCTTTATACTGGTATCAAAAAAAATGCTCAGTTATTTGTGGACAAGTTATGAAAGTTTTTCCCGCTTAAAAGCAAGGTTACCGTAGCAACACTATTTAACAATTAGATGAGCTCGAGATTTCTATCGCGTGATAGCTGATGAGGGCGCAGGCCGAATCAGCTATCACGCATAGAAATAATCTAATCGTTTTAGTATAAATCTACTAGTCGTTCAAAACCAAACAAGTAAATTATCCAAATTCTCCTCACAGACACTTCGAAAACGCGAAGAAGCGGGCGCTATTTTGTTGACAACCGCTACTCACTATCTATCACAGAATAGATAGTGACTAGCGTAGCTAATCAGAGAACGGCATTCGTGATAGAACGCTAGTAGATTTATACTAAAACCTGTTAGAAACACCCCTAATAATTTAGCTTAAAGCGGTAACGACTCAAAACGAGGTCTGTGAGCCCCATGAGGTTCTTTGGAGGGCGAAAATTTCGGCTTTAGTTGATTTTGTCAACTTTCTTTAGTCATTTTGTAATCAAGACACACGAGCTCCAAAATTAAATACGAAAAATATTGTCTTACGTTATAGACACTTTAACATGCTGGCTTTAACCATCTCGACAGGGAACGAAAACAGCCCACGCCATTCACTGTCTTGGTAGGTGACTTTCTCTTCTCCTCTCAAAGAAAGATCGGTTTAGCAAAGACATGAATTTTGTCATTTCACTTTGTTGCTTTGAAGAGGACGTCAAAGAAATGTACCAAAATGTAAAACGCACGTGCAGAGCGACAGTTTGCTCCAAACCAGTGTTTTGTAAGTTATCGCTGCCGTCGTCGTTCATTGTTCTTGCTCCCTAACAGGTATGAGAAACCATATGAGACGATGCTTACGACATCCACCCACGGACGCCATCATCTGAACTGAGTCAAGCTGTTAAGCGCAGTCAGTTTTGTTATCACCGCTAATCATAAAAATTACAATTTCCTCGATTGTGATTGGTTTAAAAAACTCCTATTTTCCACTAATTCACGTGCCAAGTTATTATCGGACAGTTTGTTAATTGACAGTTTATTATCGGACAGTTCAATAAGCCAATCACATTCAAAATTGTAGTTTAAATCAACCAATCACAACCTTGGTTTTAATCACCATACATTTTGATTGTAGTCAATTTCAGAGCGACATTAAACAATAAACGCTTCTTTTAATGCAAACTTTCCCTCCCTTTTATAACATGGCTCTTCGTCTTTTCTCGGAAATTGTAATTTTTACGATTAATTGGTAATAAGACTTTGTGTCGTCCAATTCGGTCTGTAATCATACTCGTGATAAACAAATCGGACTCCCGCGTGTTATCACTCGAATGATTACAGACCGAATTGGACTCCACTCAGTCCTATTACCATTACGTAAGTCCTTACTTCTACCTAATTTTACTAATTGCCTTTCTGTGTATGGAGCGTCAGAATCTGATTAATTTTGAATATTTTACAATCTTTCTTAGATCGTTGCCATAAGCACCGCTTTGTTTCTTCTCCCGTTTTAATTAAGAATCTTTTATTTAGACAGGACTGCAAGATTTTAAAGGCTATTACCTCTGTAGATAACCATCCGCTAGGCTCGTATTTACCACCAACAAAGGAGACGAAATATAATCTGCGTAAAAAGCAGTGTGCCCTCCCCAAAGTTAATACCGAACGATTTGTGACATCCTATGTAAATTGACTGATTTTTAAAGTGTCTATATCGTCTACTGGTTTTTGGTGGTTCTGATATGTACATAAGGAGTAGATAGCTGTTCAAAAAGGTTTTACGAATTCCGCCGTGGTTTTGCCCTGAAATCGTCGTTCAAATTTCCCGCTTGAGCCACGCCCATCAAACTTGACCGAGCTAGTAAGGGGCGTGGGTCTATTCCTGATCTGACGTCACAAACTGATTTGCACCTCATTAAGTCTTTGTAAATATGTATGCAAAGCAGTTTGTGACGTCAGATCAGGAATATACCCATGCCCCTTACTAGCTCGGTCAAATTTGAAGGGCGTGGCTCAAGCGGAAAATTTGAACGACGATTTCGGGGCAAAAACACGGCGGAATTCGAAAAATCCTTTTTGAACAGCTATCTACTCCCTATATACATATCAGAACCACCAAAAACCAGTAGACGATATAGACACTTTAAACACAAGACAATGTAGTTTCTACGTAGTTTTAATATCATCCGTTTGTAGTTTAAGTAGTTTAAATTTTAGGGTAGATTTTATTGAGTGTATACGTGTGCAGAATGTAACAAAAGATATGTACTTTTATCCTTTGGCAATAAAGACTATCATCATCATCATCATCATCATCATCATCACCATCATCATCATTATTATTATTATTATTATTATTATTATTATTATTATACTAATAAGAAGACCCTAGTGCGTGGTCTGCTACTTATCCATCTTAGCCGTAACCAGTAGCAGCCAGTGAAGACAGAAACTTGAAACATCAAGCAGTACCATAGGAAAGCACCATACTATTTTTCAAAGTATCGGCCTCACAGTCAAAGGCTAAAATTAAACCGTTTCTAAATTTTGACTGAAAGCTCACCTGACCTGATCCCTGCTCCCTGTTGTTTCTGACATAGAATTCTAGTCTGGAAATAAAGTAGTCGCGGAGACGTATCTCATACAGAGAACTATTCGAGGGGGTGGGGGGAGGGTCTCGTCAGTAGCTTTGTGTATGTCTTTTCGACTTTGTTCGATGCGAAAAGGTAGCAAGATTTTAGTAACTGGTCGCCATTATATCGAAGTACATATGCTAAGAAAGGAAAGCAAATCGTAAGCAGAAATTGTGGTGCAAGTGAAGATATTGCGTTGGTCGCCGTCTATGACAAATATTTATTTTCTTTTTTTTTTTCCTGTTCCAAGCAATACAATTGACATGAGCTCGTGATGTGAAGATTGCTGATAATAGTTTTGCTCTATATCTATGTTTGCGAAACGGGTATAATTTAGGCGAAAGCTGCAGTTACGTAAAGTAATATTCTAATTTGCGAGCCTCATGAACGGCGGCTGGTTTCCCCATGTGAGACATAGAGTACCTCAATCTCCCCGTTAGCTATGGCAATGATACCCCAGCAGATTTATTTCAGCGTGTCCAAAGATTGTAAAACTGATATGCTTCGCAACCTTATTGTAGCTGTATTTCGCAAATCGTTATGCATCTATCATCTGACAGGAGAGCAAAACAAATAAAAAAACTTCGCACCTACAATAGGTTCAAGCTGGAAAGGTACAAATCTTGGAAGTGATTCAAATGGTACCGGACTTAACTTGCAGCTACCGTACCTGTACCTATGCCGATGTCATTTAACATTTGTACTGGAATAGTCATTCTTCCCTTAGTTTTGCTTTCAGACAACGCACAGTTCCCGCGCGCAAACTACTGAAACCATAGACCCAGAACTGTTTACAACACAAAAGTACGAATTTGACACATACATAGCCCGATATGTGTTTGGGTTGAAGTTAAATGTAAATAAAATGGCGAGAGAACGTAGTCTAAATAGTAGTTAGTATTGATGGGGAAAATCAAGATCGATATGTATTCAGCTCTCTCAATAAGATCGATGCTACTGCCCACAAACATCCACGTAGATGACTAATTTAATGCATCTACGCAGTCCATGTTCGGTAAAAACCTATTTCAGTTTAGCAGACACCCCACGACAAATTACGTTCCTTCAAGAAGAAAACAATTTTGAACAAAGCCACGGGAATTCCTATTTATGAGCTTGTGTAATAAGCTGTAAAGCGATCACGAAAGAGGTTTTCGTTTTGTTAACCCTGTGAACAACTGCTGTCTTGAAGGCATCGCTTTGATCAGAACATTTCTTCTCGTCGTTGAGAAAGGTAATGTAATCGCAAATGATTGTTGCTATATTTACTGCTTTCGTTATACACAATCGTAAATCGGTAACCCTAGCATATGATTTTATGAATTTCTTAAAATTATCTTATTATTGGAGTCACTGAGTAGATACTCAATGAAAAGCAAGGAATGTTGTCAAAAGAGGATCTCCGATTCGTGATTAAAGACGTCTCAATTCCCGTTCCTCAAACATATGGCCTCCTCGTATTTCTAGCATTTTGAAGCAAACAAAACAAAATGTAAAAAGAGGGAGAGACAAAGGCGTAGCATTAGTTAAGAGTAATTAATTCTGTACTTATTCTTTTCTTTTATAAGAAAGATAATTTTAATGCACAACAAGCTTTGGCATCTTTTTACCCGGTGGGACCCAACTAATTTTCTTTTTAGAAGACTGTGAAAAGGAAAACAAAAAACGTGTTAAACATGTGTAAAATGATATATTCCGTCGTTTTCGGTTTTGCATATAAATAAGAAACAGTGTTTTTTTTCTTTTATCGTCTAGTTTTCCGAGCGTCGTTTGGTGAAAAAAAGAAACTCTATTATTGAACCTCGATTGCACTAATTTTTTATGAAGGTTCGATCCAGCTCTACTTACAAAACAACTGACTTTTACTAGAATGAAAACGATAGAGATGCTAAGTCTTAAAAAGTGCGCATTTACGTGCTCAATAAAGAAAAGTTCGTTAAAAAAGTTAAATAGCATCCAACACCGTTGCACCGCAGTGGAAAAGAAAGTGTATTTGGGCCGAGGGAAAATCCACTAAGACCTCGAAGTGCTTCTAGTTATTTCATTTATTTTATCGGACCTTTCTACAATTATTGACGGTGGAAGTTGAGGCGAACAACAAATATCTAGCTTCGCTGAATAATCTCGCAAGAATTTACTATTTCTTCATGAAGAACGTTCATTTTGGAGACGACCAGACAAAACAAAATTATACACCGCTTCCCCAGTAAGATTGTCCTCAATAAAAGCGTGTTTGTCATTAACTTACAACATGACGGAAATACCATTTGCCCGATTGCTAAAAGTTTACGGCTAACCGTGCGCTCTCTGAAACAGCAAGTACTCATCTCATAAGATCCTTTCAACTATTATTAAGACTCTGGTTTTGAGCAAGTTAATGTTACTGTTCAAACGTCTGGGCTAATACCTCAAAGAATAACATCCAAAAGTTGCAAGCTGTCCAGAATTATGCTGGCCGTTTTGTATGTGGAGCTTGAAAATATGATCACCTCTCGCTTGTCTTAAAAAAATTGAAATACCCCCCCCCCCCCCCCCCCACACACACACACACACACATTTATTTGATAAAGCAGGTTAATAAGGTAAGCAACTATACAGCTGATGTTGACCTGCTATCTACCTAAGACAATTTATAGTGCAACAATAATAAGAATAAATAGAAAAATGTATATACAATAAAATGGTTACCTGTTACCAATGAGCTATATTATCGTAACGCCATCATTGGGTTTAAGTGCATGACGGGCTGCGCCCCTGAGTATCTTTCTTCGCAATTTATCAAACGCACAGAAATCAGTGGACAAAGAACTTTTTATTACCAAGAACTGTACGTTTGTGGAATTCTCTCCAATGCTCTCAGTCTTAAACTTTGCAGAAATGTTAAACTTTTAAACATTCACTAAGATCTAGGTTATTACGAGACTTTTATATACTTATGCATTTCTTTAGACACAAAACGACTTTCTTTAATCTTTCACTGAACTGTATTAGAGGTAAGTTTATACCTTGGTAGAGTTTTTAACCGGTTTCCTACTATTATGCATTAAGAAGACCGTGATTCTAACGTGAAACCTTCGCCTCAACAAAAAGGCATAAATTGAACGATAAGGGAAAACTCGTTTCTTCTTGAATTAAACTTAACAAAACGTCGACTTAAGAATTGAAAAAGTGTAAGATGCAAAGCAAAGAAACCGATTAAACGCAGTAAAATATGGTAAAGTTTGTAAATTAAAACTACGGTTATCAGTACAACAACGAACAACAACAACAACAACAACAAGTGCAAAATTTGTACAACAGCGGCCACAGAGACGGAATGTCATGACAACAAAATACGAGCGTATACTTTCTTGTTCGATTAAATCGAGAAAAGACCTCGATTATACAAGAGAAAACAAAGGATGACAACCCGAAATGGCGTTCACAGCGCCCAACTTGTAATAATATAAACGACGGTAAGCTAACCTACATTCGGATGTGTACTCAGTAGAGTATACTGGCCTTTTTCAGAAATTGCAACGATTTTAACCCCACCGCTTGTTGCTTCATCCACTTAGCAACCATTCATGGTTAGTATAAAACACCATTTATGCCATTTTTATTTTGCGCTTTCAGTGTGATAAAAATTATCGCTCGCTCCCAAGTTTGCTTCAAAGTCGGCAGCGGTCCGTACTCGGGGTCCGGAAGGAAAAATCAGGACCGCTGCTGCGCGGCCACAAGCCAATCAGATTAAAGGATTTAGGATTCCGGACTGCTGAGATGCTTCAGAAAAAAAATTAACCGCTATATTACCAAGGCGGTAGAAGGATTAAAGAAAGGATTAAAGATTAAAGAAGTTCGTTTTGTTTCTAAGGATTTCAACACTTTTGCTGTTATCTCGAACTTATGCATTTGTAAATATTTTTTTACATTTTTTTAGATCTTCTTACTGTTATTTATAATACATATTTTGTAAACTGCAACCATCACATTTTATATTGTAAGAATTAGCCTTTGTCATATATTGTTTCTTTTTTTTACTTTTTTTAAAATTAGTTTCTTGCAGCCGAAAATATCACGATTAGTTACCACAAACCGCAGAGACTCGGCATATTGCAAGATAACTCTCCCGTGAAATTAAATTTCTTGCGGATATGGCCATGGTTGGACATAATAATGTATATCACACTTCGAGTTGTCAGACGACCTAGTCTGACAACCGACAGTTACACTTGTGTATAGCTTGTAGGTGTGGTTAATCTATCTGCAATCTATATGGTAGAACGTTTCGGCGTGTCTGTGAGCGTTATACCTTGATTAAAAAGAAAAATCGTAGTCACATAAAAGCATACAGTGCGATTCATATCGGCAAATTATCTTATTTTTTTCTTGTGGCTCAAACTGTTTGAATTAGTTCACAAAAAAGGTTTTGAAAAATAACCCGAGGAATAAATAATGAATTTTGTTGAGTTAATATGACTGATTAATACAACTGAACAGATTATTTGATCGCTATCGGAACTAGGTCAAAAATACAGAGTTAACTCTAATGTTTTTCACTGAAAAACTTAATAAATACTTTAGAAGTTCTTTGTGAGCTGCAAACCATCTGGAGTTTTTCGGAAAAAATATATTTAACGACATGCTGTGTCAATATTTTTTTAATCTCAAAAGCACCCCTGTGGTGCTACAGAACTAATCGCGTATTATACCTCGAACCAATTTCACGCCGAAGAAACAAAAAACTATACACAAAGTTGTTTGTGCGACACTCGAATTTTAATAGCCCCCAAAACAATGACTGGTGCGATAACTTCCAATTATTACCCAAGGTGTTTATCTTAAATGAACGTATTATACTTTTGTTGTGGGTTTTTAACCGCGATATCCTGTTAATAAAGCGTAGGTGATATTTGATTGGTGTCTGTAAAGGATATATGTTATATTGCAAATAATTTGCTATGCAGTTAACATTAAGCAGTGTATGACGGAAAATTCCCACCCATCCGTCAAGCCAAGGTTGGTATTTTTCGATTCTTCTCTTTCTTTCTGATATCCATTTACACCACAATTTCGTCTAAATAAGCAATTCCATTTGAATTAACATCTTAAGAAGTTTCAAGGTCTGTTTTAAGTTTTGAATTACTTCTTTGCGAGTAAAATAACACAACTAATCTCTTTTCCCATGCATGTCCTGGAAACTGTGTTTCTATTTCCTTTGGATTAATATCTTAAGGAGATTCAAGGTCTACCATAAAGTTTAAATTGCTTCTTTGTAAATAAGCCTTGTTATCACATCCCGGCAAAGTTTTGCCGAACATGTCCATGAAAATGCGTTGCTATGTTAGGAAAACATTTTCCTTTGTGTCTGATATCTTACCAACCTGTCAAGATTCGATCTTCACTGCAATCTAACACATACTTAACAATTATTCACTGAAGTGGAGGTAAATATCCACCACTTTCACCGACACTGAGGTGAATAATTGTTCTAGTATATACCACACAAGCTGAATAATTAGAGGACCAAAACATTGCTTTATGTGTGACAATATACCGAAAAGTGGTCGGAAATTGTAAAATCTCTCGCGCCGGCTGTTCGGAGGTGAATAGTACTTGCTAATCACCTCCGAGTTAACCAATCAGAGCGCGCGAAAAGCGCTATTCACTTGT
This sequence comes from Pachyseris speciosa, assembly GCA_016490735.1. Taxonomy (NCBI): domain Eukaryota; kingdom Metazoa; phylum Cnidaria; class Anthozoa; order Scleractinia; family Pachyseridae; genus Pachyseris; species Pachyseris speciosa. Next base: position 708,528 of record JAEMWC010000217.1, on the reverse strand, counting down.
GTGGTATATACTAAATGGTTTATTTCATTTTCAAGTTGGAAAACATTTTTGAAATTTGTTCGGACAGTCATGCATTTTTGCTGGAAAATTTCTCATAAATTGAATTACTGTGCGTATTCGTACGAATATAACTTCAGTACGAAATCGAATCGAATTTAGTTTCGTTTTCTTCGTTCTTTCGTTTATTTTTCTTTGTTTGGATAATACGCCTAGGATTTATCCCTTTTTATCTCGTTGAAGCGATACATTTTCAGACGTTTTCGTCACAAATAAGAAAACTTTTTAGGAAAGTTATTTGGAAATTCCCCCGTTCTCTTTCTAATTTTCGAGAATTTTATAGGTTTGTGGGTGTAAATTAAATGTGATATAAGCATAACGGGTACAATAACCCCATGAGATATTTTTTTGACATACCAAGAATATGATAATTGGGAAAAATATGACAGACAAAACAAAAAACAAATAATTTTAAAAGATAGGAAAATCAAAATAAGTGGTAGACAGATGATGAATTTCAACATTTCGGCTTCTTGCTGAAGAAGGTGAAGAAGGTGTTATAATTTCATCCATTGCGGAAGGTTAACACGAAGTCCAGATGCAACAATTTCCTTCTTGTTCTGGTGTTATTACTCTTAACTAATCTTTAATTAACCACTCGCTTTGAATTAAATGGTAAACTCTTTACAATTGGAAAGTTTCAAGCACAGAATCTCTTTAAATTTTTCTTCAGATTTCTTTTCACTGTTGACTAGAATCTTCTTCCCGATTCCAGAAAATCTTCCAGAAATCTTCTTTAAAAACCTAAGTAGCATGCACCAATCGTTAATATCGAGTTATATTTTCCGAGTTTCAGAAAATAGTTTTAATCCTGAGTACGGGGCTACAAATTCCTCGTTGACATAAATGTAGCATTAAGCCAGGTATTTAGGCATAAACAAGGCCGAAAATTAGTCTTTGTGTTGAATACAAATGCATGAGAAATTAATAATTCATCGAGTTAGAACCGGACAACATACAATAGCCTCAGAACATGAATGAAGTGCTTACGTACTTCAGTTGTTTTCAAATTCGTTTGTGCTTAGCCGTTCAACGTAAAAAAAAGCAAGAAGCTGCTCTTTGGAAAACTCTGTCCATTTCAGTTCTACTGAATACCATTTTGTTTTAAGGTCTTTCAAATAAATAATATTCAGTTCCTGACGGACTGCTCCATCCAGCTTTTCGGCCGAACATCGAAGGTCTAACCTTTCTTCAGAGCTTGTGGATTTTAAAGTTCCATCTTCCAACCAAACGCTCTGAAACACCGGCTTACAAAACGTGAGAAGTTGTTCAGTTTATTATTAGTGTTATTTGTACTGGTAAATAACAGTACTTGCTGATACCCAGGAAAACCACCTTCTAGTGCCAAACTTTGCTGATATGATATTATGGTCTGAGAAATTTTTATTACCAGTTCGGGTTGAAACCAAAAGCAGTATATATTTCGATTGTAATGATGCAAGACGATGGAACAAATGTTAATAATTCAACCATAGCATCGTTATAATTTACCGGTTATTATAAATTTAAGGTGCATTTTTGGCCCTCAAATCCGATTTCCGGGAAGCAGAATTGTACATCTTGAGTTTAATATCTTTGTGTGAGTTTAAATGAGTTAATGAACGGAAGTGATCTCTAAACGTATAATTTAGTAGATTACTTCTTGTTGTAAGGACAACCAAAAAGAGACAATAATTTTAACTAAATATTAGCAGAAAACAGAAATCAGACATATCATTGCTCATACTGACCAATGAGAGACAGTTCCCTTTCTAAAGAAGTCCCAAGCAAAGAGCAAGCGATTTGTAAGTAAACACGTATAAACAAACGTAATGATCTCTTTCTTCTGCAGATGAATAAACTGCTGCTGCTCAGCATCCTAGCCTGCTTTGTGATTCTGGCCTCATCCTTGCCTCTTACTGATAACGAGGCCACCGATCGAGAGCGCCGTAACCCTTGTGGCGCGGGAGGCTGTGGTCTAGCTAAGCACATAAGGTTTGGTAACAAGCAGTTCGGCCGTTACGGGTTTGGTGGTCGGAAAGGTTCCACGAAGAACTACTTCAGTCGTTTCAACGACAAAAGGTGGGGATTTCAATATCAAGATGCATGTAACCTGAAAAGCTTTCTTTGGCCTCTGGAAGCGGACACTAGGTTGCCAATTACGGAATAATTAACTTGTCAGCAAATGCTAGATGCCTGAAAGAGATTATGGGTATAGCAGGAGAGAGTGAAGACAGATCATTGTTTATGTCTCTCAATTTCTCTCCGCTAGCGGTTCAATACAACTCATCTCATCTTTACCTCAATTAAGATTGCTCGAAATTGCCTGATATATAAAAATTGTGAAGATGAAAGCTGATGCTAAAGAAGAAAAAGCAACGGAAGTCAGGCGACTTAAAGGAGCAGTGTCATGGATTGTTAGTAAAAATCTGGAAAGCAAAGGAGACCTGTTTACCGATGGCAAACGAAAAATAATCGCCAGATTTTCTTCAAAAATGCTATTTTAGCTCACAGAAACCATTCTTAATTGTTTTTGTTGAAGCGTTTAGCCAAGATGAAAGTGGATGCCAACTTGAAAAAGTCGGGCCGACGTTTTCAAGTTCTCCTCTTGCATTTTAGATGAAAATGATAATAACTTACTTTGGCTCATTTTATTTGATTTTATCTCGCTGATAATCTAAAAGCAATTCATGAATGAAAAAGTCCGTGCAAAGTCAATCTTTGATGAAAATATCAGGTACAATTTTCATGATACTGCCCCTTAAAGCCAACTTAAGCTGATGCGAGAAGAAAGCCTAAAAAATTGAGTTTAAGGTGGCTCAAAATAGTCTCCTTCGCAACCGTTATTTGGGTCGTCACGTAACGCTCCTCTCCACTAACGGCTACTCCCTCGAGCTCTGCATTCCTTTCCCTCAAACTGACCAATAAGGAGCAGGCTTCCATTTTCTAGAAACCTGGTCCTTGTCCTCGTCTTGTTGTGTTTTTGGTGGCAAATATAAAAAGAAATATGATTGGCGCAGCTGCCAAGAATTAAATGCATTTTATTGGTTCTCGGTAACAGAGGGAAAGGAATGCAGAGCTTAAGTGAGCAGCAGTTAGTGAGGAGGAGCGTTGCGTGAGGACCATAATAACGGCTGCGAAGGAGACTAGGCTCTAAATGGTTTCGTTATCTTTGAACACCAACTATTTGATGGATCAATACTCCCACATTTTTTTGTTTGTTTTCTTGAACATGGTATCAAAAAATTTCCCAATTATTTCTCAACAATTTAAGATCAATTTTTTGACATATAACGTTACCATAGCAACAATATAGCCTTTTAGAAACACCCTAAATTTTGGCTTTACGTGCTGTTAACTCAAAAAATGACTCCAGTGACACCCGGTTTTTATTATTCAATTGCAATCAGCATATGAAGATTCATCTTTCTGCAGAGTTTACAAAAAATCTATCATGGGGTTCAGAGCCACTTTAAATCATCGAAAAATTAAGGTGGCTTTGAACCCCATGTGCAGATTTTTTTAAAAACTTTGCAGAAAGATTAATCATGATATGCTAATTACAATTCAGTAATATAAACTAGGGGTCATCGGACTCGGTTTCTTAGTTATAGGCACATAAAGCCAAATTTATGTTGTTTTTAAGCGGCTGTACTGTTGCTATGGTAACTTTATATGTCAACATAAATAATAAATAATTGGGAATTTTTTAATATCATGTTCAATTAAAAAAAATTGTGGGCTTATCGATCCATCAAAGAGTTGGTGTTCAAAAATAACGAAACCATTTTGAGCCACCTTAAAAGGCTTCGAACCAGTGAGTTCTGGATACCGGTGAAGAACGCTACAAAAGGAGCTATCAAGCTAACTTTACTTTTGCGAGTCAGTGAAACATACCCATGGATGATCAATACATGAACGCTTGTAAACTAATATCCATATCAGATATCATTTTTGCGAATACGCCGCGAAAAAGAAGGCCAGAGAGGTTGATTTGAAATTACACGGCAATGTTCTTTTTAAAATGCTTATGGCTTAATTAACTCCAACATTTTTACTAGCGGTTGTCGCCATATTACTGGTGGCATCATACGACATTTGGTCGTCAGAGAAATGCTTTACGATGCAGATACAATTCACCATTAACCGGTCACATAATTTTTCCTTCCTCATTTTAGGTTGTACCAAATCCCAGATGACGACTTTCAAGATATCGATCAGCAGAATGATTGGAAAGTAGTGGAGGACAATTAAAATTCCCTCTTTCACTGCGATATCCCCGTGTATAGTTATGTGAGAACGCTATCAATGATGACTAAATTGTTTTATCTTTAGCCACCAGGCTAACAGTTGTAATATTTATCGTGCTATTAATAAAGTTCGGCAGATTTCCTGTGTCATTTAGTGGAGGACTAAGTTTTTGTTGAGAAAAAATTAAATAACTGAGTACTTTCCTTCCTGAGATGTTGCACTGGGTGAAGCAACTAAGAGAGTCACTATCTTGTGCTTAGTAAGAACCAGAAGCCTCAGAGGCTGAAATTTCGCCAGTTCTAACGCAAATATAATGTCGTTGTCTTGTCCTCAATGGTCCGCTCACCAAACAGCCAGAAACGGCGACGTCAGAAATTATTTTTGGACACATTCCTATTATTCCTGCTCATCTTAACTTGGGATCGAGGCAGGCGCTGTGCTAATCTCGTACCTATTCTCAGCGGTCTCACCTCTCACATATAAAAGAGAGAGTAAACAAAGCAATGTCGCCATTCTTGCTGACCAGCAAGTCATTTAGCACGCTTGATCCGCAAGGTCTGGTTAATGCCGTTGCCGAAGCTCACTCCCACAGGCTGTGTTACCAATTAACCAACCTCCGCCAGCTGCAGCTGCTCAACCGGACGATGTTCCTCAACCTGTTCCGGCGATCAGGCTCCAGTTCAAGTAGCAGCTAATGAACTTTCTTTGGAAGCTTGTAAATTTTATCTTTGTACTCCTTCGCCACGTGTTCTATTCCAGCTCACCAATCACCAAGTTTGATCAAACATATTGATGAACTCAGAATTCTGCTTGCCAGTGAATCCATTAGATATTATCTCCATCAATGAGACGAGACTTGATGAAAGTGTTCTGAATTCTGAAATCTATATCCTTGGTTATGAGATATTCCGACGTGACAGAAAAAGAAATGGCGGGGGTGTTTGCTTCTATATCAAAGCGTCTATTAACTATTCCGTATGCACAAACTTAACTATATATGAATGATCTAAATACTCTTTGTCTTAGGCCATCCTAGCTTAACAAGAAATAACGTACAAACTGCGATGATAAACATGACAATAAAGCGCAATGTTGGAAAACAAAAATAAATATACGTTAGTGACGAGCCAAAAGAACGTCTGCGTACGAGGCTAATTCAGCACGAAACCACCCCTCACAAACGTTTTCTTCCAGAGGCTCGTCTTTACCCACATTCTAGGTTAATGAGGCAGTCTTGGGGTTTTTATAGACGAACATGGCTCGAAAACACACTTAGAAAGCGACAAACTTACCAGAATCAAACTATTTGACCTAGTAAACGAACATCAACTTCTAATGTGCCCACGGTGTCACAAGACCGCAGATATTTCCATCGAAACTCCATATATGGAGAAGATTTGTGCCCCAGACTAATTATGACCAAAAGTGCAATCACTCAGAACACAAAGGGTAAATGATTGCCTGTATTGTGCGAAAAACTAAATAATTCAAATAGCAACAACCACTGAACAACAAATAACTCCACATTTGAGCCTGTATCACTACCTATATTTCAATTTGATTCCAGTGGGAAAATTAACCGTAAGGGTTAGACCAGGTAGACCTCGAAAATTTCACAGCAGAAAGGTTTAACCAACCACCTTAACGACCGAAAAAATGGCACAATTTTAGTAAAAGTAAGTAGCTTTAACCTCAAGAAAACCAGCAAAATCTATGATGAAAACAAAGTGGCGGAACGCACGAGGCCGTCGCCTTTAAAATAGCCACGAGCGCGAACAAAGATCAACAAACGCCTCAGCTTGAAGAGTAACCTCACCAACACTAAGTAATATTATTCCTCTAAATTTGAAACGGACTGAAAGAGAAAGACGAAACCTTAACACAAGAATATTTCGAAACTGCTCTTCCTATACGCGAGCACACCTGATTAAACAACGGATCCTAATTGATCAGATCCCGCGATGCACACCGCCAGACCTCAAGGGGTACCTGTGTGATCGCAGACGATTGGATGTGACAGGGAGATGACTGTTACCTGTAGCGCTCTCTTCACAAGATACTTCTCACAAGCATGGGCTCCGGTCACAAGCGTCACAAGCTCAATTTTCGCAACGGCACTGCTTGGAACTCAATGCCTTTTCCCATTAGCCTTGGTATCAGGCTTCTTTACCGGGGAGGGCAAGTGGGAGGGAGAGGGGGAGAAGGGGATCCCTCCCCGCAAAACGGGCTGATACTCTTTTTGGAAAAGGGTATGTGCCTGGGGATGATTTATTAAAATTTATCGATTGGAAAAATTGTTACCACCTCAAGAAAGAGCGTCTCAAAAATAGTAACTTTTTATGGCGTGGGGCATCCTCAGGCATCCAAGAGTAGATAGTCAGGGTGCATGGGACGAACAATTCATTGTAAACTTTCGCTGATAATCCCGAACTTGCCGTGAATTGTTCGTCCCATTCCGACTATCTGCCCCTGGGTCTACGAGATTGATGCGGGGAATAATAACTCTCCGAAATACAGACATTTGTATCCAGGCCTTCACACTTTTCCAAGGTCACGCTAACACGATTAGCAAAATAAACGACTGGGCCCGCCATGTTGGATTAGAGCTTCGACAAGCAGAAGGGGAAACTACTTTCGTCGCTTGACAATGTCTGAGATCGAATACAATGGTTTAGTTTTCAAAGTAAGTGAGAGACTAGAGGCACTAAATGTGCGTGATCAATTATTGTTTATGTGCAGAGGAAAAGTAGCGCCTGGAAGCGAGGACAACGTCCAAAATGTCCTCTCGTTGTTTAAAGAGCTAGAAGAAAGCAATTCCTTAGGAATTGATCGTCTGGAGGTAATGAAAGACCTCCTTAGACATTTCGAGGAGTGGAATCTCCTAGAAAAAGTTGAAAAGGTCGAGAGCGCAAGAAAGGAATACATCGCTTTAAGTGATCAGATCATTTGTGCACTCGACGAAGTCAATGATTTGGAACGACTGATCGCTGTTTGCAGAGGGAAGATACCAGAGGGAATTGAAGGAAACGTTCGAGATATGAGGACATTGTTTAAGGAGCTGGAGAACTACAACTGCCTCGGAATTGACTGTCTCGGAATTCTGAAGGCGATTTTGATCGAGCTGGAGAAGGAAGACCTTCTGAAGAAAGTGGAAGAGTTCGAGAACCGAAGGTGCGAAGAGAAGAAGTCTCAAAAGCGGAATGGTAAGGTTTCAAATTCCCTCTTCTTTTATTAGGTTATGCAAATGTAATCGCGCCTTGAGAAGTAATACCGCTAGCAAGATTATGTGCAACTTTGAAATGTTCCAAGGATGCAAACAATAATAAATAAGTCATCGAAATTCACCAAAAATCTGTCTGTCATTGGCAAGCTAGCTGATTGTAATCAAAAAGACAAAATTAAAGGTTAGTTACTTGCTGACATAGACGCTGTGAAGGTCTGAATGCAGTTAAGCTTACTCGTCATCAAACAGTAATCGAAAATCTCATTTTTGGCGCAAGATTATGACATATTTTAGCGCATGATAACCTGTCGTATTGAATAGTTCAGTACGTGGATATTGCATATTTAATTTTATTTATTTACGGTAGCAGCCAAGTTTCCCACTAGAGTTTCATTTCACTCATCATCAATCGGTTTTCAAAGGAAATAAACCACAAGTCCGCCTAGCAACACTCCAACAGACAAAGAAGGAAAGATTATGTAACATAAACGGCTTTTATGTTGACTCACGCCACACAGCCCTTAGAGACGCATCTGGCAGGCAATCTCAAGGTCTTCTTAGGAGCCATGTTCGGAAACTGCAGCCTTCTATATGTTGTCCAGAGCTTTTTGCCTCTTTTCCTAATAAGATCGAAGAGGTATTACCATCAGTTTCAAAACTGGTTGATGATGATTGCCAAGACGTTGTTGCACGAAAATGTCTGACAACTATTGCTTCAGTGTCGGTTTTCTTTCGGATAGGTTTGAATGACCTTACTGCAATTTCAAGACCACGATTTCCATTCTTAGTTAAGCGTGAACCTTGCACGTTGTAAGTTTTACTCCATTTAGATTCTTTTGCAAAACCTTGTAAAGTGAACATGCGGTGCTTGCTCGGTTGTCTCATAGATGAGGATACTTCACAAATTAATGTGATCAAATAAGCTGAAGCCACTCTAAGGGCACTAAGGCCACAAGGTAGCGGGCATTACCCCTTAAATCTACCAAAGCAAAGATTGAGCCCAGGAATTAGCAACCACGGACAGCTGTTTCGGCCTTGTTAGGTCTCATCAGCATGGCACAGCTAATGCTCAGGCTCAAGTACCCATCATATCAATAAAACAAGCAATGAAAACGTAAAGCTTGTGGGGTGTGGCTGGAATGACAAGGGTACTTCACAAATTAATGTGATCAAGTAAGCTGAAGCCACTCTAAGGGCACTAAGGCCACAAGGCAGCGGGCATTACCCCTTAAATCTACCAAAGCTAAGATTGAGCCCAAGCATTAGCAGCCATAGACAGCTGTTTCGGCCTTGTTAGACCTCATCATCATATCCTTTAAAACTGACTGTAGCTATGATCTCTCACTGGCCAAGCATAGTGTTGAATGCTGTGTTACTGATCTTGACTGTTGGATGGTGAATAATGGCCTTAAACTTAATCAAGAGAAAACTGAACTTGGCCTCATAACCTCACAATTTCGTTCCAGGCCCGCCCTGGAGTTCATCCAAGTGGGTGATGAGAAGATTCAACCCAAATCTTCTGCCCGGAATCTAGGGGCTTCTGTGGGCTTCTATCGATCATTGTCTTAACTTGTTAAAAAAATCTGAACATGTTAAAAAAACATGTTAAAAAAATCTGTGTCTCCTGTCACTACCACTTAAGGAACATTGCCAAGATTAGGAAGTACTTTAGTGAAGATACCACTGAAATTTTAGTACACGCGTTCATTAGCTCTAAACTGGATAATTGTAACTCCTTGTTATATGGACTTCCCAAACACCTGTTAAATAAGCTAAGATTAATACAAAATACTGCTGCACGCATTGTTACGTTAACTAAGCGTTTTGACCATATTACTCCTATCATATTTAAACTTCACTGGCTACCGTTATAATCGCAAACATTTTAAAATATTGCTTTTAGTGTACAAGTGCCTTAATGGCCTAGCACCAACGTACAGTGTACCTGTCTGAACTTTTACACTACCATAATAGCCCACGTTTACTTCGTTCTAGTTCCCAGAATCTTTTAGCTGTGCCTAAATCCAGGCTAAAGACGTATGCTGATAGAGCTTTTTCTGTAGTTGCTCCTAGGCTATGGAATCAATTGCCTCTTGAACTCAGGAATGTTACCTCTGTTGACCAGTTTAAGACGCAGTTGAAGACGTATTTATTTAAATTTGCTTATGATATCTAGCTATTAATAGTTTAGTTAATTTCATCATAATAGTTACTAGGTTTGTATTTTATAGTTTTACCATTGCTGTACAGCGCTTTGAGCAATTAGTGGACACAGCACTCTATAAATGATGATGATGATGATGATGATGATGATGATGATGATGATGATGATGATCATTATTAGCATGGCATAGCTAATGCTCAGGCTCAAGTACCTACATATCAATAAAACAAGCAATGAAAACGTGGAGTGGCTTCAGCTTACTTGATCACATTACTTTGTGAAGTATCCTTGTCACTCCAGCCACATCCCACAGGCTTTACGGTTTCATGTCTCATAGATGATTAGTTTCCGCCTTTCGACAAATTAACAAACTTGGAAACTAACTACTTATTGCTAGCTAGTAGTTACGGATAAGTTTTCCTAGACCTGTTGGAAGACAAACACATGTAAACGTACAGGGTTAATATAGAAATGAAAGTCAAATAAGTTTCGTCCGATTTTTGTTGATGAAACAATAATGAATCATACAGCAAGTGCTTCCTTTTGCCCCTCAGCTCGAGCTGCTGCTGTTGTATCATCAGTAAGAGCCACTGGTGAAAGGATGATAGGAGGTGAGTTAAGAATGTTTGCAGTTAATGCCATCACAGTTTAACATTCATTCAATTGTAGGTCCAACGCAATTTTGAAAATAATTGCCTGAGGGCATGGTCAATTTTTCTGTCCCTTTACTGTTTTCAACATACTAAACACGTACAAAATAGGAAAAGACGACCTTCCAAAGTGATCATGTCGCTGGCTTGAACCGAAAGGTCGGCAGACACACAAGTGGACAGAACCTAAATATTTGCTTTTGCAACAATTCTCTTGCAGAGCTTTCACAAGACTAATAATAATAATAATAATAATAATAATAATAATAATAATAATAATAATAATAATAATAATAATAATAATAATATAATATATCACATTTATATTGCGCATTTTCTATGCAATATTCAAATGCGCATTACAACACTGGCCGGGGGACTTTGCCAGACTGCTTATAACGCAGTTCACAATTAATGAAGTTGAGTTATGAGTGCCCCCGTAATGTCAATATCAAATTAAGACAGACACTAGGGGTGGTCACTGCCAGAGTTTTCTTACGTCCCTAGTGGTTCTTTTACGTCCCACAGAATCAGAGGACTAGGCTTGATTGCCTTGGGGACAGTTTGATTAAGTTTGTAGTTGGATAGCTTACCGGCAGTCCTTGCAAATCAGAGCACAATCAAAATTTCTCTTCCAATAACGAGATACAGAGGAGTTTTAATCTGAAAGTACTTCGAATTGAACGCAGTATTATCATCCCCGCACTCCTTTCGTATTTGAAGATTCTAAAACGGGATCAACGCCTTGAAAGCAGTATGTGTATATGGGCAAAACATTAGTCTGGCCTCGTGTACGGCGCAAACCTTACCAAATTCTATTAAAATCGATAGTTTATCTGACGAATTTCTGTCCCTTCAACTACAGCGTCATTAGGTTTATGTCATTATAATAATTTACATTTGTATAGCGCAGACCTCTATACGAATATATTCATTTGCGCTTCACAATATTGTTAAAGTAAAATTGTGTCAAAAGTAACTAAAAACATAAGAAACTATTAAAAATAGGCAGTCGAGGACTGCTTGTGGCTACTGTTGAATTTTTTTTCTTTTTCACGAGAAAGGGGTGCCACACGTTTCAGTTGTTATTCTTGTGCGTTAACGGTCATACGAGTCACGCAACCAAGCGTTATCTGATCAGAGATTTTGCTCAGTTAGTGCTAATTAACGTTATATCTATTTGTCCTGAGGAAAGAATTCTTGTCGAGTTAAGGTTCATTTTCTGGAATTCGAGAACTCGGAGCAATTTCAGGATACCCGGCCATTTCCATGTGTCGGAGGCTTTTGAAGAACGAGACATATCACAATGGACGCTATGTAAATGGATACTACCATTTTCGAGCTACCGTGAAAGGCAAACTTTTTTCCGCGTTGTTAGGGTCTGTTCACATGAAGGTGGGGGACCCCAGGCAGGTGAGGTCCCCCACCTATTCGTGGTCCAAAAAAGCTGGCCTTCACATGCAACCCCGGGGCGCTGGGGTGAGGTTTAAAATGCTATCGAGTGGTCGCTAAGAACGTATATATATTAACAAAAGAATTCAGAGATAATTGCCCGAATGAACCTCACCCCACCCCACCTCCAGCATTCTCATGGAGAAAACTCACCCCAGCTAAGCAGGTTACCTGCCCTGGCTTACCGGGTAACCCGCCTCGGTGAGGTACCCCACCTCACATGTGAACGCTGTCGAGAAAAAAAGAGAGATTTTATGGAGAGATTGGCATCCCCACCTAGGTGGGGGACCTCACCTGCCTGGGGTCCCCCACCTCTATGTGGGGAACTTACACGCTCAAAACATTCAAGTTTGAAAAACTGATACGTTTTTTAGCGTGAACATGTCAAATTTTGAGGCGGAGCTGTCAAAATTTGACATGTTTACGCTAAAAACCGTGACAGTTTGTCTAGACAAACTTGAATGTTTTGAGCGTGTAACGACGCGGAAAAAAGTTTGCCTTTCACCGTAGCTCGAAAATAGTAGTATACTCGAGCAAGCTGTTTGCAAAGCCAGCATTATCTGATCGGAGATAGAATTTTCGCTCAGTACAACACTGTTGTCTAATGCAAAGAAATAAAAAAAAAAATGAGTTTGTAGAGAATCATCGTATACAGTTATCGGCATCAATGTAAATAATAACTAGACCACCGTACTATCTCCTGAAGAGGTAATTGAGACACTGAGTGAGACCCGTGCCCAACTTTAAGTGCAAGCCAGCGGCAAACTGTGACCTTGCCTGCATCGCTAGACGAAAGGCAAACGCATGCTTCGAGCCGGGTGATTATCACCCGATGACTGATCGAATTGCGCCGACTATAAGCCTCCAGAACTACAAATTGTAACCAACGGAGTGAGGATCAGTCGTTGAATGATCGCATTTTCGAACAGTTCCGATTGTACCCGAACTAACTTACTTACACTGAAGTGAATACAAGTGATAGCAATGTGGATACTGTTGCCAAAGCAACAGTAGCCACAAAAACTACAAACGTATACACAATGAAAGGCAACAATTGCCTAGTCATTAAACTAGTTAAAAGATAAGACATGAATAAATATCTATTTAAAAGCTAAAAAAAAAAGAGTTTAAACAGCAGTCTTAAAAGTGTCCAGTGTCTTTATGTTGCGAATTGCTGAAGGTAATGCATTCCAAAGATAAGGTGCAGCTGACTGGAATGCACGATCGCCAAGGGTTGGACGGGTCTTAGTGCTAGGTAACTCAAGTAATAAAGAGTCGTTTGACCTAAGAGAGTATCTGGATTGCTTTTTGATGCTAATTAAATCAATCACATAATTAGGAGCTAGACCATATAAACACTTAAATGTCAAAAGCAGAATCTTAAACTTTATACGGTAACTAATCGGGAGCCAATGAAGGTGAAAAAGCAACGGTGTAACATGACAGAATCTTGGTGTTCCTGTGACCAACCGAGCTGCGGCTTTCTGTATCCGTTGGAGTCTCATGATATGTGAATTCGGGAGGCCATATAACAGGCTGTTACAAAAATCTACTCTACTGGTGATAAAAGCATGAACTAATGATTCGGTGGCTGGACGTCTTAAATATTTCCTAATTCTACGTCAAAAAAAGCAGATGAGCACGTTCTGTTAATATGACTTAGCATACTCATTTTCGAATCAAACCAGGTTCCTAAGTTTCGAACTTCACATGATAGAGCAATTTGGGAGTTGCCAACCGATAAGATACTGATGTTACTGACTTTCTGAAGTTGTTGTCGCGTTTCAATCAGAAGACTTTCTGTCTTATCCGAATTCAGTTTTAACTTATCCGTATGCATCGACTGACTGATATCAGCAATACATGATTCCATGGCAGTTAAGGCAGCGGTTTCCTCCAAATCCTTTCCTGGTCTAAACGCGATGTACAGTTGTGTGTCATCTGCATAACAATGGGGATTAGGAAGATGTGAATCGACGATCTTAAAACGCCTGCTAGCATAGAGAGAAAATAATAATGCCCCGAGACAGCTACCTTTTGGAACTCCAAATTTAAGATTGAAAGTATTCGATAGAACTCCATCAAAAGAGATACGCTGGGTTCTGTTAGAGAACCTGAAATTCCAAAATCAAATTGGAGGCGATCTCAGAGAATCCGATGATCCACAGTATCAAACGCGGCGCTTAAATCAAGAAGCACAAGCAATGTGACATGCTTATCTTCCATGTTCATCAAAATTGTTATATCATTATGCGGGATGACTCCCTCAATTAAAGGTGCAAATACTTCACTGCATCGTAAACGTTATCTGCAGTTTGCCGCAAGTTGCTAGGGTAATAAACCTTCCCTACATAACACGAGATTTGAGATAACATGTGCGATATTCCCTTGCCAAGCTTAGTAGTATTCGCCCCACGATCGCCTATTCTCAGCAACATAGGCCCTCATAGGTTTCCATGACCAACAGTGGCTCTGGCGACAAGTGGTCAGCCCATCGCCCAGCCTCTACCCGCCCCTAAGGTGCAGGATGGGACAGGCTACAGCACAGGAAACTACGTTTCCTACTTTTTTTGCATGGGTTTACGGAGGAAACGCCAACGGCTTAACGTCCCTGCCCAATGAAGCGCGGAACATCTGAACTCAAGCAGATGTTGAGCACACAGCCAGCATGATCTTACCAGTTATTTTTGTTTGTGGTCCGGTCTGAGATTTGAAACCACGACCTTCTACGCAGTATTAGTATAAATCTACGAGCGTTCTATCACGAAAGCCGTTCTCTGATTGGCTACGCTACTCGCTATCTATCGTGTGATAGATAGCGAGTAACGGTTGTCAACAAAATGGCGGCCGCTTCTTTGCGTTTTCGAAGTGTCTACGAGGAGGATTTAGATAATTTACTTGTTTAGCTTTGAACGACTCTAGTAGATTTATATTAAAACAATATTATTCGCTCTCGATTTCTATGCGTGGGGCCCGCTATGCGTGATAGCTGATTCGGGCTGTGTTGTTATCAGCTATCACCGGATAGAAACATTTGTATTATTCATTAAAAGCATTTTTTTTAAGCACCATAAAATAGGGCCGATTTTTAAATGCCGAATTATACTGGTGCCTGTGTGTATGTCTTCCCAGTGTGTCTTTTCATTAATCCATAAACGGCAAGAAAAGTAATAGTGGAGTGAAAACAAAAGTAAACAACGCAACCCAAAGGGGGGCCCCACACGTATCTTGTCTTAACTTGCACTGCTGAGCGTAGCTTCAGCAGTATGAAGAGATTGAAAACTCCTTTATGAAGTACCATGACAGACGGGAGATTGGGCTCTTTGGCAATTCGGCACATTCACAAGCACCAGGACGTTGACATTGATGATATTACAACAGAGTTTATCCGTCTGAAGGGTAGATGCTTGCCCTTTGCTTGTAAACTCCCTCACATTTATTGAAATGATCCTCGGAATTAGTAGGAAATGGCATTTAATTCCTTGACCCTAAATCTCCTGGCATGCCCTCAGAACCCCTTAGTTTGGAGCGCCTTCGGCGCGCGAAATTTTCTTCTTGTGCGTACACCTTCAAAATCTTACCCCACGCCCCTGGGCGGTTCTTGCCATGCCTAACTAACCATAATTATTTTAATGTCACTGTGGCACAGGTATCGTAACATCATTACCGACCCCTTCCTTCATAGAGAGCTTAAGATACGGCGACGAAAACGCCATTTCAAAGTATAACTTCTCGTTATTGTCACGTTTTCACGATTTTGCCAATTTATTTAACTTGCAAAATGTTGGCGAATTCTCCTGGAGCGAAATTGGTAAAATGGCGTTGAAGTTTGAAAAAATAAAGAAGAGTTCACTTTTATACGCTCACGCTCTCCACAAAACCTAAAATTTGGTCATTTCACGTTCTTGTTTTGTCGAGGACGGGAAAGAAATACACCAAAATGTTAAACGCACGTGCAGAGCGGTTGCTTTTCCTAATTAAGCCTATTGTTTTGTGGCATTCTCGTGCCGTCTCCGTTGTCGTTGCTTAAGCTCTCTATTAGATCGTTCAATACCCCCTTTTTAATTGGTACTACTAAGGAAGCGCTGCAGAAACCAACATGATCCACCCAATAGCTCCCTTCTCCAAAACTGGGTTTCAGTACTTCGATGTCCTTCGGCAAGTTCCTCTTCTCGCTTCCGACCCAGCAGTAGTTAAAGACAGCGTTGTAGCGGTGAGCCCTTCCAAGGCCTGTCTACTGCAACTGTTGAACTTCCTCCAGCACTCCTTCAGATAGGGCCATATTAGCCTCGCATCTTTCCTCCTCTTTCTTTCTTTTCTTTTTTTCCTTCGACAGATAAAGCGTTCTGGCGTATCGGTTTAAGCCTGTATCTGTATATTGTGCTCCTTTTACTGAACCATTTCATTGCTTTCTTATTTCTACCAACAGCCGTTTCAGTCCATTGCACGTTTCGGAACATAAGCGGCGCCCTGTTGTTAGTCGGCACTGGGTTAGTCCTCCGTAGATGCTCCAGTCTCGAAGAGTTTGTCGAAGCTTTTAGAGTAGCCACCCTGCCAGCAGCCAATGCACTCCGAGCGATAAGTGAAGGGTCTGTTTGCTTCACTGTTCAGGCAGAGCACAGATCAGCTCTGGAGAAATTGTGGCAAAGATACCGCGATGGCACTCTACAGAAAGATCTTCAGAAGTTTCTGGTGACCGATGAAATCAAACAACTGGTAGATGAGGGAGAAGTGATGGTAACTGTCTACATTGATGAAAAGGAATTCAAGAATAGCCTTTTAGAACTGAAAAACGCTGAACAACAGGGTAAACGATCAAGTACTACGTGATGATGATGATGATGATGATGATGATGATATGATAATGATGATGATGATGATGATGATGATGATGATGATGATGATAATAAGCGTTACGTCGTGGCATAGTTCTTAACTTAATAATTTGGAATTTATTTATTGTTTTGTAAATACTGGATGAATTGTTAATTAAAAGTTTTATCATTAAAAAAAATAATAAATAAATAATAATAATAATAATAATGGCATAGTTCTTAACTTAATAATTTGGAATTTATTTATTGTTTTGTAAATACTGGATGAATTGTTAATTAAAAGTTTTATCATTAAAAAAAATAATAAATAAATAATAATAATAATATATATTTTTAAATGTTATTAATAAAAACAAACTTTATTAACATACGACCAATTTACATTCCACTATCACAGACTAAAATTTTGATGAAATAAAAAATATTAAAAGATCCTAAAATAGTAATTTACAAGCTCACGCCAATATCGACTTTCTAAAATTAGCGGACTCACGCTTGGCTAGCTTTTAAGCTATAATAATAATAATAATAATAATAATAATAATAATAATAATAATAATAATAATAATAAAATCTTTATTTAAACACGATTATGATTTAAGCTTTGTAGCTTGTGGGGTTGTGTATAATTAGCATAAACCTACTTAAGTGAACAAACAGGGAACCCTACACAAGACAATTTAATTTTGCCAAGTATCAATGCTGGCTCTTGTCTTGTCGCACACAATATCGCTGTTTCCCAATCTGACTATCGTATTGGCTGCCTGTCCTATTTTCGGCGAATACAGCCAATTTTCTCAGGCGGTGACCTTGAAACTCAATTGATAGACTTCAAATAAGTTCTATTCCATATCTATGGCATCGTGTTGAAAGACAGAAATTTCCAAAGGTCGTTTCAACTTTCTATCAGTAAAAAGGTTTGTTGTCATAAAAAATAAAAATAAAAAAACAGGAAACTCTGAGAGCCGTAAGCACCGAGATTTTTCTTTCGAAAGGAAGAAAAGCAAGTAAATAAGAGAAAAACCAACCTTATACTTTCTTTGTTGGTCATTTAATTATTTTTTTTCTTGAAGGCCACGATAATCTGGAGCTGGAGCAACCCAGATACTTAGATCAAGAGAAATTCGCTTTTGTTCGAAGTTATTTGGAAACAGCTGAGGATGCTCGTAGCATGACAACAGAAACAAGTGACAGCGGAATGCCGGGAACGCAAGGTGCACTTTCTGAACTTGGAGCGGAGGAAATAAACGGTATATACTGATATAACGTACTGAAACAAATGTGATAAAGCCGTTGTTTTCTCGCTATCTCATTTTGGCTATCTAATCTCTTACATACTTGTGGGATTTTTCGGCAGGTAAAGAAACCACTTTTTCTTGTTTAAAGTATCATTTTTCGTATAGCTTTCTCTTTTGGATGTTAATGAGTCAGCTTTAAAACTGCTAAGTGTTTAGGATAAATTACCAGCTTTTTTGCACTCCTCTTGGGAAGACAACTGACCAAGATTATTTCTTGCAATTATTTTGCTTTATATTTAGATACCACGAGCCAGATTTTCTTGAAAGATCTTAACAGGGCTATGATCGCGGAGCTGTCATGGAGACTTGAAGAGGACCCAGTGGCTCTTGAACGGTTCTGTCTAGCATTTGGTCTTGACCCTGACCAAATGTATCCCGGAAGACTGGAGAGCATCGGCGAATTATTTCCCGACACTCCAGTGAAACTTTTAAAACACATTTTTAAAGCCTTACAGCTACACGACCTTGAAGATCTGTTTGAGAAAGGAAAGCTTTGTGCACTTCGTCCCGCTCTTCCCTTAAAAGAACTAGAAAAGTTAACGAATATCAATAATCGTCCCACAGTTATTTACAGCAGGGCGGAGGTTTTGATAATTCACGACAGCGAAACTACTGTAGACGATACTAAAGAAAACATTGGATCATTTTTTAGGCTGTTTGATTCGCGAACCGAAGTCACTACAGTGAAGGTTAACTCTGACCTATTTGTGGATCTGTCGAGGATACAAGACGAAATGGAGCGTGAGGAACACGCTTTGGAGTATACAATACACTGGATCTTCGTAAAACGGTCGAGGGACGAGGAACAGCAAAAGGAGCAGGGGACAAAGAAAGGAAAGTTCTTGTTGGAGATAAAACAGAAGGAGGAAGAGATACAAAAGGAGATGGAACAGTTTGAGGTGGCTGTATCAGCTGTTGTGAAAAAATGGACGCGCATCGAAGGTTTGTCAAAATTCCAAAAGTACTCTTCTTTTTTAAGCCGTGAATGCGCGCAAGCGCAATGAATGACTTATAGCTGTCTGTTGAAAAAGGGGTAGATTTTGGTGTAAACTCCCTTGGTAACCTGGCCATTTTAGGACATGGTTAGCTTTGGTTTTAAAATGGTTGCCGTGTATTTCACAGTACAGTGAGTCAGTTCAAGATAGCATTGGGCCGTTCTCAGAAAGAAAACAGCTTTTTAAAACTGCAAATCAAATAGCAAGTTCTGAGGATCACTGGACAACTTAAACATTGGAATCAGTTAGTTAATAGCGAAGAAATCCCTCTTAGAGGACAGATTGTGGCATTGGCGCTTCGCGAATCACTGCAAATCATCACAAGAATTGTTGATTTTCTCGGGAATATTTTAGCGCTTCTGGGAATCCACCCTGCAAAAAAAATACAGGTTTGAATGTGACTTTTTACCGTGCTTTACCTTTAATTGACCGATTTCACTGTATTCCAAGCAACTGCCGAAATTTTCTAATGTAGACAATAAATTGTGATTCAAAGTGACTCGAAATTCGCTGGCTTGCTTCACAGTCGCGTAGATTTGCTCAAGGCGAAAATTGAACGCGTTTGTCTTTTAGGCATATCCAACATTCTTGTCTGGAAAAATGAAGAAAGATTATTGTCTATTTTTCTGAGTGACTTCATTCATCACTCGATCTAAGCAAGTGAATTTTTTCAAAACCCAGACACACCAATTGGTGATTTGCAAACCGTTGAAATTCTTACAAAGGATAATATAAAGAATTGCCAACACAACATTTTCACTGCTGGTGTTGATAATACAACCAATGAAAATAATGATATTGATGGCTGGTGTGTAGTTGTTGAATGCCCTTCAGGGCCGGGTTACAGATTCAGTGTTGCAGCAACCAGATGTAGGAGAAAATTCAGACAGAATTGTTTGTTTGTTTGTTTGTTTTTTTGTTATTTTTTATTTTTATTTTTATTATTATTTTTTTTCACAAGGAGAAAGAGCAGACCATGTTTCAGCTATCACTTATAATTTTAACAGACCTCATTCTAAGCTACACAGTCAAGATTTTGGCCAATTGTTGCCTATCCGCAATCACGAACCTCTAGCTGCTCTAACACCACATTCACGACTTGGCTCAGAGAGCCCTTTAATTTCTTTTTCGGTCTTTCACGTATGTTTAGGTCTCAGAATGAAGAGTGAATTTGACTATATTTATTCCGCTATTCTACTGCTGGTTAAAGTTCATCTTTAATTTCTGAGTACATTTTCATTTTAAATCGTACGTCTTAATAATAATAATAATAATAATAATAATAATAATAATAATAATAATTTTTAAATATAATAATCTTTATTGACAAATTCTCAAACAATCTTAAATTTACAATTATTGATCTACTAGAATGCTAAGAATATTCATAATTATAATCCGTATAAATATTGTAAATTTTTTAATTTTTTAAACAAAAACTAGTGAGCAGCACACAGCAACAGATCTTGTCAATGTTTTTTAATATTATCCGACCGGTTTCGTCTGATCAGACAGACTTCATCAGGGATTTAACAAGATTACAAATTGAACTACTTTTATACTAAACATTTGCAGTATAAAGCACGTTCAAAGTAGGGTGTGAACAGCAAAAAACACCCACAAACAAATACGCACAGGATACAACTTAAATCCTGCGTTACAAAATATGCAATAGTTAATTATGGGGGTCACGATTTAACGTTAAATCGTGACCCCAAAAAGGTGACGGCAATAAAGTATTCTAATAATAATAATAATAATAATAATAATAATAATAATAATAATAATAATAGGGCAACCATCACACGTCGTCAAATCAAAAATGGCAGCGCCGGGAAATAGGCGATCATGATATCCATTGTTTTTTACACTTAATGTTATATCCACATTTTAAGACAAAATTTGAAATCTGGTAATTATTGCCTACAATTTTGCGTCAATGTGTTGTAAAAGTGGAGGTTCCCTTTAAATGAACCCCCCCGGAAAACAATGCTTTTAATTGTTAAAAATACGACCCCTTTTGAGTTTCTTTGGAACACTTATGTTTTAGTGTCTAACAAAATAGCTTTTTATATAAAAGAAATAGATTTTCTGCCTCATTCGATATGACGCCATAAAATTCAA
>JAEMWC010000217.1:677500-685000 GCA_016490735.1 Pachyseris speciosa | reverse complement strand
ACGGTTTTATCTGAAAATATTTTGGACTCAAGAATGTTTGTATGTTTGTTGCTTTTGTTTTTCAAAAACATGTTATCGAATAGTTCATGGGATCGTAAAACTCTTCGTTTTCCTTCCTGCTATATTTAATTTTTTAACGCGAATTGGCTCAAGAAAAGTCATGCGAAGTTGCTCGATACCAGTACAAAAATAATAATCTTTGAGCTCCGCTTTTAGGCTTTAGGCTAAATATCTATATTATGCTAATATGCTATACTTTTTTAATTTCTAAATTCCTTTTAGAGCCGCCTCCCCGCACCTCCTTAGTCAGTTTATGCTCATCAGGGTAAAGTACGCGATCCAAACCTATCACTTCCCAGGAATTGTTTTGCAATTCTTGTGCAAATGCTGAGAAGGCGGAAGTTCCGACGGTTAATGACAAACGACTATAAGGAACAATGGCCTGACAAGTTCTTCTTTTGTCAATAGTGTTTTCTACCTTATGGAGACTTGGCTTTCTGTTCATGGAATTTCGGGTATTCTCGTCTTGCCACTTTTGATTTAGGAGAGCATATCAGTCATTCGACCTGTTTCAAGCTCTTTTCATTTCCATTGAGCCAGCCATGTTGAAAAAGCGTTAGCCCATTCTGGTAATTCCTTTTCAATGTGCGACTCCATCATAGCTGTCAATCATAAATGAAAATGCGACGCCAGCCAGCGGCAGATACCAAAACTCTCCCCCGCTGTCAGTACGTAAAAAAGATGCGTGTTAAGTAGACATGATGCCAGCTGATGGCGGATGCTATAGATGGGATAATGTAGAATATAAACCGCGCCTGTAAATATTTGAGATGAAACATGTCGATTACAAAGATATTAATACCACTGCTTTCACTATAAGTGCTCGCAGTGGAGTCGTAATAAGTATTAACCTTAATTCTGTGGCTGGCTCCACATGTGGGCAAAATAAAGCTGTTTCTACAATCAAGGGACATAAATATTCGTCACTTTCAATATGGCGGCGCATGTTTACATTTTTCCGCGCGTTAGATTTGGCACTTGCGACGCATCGAGGTTTGCAATGACCTCAATATTTAGTAAGATAGCCCTTCACTTTAATGACATTGTCTATTCCATCAGGAATGGAGTGATAAAGCTTTTTTATGTATTCCAAATAGAGTCTGCTACCACGCACTCTGGATCGCACAGAAGAGGTAATTGTTCGTCGCAATATTTGCCGTGCATTTTTGTAACTGTCTCTTGATGTAGAGCCAGATATTTTCTACTTTATTGAAATCTAGAGACTGTGCTGGTCATTTCCTGAAAGTTATTTTGTTTTCGTCTTTGTAATTTCCCACAGTATGAGCTCTGTGAACGGAAGCATTGTCATCGATGAAAAAGTTATGTTCAAAATACCAGAGTAATATGTAGATTTAGCCAAGCCTATTAAAAAGTGGAGCTCCACGATCATTGTCATTATCATTATCGTTATTGACTGCGGTTCAAAAAACTCAAAACACTAATACATTACAAGAAAACAATACACCACGCGTATGTTTGTTCCAAAACTAATTTATCAATCAAAGTGACGATCAAACATTTTCATCCAACATCGTGTTCGACGCCGAGCATGTTTGATTGTTTAAAACACCTCTCTCAGCATTGCATTCAAATGACTTTCCATGTTTGATCGAGATCAAACATTTTCATCCAACATATAGCGTTACGAACAAATGTTTGATCGTGTAGCCACCCCAACCAACAAGGCTTGCACAGTGCAAAGCCGGAAAAAGCAACCAAATGAATCACATAACGTCGAAATTTCAGCGATAATAACGCAAAAAATCGTTTTGTGGACTCACTCTGTCCAGTGTTTGGTCAAACATTGTTTGTGCGTAAATGGTATTTTTTACAACTGACGATGTTGGATGAAAATGTTTGATCGTTTAGCCGGGGTTTTAGCCCTTAATTTTACGAGGACTCGTTGCGATTACGTGTTAATAAGATAAGGGCAAAGTTTCTTAACGCTGTTGAGGTACCGAGGTGGAAAAACAGTCAGCCAAGCGGAGTAAAAACACTCGTTCGCTTGCAAGCAAAACAACAAAACAAACAAACAATTTAACTACTTCTTTGCGTCCAAAACGAGTAGAGATGATTTTTATTTACATCCTGTCGAGAGAAAAATACTAGTTTCATTCCTGAACAAAAAGTAACAACTATTAAACCAAACGCTAAGCTTCAATTTATTTAAATCACCTGTGTTGTATAGGTTTCGACAACTTGAAAATACGTATACACTTAAGTCAAAACACGCATCTGTAAAAAAGAGCAAACGGCTTGGTCCAAGAAAGAACTTCTTCCACAGAGTTTGAGCTACTCGTTCCTTCCATTTAATGCCGGTGAACTCTTAAGTGACCTTTCTTGGTGAGCTGGAAGATGCCCCTGTAAAGTGAATTTTGTGAAAGCGCTTGAAGCGTTGGTTTTCAGGGCTACCATTGATAGCAGACTGCTTTTTGCAGCTGAAGGGGCTACCCTGAGCGGTATAAATCAATAAAGGTTGATCTATCTAATAAAAACCGAGGGAAAATTCGGAAATTTGGTAGGGCAGTTTTCAGTTGGGTTCGATGGCGGGACACCGTAGTTGGCCGTGCATCTGTGCTCTCATAAAGCCCCACGTTGTTTTAACCAATCATAGCCTGGTTATATGGAAACTTTATTATAATTGTTAATTATTGGGCGACGTCGTCGTCGTTGTGCATACGCGCCCACAAGCAATACCGTTAGCCATGATTACCATGAGAAAAACAATTTATGGGTTCCTATGAGTATGGGGCCCGAAAGGAGGTCCGCTATTATTGGCAACAAATTATTTTCTACGATGTCAATGTACTTAGCGGAGTTAATGTTCCCTTCTACAGCAGTGAACGTTCCAACGCCTTCATAGCAAATACATCCCCAGATCATCAAATTTATCTTACATTTATGGAGAGGACAGATGAGATCGATGTGAATTGTATTTTTTTTGTCGTCGTTTCGCCAAAATATAAACAAGGTTGTTTGCACCAAGCACAATATGACTACTGTGTGACTTTTTAGCTCTTTACACCAGTCGACTCGCTATCAGCGATTGACTTCCCAAACCACCACTTTCTTCGCTGGCCTTCGTTTATATCCTTCTGAGTGCAGAATCCTTGGCACAATTTTCTTGCTGAAAGTTTGTGACCGCTTTTGCACTCGTTAAGCTTCGATGTAATGTCCTGTAATTTTAGACGTCTGTTCGCTTTAACCAGACGAAGTAAAGCGTTTCTATCTCTGTTTGTGAATTTCATTTTCCTTCCACTTCGCTTCGAATTCTCCACCGAGCTAGTCCATTTGTAGTAGCGTAAAACGCTTGCCAGCAGTTGTCCTTGGAATGTTCAACATGCAGTCTTCACAGTTCAGCTTTGTTTTTCACTGATTATGACAATGCAACAATCAATTCCTTCACTTCTGTGGCTAGTTAAACACTTTTTCGGCCCATAGTTGACTGAAAAAATTTTTTAAACATCAACATAAAAATATCAAACTTTGCATCGGCACAACTCAACGTCTCGGCAGTAAGGAAAAGCAATGTGATATGTCTTAAGCAAACCGCTTGTAATTACTTTCTTTCGCGAACGTTACAACCGTTTTTTCGATCTTTTGCTAAGTCTCTTGTTTGTTTATATTTTTTATTGATTTTGCCCGCTTATAGAGAGACAATCGGCGAGGCCTGCCTTAGGTTTTGCCGCACTTAGTGTGTAAACTTGTGCCGAAATATCTCGCGCCAAAAATAATTATAGTGACGAAAAAGTATGTCCCTCGACTGTACATTATGATTGGCTACCCGGAATGGGCAAGATGAAATGGCTTTCTGCTAATGTTTCACTGTATGTTGCTTCCTTAGATATGGAATCTACCCTTTTTATCGTTTATGAAGATCGCATGAAGTTTTCCCGGCAATTTGACACCCGTAAAGTTGTATGGTTACCATCAACCACCTATTATCAAAGGGCACCTTATGAAAGGGCACGAGATCCCACTCAGAGAATACACGACGTTTTGTGCAAGACGTTATCAGGAATTCCAGATAATACTAAGTTACTGTTGGCCAGGTCAGATTGGAGGAAGACAAACGCGATTCCGCAAACCCTTGTTGTTGAGAGGCGGGCACGTGATGACACCGCTTTCGTAACCACGATGCTGGAGATTCTCCACAAGCGCTGGGCGACGCTGGACCTCATCGCCATTATGCAAGAGGTACAAAGGACTTTACCATTCAAGAAAATTTCTCAACCTGAACTTGTTGAGAGATGGCCCCTGAGAAACGATCAAGTCATAATACACGATAGTTTGACTTGTCTTCCCAGACTTAAGAAGGCGGACGAAAATGAGTCTTAAGTGGCCCATGAATTGACACATGCTAGTATACATAGGGCCATTCTTTAGGGGTACGTG
Organism: Pachyseris speciosa; assembly: GCA_016490735.1. Classification (NCBI taxonomy): domain Eukaryota; kingdom Metazoa; phylum Cnidaria; class Anthozoa; order Scleractinia; family Pachyseridae; genus Pachyseris; species Pachyseris speciosa. The sequence continues at coordinate 680,545 of JAEMWC010000217.1, read as the reverse complement.
GCTGAGATACCTGAAGGGGTCGTATCGCGGAAACACTGATGTCCAAATAAAATACCTTAAGGCTGCGAGTGATATCTCCGAGTGATCACTCCATATTCATATATTTCAATAGACGTTTTAGCGTGTAGTATGGCCGGATGTTTTCACGAGTCTCACTGTATCTTTTTATCATCAAGACATCGAGCACAACGATTTTTCCAAATAAGGACCGACCTACATAGCCCGGCAAATAACAGATGTATCAAATCGCTGCGAGTAAGTAGCTTGGTCGCGAGTAATAATTTTTGTATCTTAAGGCCTCGCGTGATACCTTAGAAAAATTTTTCCGTATTTACAGGAGCATCTGTCGTTGAGAATAAGTAGTCTACAAATCGCTGCGACAAACTATATGACGTAATTCTTGCATTTTTAAAGGAATAGCTTATCCTTGCATGCTAGTAAATCAGTAGTCTTGGCAGCAAAAAAAAAATAGGTCCGCAATGCGTACATGTGTGGCTTACGAAATTTAGCTGCTTCGATGTGAAGCTGAAAAACTATTAGTATGTATCTGTTCTCTTATCAAGTTTCTATTACTAAAGCTACTTGTGATTACGGTTAGATAGTTTTCCATATTGTTCGTGTCAATCAACAAAACAAGATAACTAGCATACAATAGACCATTTCTGACTGAGTTCCTGAAATCCTCATTTTCAAGATGAGGGCTATTGGTTAATCTTTGTTGTGGAAAAGTTTCATTTCACAACAAAGGTTGCACATGTAGTGTCGCTTTGAAAGTGAGGATTTTAAGAACTAAAAAACTCAGCATCATCTCCCATAGTGGCCTGATAGATTCAGTCATGATTTCGTTTACCAACCAAGTGGAATTGAGATCTGAAACTTGTTTGTAGGTTGATCTTTTTTCCAAGGCAAGTGAATGTGAAACTAACTCTAGGGAAGCATTTCATATGAATATTTTTTTTGCATTTTGTGTACCAGCACATGAACACAAAACTTAAAAGAAGGGCTGAGACCTAAACGTTCACAATTGTATTTGGGTGTTGTGGGACTGTATTTTAAATAAAGAATACAGAAAAAAATTAGTGAGGTAGGTGGATATGGGGTTACAGATGGAAAAATTTAGGGAAAAAAGATAGGTGCATAACAAGATCAGAACACAAGCAATATTTTTAATGAATCATATGTTGAGTAGAATTCAATAATTCAATAATTTTTAAGCCAACAAGATTTACAATTTGACCTGGAGTGTTTTATCTAACAGAAAGTTCAATAGTTTCTAGAAATAGTAAACAAAACAAAAAGCCTGCACTGTAACTCATTCAAATAGAAAAGTTCTGGTTTCACTGGAAACAGCATTCCATTTTTAGCTGCACGTGGTTGTATTTTCAAATGTTCATAACAACAGGAACAGATCCATTCTAGGTTATCAATGCTACTTTTATTTATAATAAGCAAATATTGCCCTGCAATCGGGTTTGACAGTCTTAACTTTTCAGCAGTTGTAACACCATGTCTGTACCACAATATAAATTCGGTAAACCAAAACACTACTTCATTCGACATTTTATATTGTCCAACTTGTTTTAACATTGGTGAGCTTAAATAAAAGACATTCATATAAAACATCATTAGCATTATATTCCAAACACGATCTTTGAAACGCGACAAAGCATGTTTTCTTATAAGGAAATTGTCATGAGAGCCGATTCTTTCAACAGAGATTCCTATTTCACTTAAGCTTACTTCTGATGAAATCGTGGGCTAGCAGACTCTTGTCAACTGTGTGAGCATGGTTCGTCCAGTTCAACAGCTACAGCGTTGCAAGGACAACACAAGCAAAGAAGAATCTCTTTTGCTTTCAAGTAATTTCAGAGGCTTCAAAATACTTTCAGAGACTTTCAAGCAGGACTACTGAGCAGATTCAAGCCGTTAATACAAATGTTGGCTTCCGAGAGTCAATAAATGACTCCAAAGATTCAAGCTATGTCTACACTATGCTGGATAGGATTTTATGCCGTTGTGAAAAATACTCCGGCCTGGTGTGAACGGAAGTGGCCCAAAACCGCCGCTATCTTTCCACTAGAATCCCATCCTCGCTCCTCGTTGTTAATTTCCGTTTCGGTTCGATTCTTTGTTCACACTACTCCTGAAACTGAGTGTCACGAAAACCTAGACTCACTTTCAAGACCGCAGCGGCCCAGCATCGCTCCGACGCAAAAACCGTGCCGAAATCATTGTTTTGAATTTGAACAAAAGCCCTATCCGATATGGATTTCGTGCCGGCACAAGAGCTATCCGGTATAGTATAGACATAGCCTCAGTGTGGCGCAAAGGTCCAGAATGTTGGCCTGTGGTAGTACAAATCCTCGCTGTAATCCGCACTAAGAAGACAAGCCGACTGCAGGAAAGCCGGAGTGTGAAATCTAGGCAACAAAGATGAACGAATAACTGAATTTACAAAAATACAAAATGGCCGCTTTCTGAAGCTTATGTATTTTAGCCGAGCGTAGACTGGAACCTATCCCCGACCAATCCCTGACCGACTAAACCACGTGACAAGCCGTGACAAATCCAGCCATATCGAGCCAGGAATATATCATGGGCGTTGACATAGAGTGGTTTACAATTCGTGTAAGCCACACAAAAACTGTAGACGGTTGTAATCTTCGTATCTTAAGGGGACGAGCGATACCTTAGACAGGTTACTATGAATTCATAGGAGCATCTATTCGCTGGGAGTGAGTAATCTTCAAATAGCAAACGTTCAGTTAAGGTGGCTGGTACCAGTTTTCAGCTTTTTATGGAGTAAACTTTGACAGAAAAGAAAAACAGGCAAACCGAGGCCTTGACAACTTTTTTGCAACATGAAATTATTCATTTAATTGTTGACCAAATATGACTATTATTTCGTCATCAGTTGTTACCTTGGCAACGGTAATTAAGAAGGCCTCAATGGACTGTAACCGTTAGCCGTAAAAGGGCCAAAAAATTGAACCGCTAGGCGCAAGAAAGGCTTAAAATTTAACCGTTAGCCGTTAAGCAAATTGA
>JAEMWC010000217.1:650000-672500 GCA_016490735.1 Pachyseris speciosa | reverse complement strand
TCTAATCCGGAGGTCGTGGGTTCGATTCCCACCGAGGTCAAAAGATTTTTTCTTTGCCTCGTGTGGTTCCCTGTTTCCCTTTACTAGGGCTAACGCCCAGTGGGTTATTCATGGGTTTAAGTAGCACTTTAATTTACACTTCAGAGTTAATTCTCTGTTCCACTATTTGTGTTCCTAGTGCTACGCGGCACAACATTCATATGTACCCCTACTTTCTCTTTGCCGCGATTCACCATCTAAAATCGTCCCCGACTTTCTCTGTGCGACCTTGTAGCTCAGTCGGCAGAGTAACGGTAGATCTAATCCGGAGGTCGTGGGTTCGATTCCCACCGAGGTCAAAAGATTTTTTCTTTGCCTCGTGTGGTTCCCTGTTTCCCTTTACTAGGGCTAACGCCCAGTGGGTTATTCATGGGTTTAAGTAGCACTTTAATTTACACTTCAGAGTTAATTCTCTGTTCCACTATTTCTGAAATAATGGAGCTGCGTGGTAATAAGAACCAATGAAATAAGAGGTTACTGAGAGGTGCGTGGCATCTGCAATATCTACGGGTCTAGAACAGGCTTCGTTGGATTTAGTTCTTTTTACTGTTTTGTAGAACTTTTGGGATTTCTCAACAACTTGTGGCATGACTAAGCAAACACCGAGAGAAAGCGTGAAATTGACTAAAGTGTGAGTGGATTCTGACGTGTGCAGATACAATTCAACAGCGGGAGATAGTGAGACAATTGGGCGCTTTCCATTCAACCAAAATTTTCGAGATTTCCGGTTCGAAATCGAATGGAACGGGCAAAGTTCCGGGAAAAGTTTCCGAAAATTTAGGAATACGTTTTGAGTGCACCCTCTTTGCCGGAATTTCCAGAATTATCGAAATTTTCGTGTTCCATTCGCGATAGATGTCGATTTTAGTCTCCCTACCGAGCGTGAGCTCACGTGGACAAGCGGAAAAACCAATAACCGGACGAAGCACATCCAGCATGCCAATACACGTGACCTCGAATTTCTGGGACGTCGTCGGACGCGTTCCATTCAACCACCAAAAATTCCGAAAATTTGAACCGGTAATTTTTGTTCAATGGAAAGCGCCCAAAGAATTGGTGTAATGATGAGGTATAGTGAATGTAAGTAAACTTAAAACAACGTTCCCCTGCCGCAGCTTTAAATTTTCTTTCCGGCTGCTTGCGATCCCAGTTCCTGAAACGATCGATTGTAGGACAGATGATAATTTTTCTTTGAAACCTGAGCATTAGGCCCCGGAAAAATTCTTATACTGTAATTGAATCAACTAAAGTCGATCGAGTAGATACGGTCTTAGATAAACGCGTATTTTTCTTTAAATGGGACAAAAGTAACCTTGCTCGAAGAACGCCGAGCTCCGCCATATGTGGTTTTCTTTTTCCTTTCTTCAAATCTCGCGCGTATAAGGTGTGACGCGCGTGCTAGTGGCCAGACTCCCCACGCGAGGGAAACTGATACCAGCCACGTTAAATACAACCTGCTTCAGCTTTCGGAGAAATGAATCTGGCCCTAAATAAAATTCAGTACAAATGCAGCTCTGAAATAGTACTTTGTACTGCAAGGTCGAGTGCCTCGTTAGTCGCTCGTATTTGCTCTTTGACTCCGGGCTGTGTGCAAAATCCTGGTACTTCGCAAACTCAGGAGCCCATTACCAGGAGCGTACAACTCCCATACTAAGCCTATGTCACGGCATTTTTACAGACCGATCTATTTTTAGACTATATTTTCCCGCGAAAAAGGACAACAAGGACGGCGACGGCAACGAGAGCGCCACAAAACAATAGTTTTAATGAGCGAAAACAAAGGCTTTGTACGTGTAGATCCTTGTGGCACGTGCAGCGACTTGTGATTGGTCATTGGACTCCAGCAGGAGTCTGATTTTGGCGGGAAATTTAATCTAAAAATAAATTGGTCTGTGAAAACGCCGTGAAAGTAATATAGGGCAGTTGTACGCTCCTGGTGATGGGCTCCTGGCAAACTACAGCCTCTGATACCAGGAGTCTTCATAGTTCTTGTTCACCTCAATTACAAAGCGCTCAACAAAAACCGGCTCGAAAGTCTCGCCTAACGCTAGCATCTTCTTTATTCAGTCGTCACTTTCCGCCAAAACGTGGGCAGTTTCAAGTCTTCTAGGGTAGACTCGAAGCTGGAAGGACCGTTCGATTCGTTCGACTATTTCCCTTTTTTCCGGGGAGAAAGGGGGGAAGGGGGGGGGGGGGGGAGGGTAATTGAAAAATAAAAAAAAGGAACATTTCAGTTGAATTTTTTTAGAAGACTATAAACTGGATTCGAAAAATTTAATCCTTCAATAGTCTTTTTCAAAATCGATAACTGACTTCCAGGAATTTCATCTTGTTTTCAAATTCCAAATTTTACTTTGTTTTCGCAAAACCGAGAAATGAATTTTCAAAAATATATTTTTCCAAGGCCGTTCTCAATAAAAAAAAAATGGGAAATGAAATCGAACAGATAATTTTCATTTTTCATTTCACACTTGGCAACACGCATTCGTCCGCGCTCTCAGCTTAATATATGTATACATTTCTCTCAACCGAGCTTGCGTTGCCTGTGTATCACCAAACCCTCCATGTTGGGTTAAAGCTTTTAAGGAAAGATTTTTTGAATTTCTTTGCAGAGAATCTGCTTTCTCCGCTTGATAATGTCTGAGATCGCATACAATGATTTAGTTTTTGAAGTAAGTGAGAGACTGGAGGCTCTTGGTGTACTCAATCGATTATTGTTTATGTGCAGAGGGAAATTAGCGTCTGGAAGCGAGGGCAACATCCAAGATGTCCGCTCGTTGTTTATAGAGCTAGAAGAACGCAATTACTTGGGAATTGATCGTATGGAGGTAATGAAAGACCTCCTTAAGCGTTTAAAAGAGTGGAATCTTTTCGGAAAAGTGAAAAAACTCGAGAGTGAAAGAAAGGATTACATCGGTTTGCTAGAGCAGATGATTTGTGCACTCGAGGAAGCCAATGATTTGGAACGACTGATCGCCGTTTGCAGTGCGAAGACAGCAGTGGCAATTGAAGGAAATGTTCGAGATGTCAGGACATTGCTTAAAGAGCTGGAGAACTACAACTGCCTCGGAGTTGACCGTCTCGGCCCTTTGAAAGAAATTTTGAAGGATCTGGAGAAAGAAAGCTTATTAAAGGAAGTCGAAGAGTTCGAGAAGAGAAGATGCGAAGACGAGGAGTTTGAAAGAAGAAATGGTAAGCTCTTCATATAATCTCATCTTTTGTAAGGTTAACCAAATTTACTCGCACGTTTACGTGTGTAACTGCAGCATGACCATATAAAAGTGCTGAGGGTGTTAGACCCGTTTCAAACGTCGTGCTAGTGCCATGCTTAGCTGGCTCGGCTGTCACACGACTCCAGCACGACTTGGTTTCAGACGTCGAATTTAATTCCGTCGAATAAAAAGTTGTTGCCCAATCTCGTAGGCAGAATCGTCGGGTGCCGTAATCAAAACACTGACCAGCCATTGTACGAAGAAAATCCAAAATGTTCATTTATGAATTGAGTTCCGTCGACGCGGCAGTAGCACGACGTTTAAAACGGGCCTTTGTTATATGAAGTCATCAAACTAATTAATTCTGTGGTGATCGGAAATCCGTCTGCCGTGTTTGCAGGCTTACCTAACGGAATCAAAGAAATAAGACATATCTGTTTAGTACACAGTCGATTTGCGGCGAAGCTGCGACGGCAACGGGAAAAAATGAGCTTACGTGTTAGGATATATAGTAATCGAACAACACCACTTTAGCTCAAAAATATCACATATTTTTTAAAACACATAATTGCCTGACACGTTGATTTAAGTTCAGTGTGTGGCTGTGCATATTTCAGGAAATATTATCGATCTGATTTTGACCGATGGCAACAGCCGAATTTCCCACTAGAATGTCAGTTCATTGATTCATTATCAGCCGATTCTCAAGGCAAATAAACCACAATGACTCCGTCGATTATCTGATAGTATTCCGGCCAACACTCCGACACAAATAGAAGGATTGGTTACAAAACAAAAGCGGCTTTTATGTTGGCTCATGCCACACAGCCCTTAAGAGACACTCCCGTAGACAATGTCAAGGTCTTTTGTTAGGAGCTATGTTCGGAAACTGCAGCCTTGTGTGTGTTCTCCAGAGGTCTTAGACTGCTACTTTAATAACTTCGAAGAGGTTATGCCATCAGTTTCAAAGCTGATCGATGATCAGATTGCCAAGATGTTCGGCTGCACGAAAATGTCTAACCATGTGAAGCTTTTCGCTTAATTCTATCGGATATACTTCAATGACCATACTGCTTCTTGAAGATCACAATTTACAGCCTCCAAGAGTGAAGCGTGCTTTTGCGAAATCTTGAAATGAATATGATGTTGTACTCGGTGGTCCCAGAAATACTGCTTCCACCTTTCGACAAATCGATAAACGTGTTAACTAAGTGCATGCTAACAGCTGTGAGAAAACTTACAGTCAACTAGTAGTTGTTCTCGACCTGTATGTCCAGGAAGCCCAACACGTTCAGTGTTAGAATGGCAATCAAGAGTCAATTGAGTTTCGCCCAATTTTTATTTATGAAAACATAAATGAATCATACAGCGAATGCTTCCTTTTTTCCCTCTTCAGCTCGAGCTGCTGCTGTTGTAACATCAGTAAGAGCCACTGGTGAAAGGGTGGTAGGAGGTGAGTTAAGAATGTTTGCAGTTAACACCATCACAGATTAACAGTTATACATTTGCGAGAATTAATATATGAAAATCATATATTAGAACTGCGGATTAAAGAATTAATATGTGAATGATCATCGCGGTCATGAACACTAGTTACGCAGTACTTAGTGAAGATAACGCCTGAAAAAAAAATTCAGGCTTGTACGAGATTCGAACCCACGACCTCTGCGATACCGGTGCAGTGCTCAAGGAAACTGGTTTTGTTGGTTCGTAATATACCCGCAAGTGATGAACTGAATATGTGAGAGTGAATATATGAAAATCATATATTTGAACTGCGGATTAAAGAATTAATATGTCAATGATCATCAGGGTCATTTAAAGTGGTAACGCAATTCTAAAGAGAACTGATGAACTTTTTTCCTGTTATATGTTCCTTTACCCCTTGCAGTAGACTAAACACTCCAAAAATAAAGAAAAATGACCTCACAAAGTAGTCTTGAGCAAAAGTCCTGGTAGTTTAAAGTGGTTGCAGGGATATAATGTATCAGAGCACAATCAAAAGTCCGGCTTCCCATGCCGACAAGATGAACGGAGTCTATCTGCAAGGGCCTCGAACTGAACCCGGGATTGTTATCCCCGTATTCATTTCTTAGTAATGAAGAGAATCAACGCCTTTAAAGTAAAAAGCGCTAAAATTGCCAGTTTCGCCTTTAATTTTAGTTTTTGCCCCTGAAGGAGTAACATTTGGACGTTATAAATTCAACATAGAATTTTACTGTAAAAACCCTACTATCATTTAGAAAGATTTATCATCACGTTCACGGCAAACGCCAGATTCTTTTTATTTTCCTTTTCTCGAACGAATAAGTATATGGAAACAAATATCAGACAGTTTGCAATACCGCCGCGTTTTCAATATGTACAGAAATTCAGAATGCTGACAGTATTTCTCGGTTTAAGTCTGAATTAAGAACATTTCTCCCGAATCGACTGCCCTTATTTTGAACGAGCTGCTTTATGCTTTGATGCCTGTGGGTGTTTGTTTGTGTGCTTGCTAGCTACGCCTAATATAACAAGAGGCTACAATTAGCCTAAACCCGGGCTTGCAAAAAACAGTATTGTATCCCTAACTTAGTGCTAAACAAAAGAATAGAGGGAAGTCTGTCTTTCTTACATCGGACGCATTGTGTTTAGCTTGTGTTGGCTGGAGTCTATTTCTTTAGACCCCTATCAACATATATTCCTCTAAAATACAGCTCAACCATTGAGAACAATAATTATAACACTTGTAAAAAATATTTCTAAAAGAACAAGAAAAAGAGAAACAGAAAAAATAAAGCCCGTGATATATACCACTAACAGACATCGAACCCGGTTTAGCTGCGTCGAAGGCAGGAACAATGACCTTTAGGCCACAGAGGTTTATCATTATGCAGGGGTGATAAAAATAGTGTATTGATTCCAAAAAAAAACTAAGTACACTTGTTTTCGCTTCGATGGATAATTGTTTGAGAAAGGAAACGCTTATCGAACGATGTAGGATTTTTTCGCATAAATGTGAATGGAGTCTCGGTGAAATGTGAGTAGAAAATTAATTAGCAGAGTGAAACTGTTTACAAATACGTCAATCCAGGGTCATTTGAAACACAAGAAAGGAACGTTTCTGGACAGTTTCAAGGGACGCTAGTACATTTGTAAAAACTAATCGCTTATCATTCAAAAATTAAAGTCCAGAAATTAAAATAAAAAATTAACTACCTGTCAAAGTCTCAGGGGTGTATGATATCCCGTACTTGAGTTATTCAACAAAATGTACATCTCAATGGAGCGGATACAGGGAACACGGCAGTCCATCTGGAGTTAAATTTTGGTCATGTTAAAAGCTTTCTTCTCGCTGTTGAACTTGCAAACATTCGTATGGACACTTCTCTTAACATATTAGTTGTTCAGACTTCAAAGACACAAGGTGAATCGACGCTTTCCGATACGTGACAACAAGTATCATTCTTGCTGTTGATATGAGATTTATACTTCCGAATCACTCGGCCGTGAAAGGTCAAACTCCCTTTGTCTGTATGTCTCTAATTTTTGGCGCTCCCCTCGCGTCGCGTCTCCTCGCAACTTCGCGCGCGCACGTGCCCCCACAATCCGTCGCCAAAATTAGAGACTACTCGATGTCTACTGAAGCAGACACGGGGAAACACAGCAGTCCATCTGCCGTTAAGTTTACTCATGTTAAAAACTTTCTTCTCGCCGTTGAACTTCCAAACATTCGCATAGCTACTTCTCTTAACATATTGTTTGTTCAGACTTCAAAAGCCACAAGATGAATCGACATTTTCCCATACGTGACAACACGCATCACTGTTGTTAAAAATAGTTAGCGCTTGCGCAGAAACGCCGGAAGTGCCATTTGTGGATGATACTCGACGACGAAAAAGAATTCGAGAACCGTCGGTAGTTCTAGACCCGGGCGCCGCGCGAGACGCGCGCAGCCCGGGTAATTATTATTTCAAAGTTTTAGTTTTTGAGGAACCTGTAGCCCGAATAAGCCTAATGTTTTCTCTATGGGCATCCTCGCCATATATGCTTCTCTTTCATTTGTTATTTAATATCTTTTGTATTATAATACATATTTATATTGTAACCTAGTGCAACAAAAATAACAAAAAATATTAACTGAAACTAAAAATAACTCCAACTCAGAAGCCCCCTGTCTGGCATCACAAAGCTGGATTGATGGGTAGAGGCGATCCTCTGAAAGAAAACAGAGGTGATAAGCAATTTCACACGACGCGGGCCGCCTAAAACTGTGTTCGATCAATTCACGAAGTAAAATTGTGTTCCTAGCCGTTCTGTGTTTGGATTCCGTGACCTCGCATGCCAATTTTGGCGAGTTTTGACTTTTAAATAACGCAATCAGTGCAATATTTTGTCAGCAGGACCGGGTGGCTTGATACTTATAAAAAATATCTGAAATGGAAATTGGCGGGCTTTCAGGCTACCGGTATACAAGAATTTCCCAGAATTCCTTTGGGTCACAAACGTCACAATTAAAGACCAGTGAGAGCAACTGAAATCAAACGCGTTATCCACGTCGCGCTAAAAGAAGTGAGCAGGAAATTGTGGAGAAGATGGTAAGAAGTGGAGTCGAAGTTTGCTGACGCTGTAGACTTTTAGCTTTAAGAGGAATTTTTGTCTTCAAGACAAAGTTGCGTATTTTACGGTGTTGTCCGGGGGAGTATGGGGTTTTGCAACAGAATAAAAGGTTATATTCAAAGAAAATTGGAAGTTTTGGTCAGTTTAGAGGGTGATAAAGTCTAATCAACTGATTATTTGGCAATAATAATGGTTCATTTCAAACAGAGCCCGGAATTTGAGAAAGTTGTGGGTTTTCAAGGTAGAGTGCAAAAATGCATCTTGTTCGTTGGTAAACCTGTTGGAAACGAATTAAGCGATGTGAGTGAGCTTAGTGGTTTAGCCCTAACTCAGACCATGCCAGTCTTGAGTCCGGACGGCTCTATTCTGAGTTCAAAGTACTGACTATTAAGCCACCGCGCCTTCCACATTAAAATCAGAACCTCAAGGAGAGTTTATTCTTAATCAGGGTTATCAACAGGGATGTTTACAGTGAGCATTTTACGAATTAAGTGAGTGATTGATTGATTGATGGATTGTTTGATTGATTGATTGATTGATTGATTTGCTGATTTTGTAATTGATTGACTGATTAAGCATACATTTTTTTTCATCAATGGTTTTCAAAATTCACTAATTTCTTTGTGGTGTATCCGTTTGAAACTGTATCTTGAAGTTTTGCTCATTTTATTGAACCATTTTCATTATTTCTACCAACAGCCGTTTCAGTTCATTGCACGTTTCGGAACATAAGCGGCGCCCTGTTGTTAGTCGGCACTGGGTTAGTCCTCCGTAGATGCTCCAGTCTCAAAGAGTTTGTCGAAGCGTTTAGAGAAGCCATCCTGCCGGCAGCCAATGCACTGCGAGCGATAAGTGAAGGGTCTGTTTGCTTCACTGTTCAGGCAGAACACGGATCAGCTCTGGAGGCATTGTGGCAAAGATACCGCGATGGCACTCTACAGAAAGATCTTCAGAAGTTTCTGGTGACCGATGAAATCAAACAACTGGCAGATGGAGGGGAAGTGACGGTGGGTGTCTACATTGATGAACAGGAATTCAAGAGTAGCCTTTCAGATCTGAAGAACGTTGAGCAACAAGGTGAGTGGCATATCACTATTACAACTTTGAAGCAGAAAAGGCTTTATGAGATAATTTTCCCTGAAGTTTCACTGCTGACTCTTGTTGCTCATTATTGCTAGTTACCAATCCGGCAATAGTATTGGAGGACGGGTAGTTCCACTGACGCCATGGTGAATTTATATTCTTTGGTAGGCGCGCACTACGTTTTAAGCATTGTCTGAAACTGCTTTTAACATGCAATTTAATTGTTGTCTGCTAATACTTAAAAATTGTCCTGCGAAATCGCGTGGAATATCGCCTGATACTTAGCCGACGAGGCCGTAGGCCGGGTTGCTTAAAATCAGGCGATATTCTGCAAGATTGAGCAGGATAATTCAACACACTAATGACAAACTGTGTTATTCAACACACTAATGACAAATCACAATTTAAGATCAGGCGATATTCTGCAAGATTGAGTAGGATAATTCAACACACTAATGACAAATCACAATTTTCTGTGTTTATTGCAAAAAAAAAAAAGTTGGCCCAACACCGCTGTTGAGTGCGCACGACGAATATTGAGCGCTATATGACCATATTTGGACGTTGTCATTTATTTATTTATATACATTATTTATACAGAAATTCCAGTTCAGCATAGCTGGTTTAAATGGAGATCTGTACAATATAATATGAATAAATAAAACAAAACAAAAGAAGTCAATCAAAGAGTTCATAGAGGTGAGAATTAACTGAGCTGATTTAGATGTTGCTTGACTTTCAGTTTAAAACTAGTAAGAGACTGATCATGGTGTAAGTTACGAGGAAGAGTGTTCCAGGATTTGGCGGCATTGTACTTAAAAGATGTTTGAAATTTAGTTGTCTTGGCAAGAGGCAGGCGGATAAGCACGCACTTTCATTGCGTATGACCTTGAGACTAAACTGTCAGTTTTCAATTAACATTTATTACTTAGCTGGGCCCGGTTGTTCAAAAGAGGGCTGGGGTTAAATCGGCCTAATCTTGAGTTAAACAGGCTAGTTTCGAATTGTGCCGGAAGACAAAAGGAAGCAAGTCGAGGTTCAGGTGAATAATTGCATTTTCCTTTGTTTTTGACAAAAGAAAATGCTAACTGTTCCCCTGAACCTCGACTTGGTTCTTTTGTTCTTCCGGCACAATTCGAAACTAGCAGCAGATTTGTTGCGTTGTTCAGCGGCAGGTTAACGCTAACCTCAGGTTAAACAGCGGGTTGAATTAACCCACCAAGCGAGCAGGGTTAAATAGTTAACCTCCGGTTAAATAAGGAATAGAAATGGTGACTTGTTGTTTTGCGATTTACGCCGAAGGGACAGGAAAGGAGATTTAGAACCGAAACTCAGTGCGAAATCGAGGATTTCACAGGCGAAGAGCTGCGTGCTTGTTACCGCTTTCGACGAGTCTATTTTAGTTATTAACAATCTTGTTGCCGGTGATATAAGTCGGACGGAATCACGCCTTACCATTGCTCCACCAAGTTTTAATTGCCCTCATATTTCACGCCAGTGGAAGTTATATTATAGGCGACACCTTCGGTGTGGAGAATAGAGTAACTACCGATGTGTCTCGGGCTTTGATGGTGAAACAGCCCCGCTCTAAGAAGTGGCCTTCGACGAACGACGATTGCGCCACAATTAAAACCGAATTTTATCTTCGCGGAGCATTTCCTTGTGTAATTGGATGTGTTGACGGAACCCACGTCAGATTACAAGCTCCCTCGCAATACGAAGATAATTATGTCAACAGGAAAGGTTTTTACTCCATCAACGTGCAAGATGTCTGTAGCCATGACGGTGGGTGGACGTTTTGCTAAGGCAAAATGCGCAAAAGAATAAGAAAACGTAAGCATTTCAAAAGAAAATTCGAACACGAACCAAATAATGTGAGGACCGAGCTCTAACCGCAACAAAAATCTTGTTTAACTTATATTGTTGCCCGCTGGCCGGGACGCACACACGATATTCATGTGCTCCGTACAAGTAACATTTGTACTTATTTGCAAATTTGCAAAGCAATCATAGTTCCCCCGACGATGGAGTCCTTCCGGAATAAAACCACGCCACTTCTGACTTGCCCGTGTACAATGATGCTTAGTTTATGATACGTTTTGAAGCCCATAAAAATGTCCAAAACTGGAAATAAAGGCTAAATGTTTTTGGAAGAGGCATTTCTTATTTTCCTTCAGTTTGTAGGCAAGAAGGATACCAAAACATTCCATCAAAGACAGCTATCTAAAAGTTTATTTGTTTGTTATTCCCCTGTAAGGAATGATTTACATGGTACAATTTTTTCTTACACCGCAACTTACAGCACTTATCATGTAGTCTTAATCAATTAGATACACAACATAATCACAAATATGTGCGACATGAAATGTATGCCATAGCATCATAAAACATGTTGTAAAATGTTGCAACATGTCATGGCCTCAGTAGATGCTGAAAATTGTTTATAGATTTTGCTTGCTGCAAGTGACACAAGAAAGTTGCACTGTGTAACTTGGCCTTTAGGAGAAAGAGTCAATTTTCTTATGACTGGTAAAATAGTTTAATAACTAACTATTAATAACAATCATCTCTACTCGTTTTGGACGCAAAGAAGTAGTTGAATTGTTTGTTTGTTTTGTCAATGTATTGCTTGCAAGCAAACGAGTGTTTTTACTCCGCTTGGCTGACTGTTTCTCAGCGTCGGTGCCTCAACAGTGTTAAGAAACTTTTGCTCTTTTGTTATTAAATGTAATCGCAATGAATCCTCGTAAAAGTAATGATTAGTATCACTTGTGTTTTGCGCAACGAGGGCAATTTCAGCAACTTCTGAAAACACAAGTGACATTAATCCTCAATTTTACTCGGCCCATGTGATTACCTATCCAAACTATCTGTTATAGTGATTTATGTAGTTCATATGAGCCTGCGCTCTACAACGGTCTCTTGTATCATACATGTGCTTTTATCAATACAATCAGTTCTTGTGATCCGCCATCTTGTGTGCGTGTGTTTTCATCCTTGTGTGAACTTCCCTTCGAGAACATAACATTTTCTGGCAACGAGGAACGAGGTATGCCGAGCCTGGGGAAAACAGAAGAGTTTAATCTTGCCTCGACGAACATTATTCGCTACTTGGAGCGCTTGGAACAGTATTTTTTGGCGAACGGTGTCCCACCAGATTCGACCGACTCGCACAAACGACGAGCGACCCCAATATCTGTGATCGGTTCTAAACCCTATCAAGAAAACCGGATCAAGTTTGATAACAATAGGCTTTGTTCTAAGACCAAAAAATGACCTAATATGGTCATTTTTGAGCAATAGCAGCAACAGGTTCAAAAAACACGCGGAACTTCCGAAATTTAGGATTAGCATACGAGCGGCAAGTTTAAATCATCGGAAAGACCGAAGAAAATACAAATTCTCCCTGGGGGAGGGTATGCTGGTAGAGTTCTTTCGGTGGAAAAAGTTACGCTGGGGTGGCTGGTGGAGATAACGGTTGCTATAAAAACAATCGAACGCTGCAGTTTACGACAAGTATAACATCGACATTGCTTGTTTCAGTACTATATGCCTTTCATCTTTCAGCTTCAACCTGGAAAAAGATATGTACCAGTCCATCATTCGTAGGCTCGTTAAAGGAAGGAAAGTATACAGTCGAGTGAAATTATAAACGAGGACTAGACAAGATCGGAAGCTGCGGTTATGGTTTGGTCAGGGATGAATAACTGGAGATTGAAAAAGCAAATATATCCACGCCATTAGCTTCGCACTTGCCGTTCAATTACGGCTTTGCCGCTTTCACGATTTATCTACCATATTTGAGAGCATTCAAATATCGCGCTCCATAAATCAGAGTCAGTAATAAGCGTGCATTAAGAACTGGATAACATTCTCCTCCCACAATTTGTTTCTCGTTCGCGTTTGCCGCCATGTATACTGCATCGCATATAGTCCAAAAAATCGATACGAGAAGAGCGTACACTTTTTCAATCAAAGTATTTGCGTGCAGTGACCTGTGAAAGGTCACATCCAAAAAAATCTCTTCAATTAAAGCGCAAAGGTGTTATAAAACGGGTAACAAAGAAAACAATTACCAAAAATAAGTCGCACTTCCCTTTTTGACATTACGTGCCGCTCGCTCCCTTGAAACGAAAACAGATGAACTCTGCGTAGAGCTAGGGAAAAATTCTGATCACAGGCTCTGTACAAAGTTAAGAAAAAATGTTCCGATCAGTATATTTTTTTAAAATGACGGTTTAAAACATTTTTACAAACTTGACGAGCAAGACCTTAAATGAAAAAAATTCACACCTCCTTTGCCAAGTGCCGCGCGCTCGATTGAAAAGAATGGAAATTAATCATAATGCCCGCGCTCTGTGAAAACTTGAAAAATTGTTTTAAGCAGAATCCAGCTTCTTTGAAAAACAATCTCTAATGGCATGACGTGTTGGTTTATAAAAATGAGGACCTCATTACTAAACAGCTGAGTGGACAAACAACGTCTTTAATACTCACTCACTTGAGACATTCTACAACTGATCAAGACTCGGCTGTCGATTACGCACAACAGCATAACGTACAGTGACAAAATTTTTTTTCGTGCTTTGATAAACACTTGGCGACTTGAATTTAGAGAGAGATGATCTGAATGAGTCACTACATTACGGTTAATTTTTGAAGTACCGACCTTCCCATCATTCCGATGCGCCCAGCGACGGTCAATTCTTCCTTGGGTACACCGGTGGAAATTGATCGTGCGAGAGCAAATATATACCTCCCCACTCCCCCTAATGCAGCTAATTTGTCATGACGACAATTTTTGCGATGAAAATGAGCTTTTCGCTAAGTTTCGGCAAAAGTCCTTCAGGGTTACTTATAACAATGGGGCTATTGTATTAAACTTAACGAAGGAATCTGATCCGGTACAATGGACCATTTCGTGATGCGAGTAGCGGATCTCTGCTCTCCAGTTTCTCCGTCGGCCAAAACCTACGCACAACTTGCGACCATTCTGAAGAATCATTTCGCTCCGAAGACCTCGTCATCGCCGAACGATACCGATTTCACAACTGCAGCCAGCGAGAAGTAGAGAACGTGACCACTTTCGCCGCCAATTTGGAACACCTCGCGCCCACATGCGATTTCGGGACTCACCTCAATGAAGCTCTAGCAGTAAGGAAATTCAAAAGAAGCTTCTAACTGAAGAACACACCTTAGATGGGGCACTTAAGATTGCACTCGGGGCAGAAGCGGCTGAGGAAGACGTCGCTAGTTTCTCTCAAGGCGCCGCGGCTCTGGTAAACAAGCTGGATTCGGGGAATCGGCAGACTTTTCGTCCACACAAATCTCGCAAGTCTCCTGGCAAGGGCCAAGGAAACAAGCCTTCTTCCCAGCTCAATAATACTGGTACTTCTGAGTGCCTCAGCTGCGGGAAATCCGGCCATCCAAGCTCACAGTGCAAACACAGGAGTTACACGTGCCATTCCTGCGGCAGAATGGGGCACATCACAGATGCCTGCAAAAGCAAACCTCAGAAGGTTCACAAGGTGGAACTGCCAGAATCTCCACAGTTTGACCCCCCCTTCGGATTCAGTTGATCCATTTTCGGTTGCTATCTGCAATTACTAGTCGAGTTAAATGGAAATTCCCTTCGTATGGAATTAGACACGGGTGCTGGTGTTTCACTCATCTCACCGCAGGAGACGTACAACAAGCACTTCAATGGCACTCCGCTCCAACCCTCTGCTACTCATCTACACACCTACACAGGGGACCCAGTCCAAGTTTGTGGTAAATTCCATGTTCAACTCCAATATCAAGGTCAGAATGTAACTGTGCCACTTCTAGTAGTTAAAGGTTCCGGGCCATCTCTCTTTGGAAGAGACTGGCTCTCACACATCAAACTCGACTGGAGGAAAATATGCAGCATCCGTGTGTCTGATGCAAGCTTGCCACAAGACATACAGGCACGTTTACATACCACAATTCAGTCTCACCTCAGCGTCAGCCTGGCCTTGGGACCGGATCTCACCAGTCATGTGCTCGGTCAACAAGGCAAGATGAAAATGCACCATGACAGGCATGCCAAGCTCCGGGAAATGGCTGTGGGTGACACTGTGGTCTTGTTCGTGACCATTTGTCTAGTCAGAAGTGGCAACCCGCAATATGCGACAACACTCCTCACCGCACT
Source organism: Pachyseris speciosa (assembly GCA_016490735.1). NCBI lineage: Eukaryota > Metazoa > Cnidaria > Anthozoa > Scleractinia > Pachyseridae > Pachyseris > Pachyseris speciosa. The sequence goes on along the minus strand of JAEMWC010000217.1, from coordinate 657,392 downwards.
CTTACCAAGTCCAGTTAGATGACGGGCGAGTTTGGAGGCGTCATGTGGAATGTGTTTTAGAGAAAAATCCCAGCCTTAAGCCAGTCGAATCAGGTACACCTCCTGTGGAGGCAGTGACTTCAGCAACGTCGGCAGCAGTTGTTCCACATTCTCAGTCTGCTATGTCAGCCAATGCCAGCACACCACCACTGGATGATTCGGGTACAAAAGACACACCATTTGCCCCTCCTACACCGGTGCTGTGAGTCCACAGAACGATTTTCGCGTATTATATCGCTGAAACGATGTTTTGTGGTTCATTTGGTTGCTTTTTATCGGGAGTGCACGATTTGTTTGTTGAGGTGGCTAATAAACGATCAAACATTCGTAACGCCAAATGCTGGATGAAAATGTTTGATGTAGATCAAACATGGAAAACCATTTCAATGCCAAGTTGAAAGAGGTGGTTAAATGGTAAAAAATGTCAGGGTCCCAGGGCTCCGGACTCAAAATAGCGGGGCTCCGGGACTCCGGACCGACATAAACAGGGCTCCAGGGCTCCCGAGAAATTGATCAAGGGCTCCAGGCTTCACTATGCTTTATTGCTTTAATCCAAAAGCAAATCCTAGAATTAAGAAAATACAGCAATTCCTATTTTTTTAAACGCTGTTTTTATAAGTTTATCTCCACTCTACAGTACTCGTGTTGTACAGTTAGCTTGAGTTATTAATCAGTTATGACCAATGGATAGATTTAATAGTTTGACGCAGTGAATGACGAGTTAAGCTTCGAAGGTTAAAATGCGTACCACGATGTGACTTATCCAAACGTTGCTTGCTCTTTCTTACTTTGTCATGGCATTTTCGTCAAAAGGCGAGGACTGTTGAGCAAAGCTACGTGATCCGTAGAAGAGCAGCGCCAGCAAGAAAAGCGTGCACATGTCCGACGACTCTCGGCAGCTACTTCAAGCACTTTCCAATGCAACAATTGTCAACGTTTCTGCAGATCCCCAGCGGGTCTGACTGCCCACACGAGAGCCTGTTTAAGATTATCTATTGCATAACTTGTACGATGTGCAAAATGTTATACATCGGCGAAACAGGAAGACGACTAGGTGACCGATTCCGAAAACGTTTACGTGATGTCGAGAAAGATGACAAATATGCATCCAAACTAGTCGCCCGGCATTTTAATCTCCCTAGCCTTTCCGAACAGCACATAGTTCAGTTCAGTTCAGTTCATGTTGAACTCCGGCCTTTCCCTACACCAAAGTACTACGGAAAGCCATAAAAATCTCGAGCAAACATTCATTTTTTAAATCGGTTCTCTTAATCCCCACGGTATCAACGAGCGCTTTTTATTCAATTAATTTATTCCTGTTTTTCACGTTACCATGTTACCACCAATAGCGTAGCTCCACATTCTGTATATAAACCATAAACAACCCACAATTCCTCGATTCGCTCCGACGAAGGGCTAACGCTCGAAACGTCAGCTAATCGAATCCCTGTACGGGGGTCAATTTACATTATCAACTCCGTTGATAAACCAAATTTTCCTGTTTAAGATAGGCCTCAACTCAAATACAAGACGGTCATCTTCGGCAACGAAGGACAGCCATTATTATTTATTTATTATTTTCGTCACTAGACTTGTGCAGAGGACATTTGACGAAGACTACAATGACAACCAAATTAAAATATCTGATACTTGAGATACTGTCAACAGTGCAAACGCGTTATGTGGATTTTTCCTATGTCTAGATAGGACAAAAGTTGACTTTACAAACCAGAATCGTGCAGTATATATCTCGGTAATTTAGAGTTTAAACCTTTATAAATCAGGACGGGGGCAGTTGTTATAAGCGGTGCTAAGTGTGCATTATGCACAACGCACGCTCAGGACACAAACGGAATAGCATCATTACAATGAAAAGAATGAATGAAATTAGTCTCATATGAATAGAGGGGGTTAAAGTAGTGGTGCTGCGTCGGTGGGGCGGTGAAACACGAAAATTTGGTGTATCAACGGAGTTGATAATGTAAATTGACCACTGCAAAGAGATTAAAAAAGCTGACATTTCGAGCATCAGCGCACGTCAGAGCGAATCGAGGAACTGTGAGTTGTGTATAGTTTAATATTCAGAAGGTGGAGCTACGCTTGGTGGTAACGTAGTAACGTGAAAAACAGGAACAAATTAATTTATTGGACGAAATTCAAAAGCGTTCGTTCATAACGTCGGGATTAAGGGTGCTGATTTGAAAGATGAATTTTTGCTCTGAAATTTAACCTTCGGTTAGCCCTAACCTGAGGTTACTTAAACTTGTGTTTTGAACCGGGAACCGGGCCCAGCGGTTTACCTGAAGGCCAACATTTGCCGTCGGGTGGTATTTAAGGTAATGTTAGACATCGTGTTCCCTGGCAGGAATGACGTTAATCCTCAACTTCTGTCAGCGAAAACGTTTGTTGTTATGGAAAAACAGAAGACTCTGAGAGCAGCAAACACCGTCGTTTAAACCAGCCATAAGCTTTCTGTGTTCGTTTCTGATTTAAAGCATTTGTTTGTTTCTTGAAGGTCCTGTTGGTCTGGAGATTGAACAATCCAGATACTTAGATCAAGAAAGATTCGTTTTCGTGGAAGATTATTTGAAAAAAGTTGAGGATGCTCGTAGCATGACAACAGAAAGAAGTGACAGCGGAATGCCGGGAACTCATAGTGCATCTTCTGAACTTGAAACGGAGGAAACAAACGGTACATACTGATATAACTTACTTTAAAGAAATGATCAAGAAGATATTTTCTAGTTTGGCTCGATTTGCTCGCTGCTATCTCATTTTGACGTTACTTCTTGCTTACTAGTGGGATTCTACATGAGCAGGTAACGAAGACTTCTCGTGGAGTGACAATCATTTTGCGTATTCCATTTCTCCTCTTGACCTCCATGAACCAGATTTTAAACCCTCATTACTTGACTTTTTTTGCAGCGTTTTGTGCATTGCTTTTGAAGGGAAGATTTCTTTGTTTTCAATTGAATTTGTTTTGTTTTGCTTAACTTTTAGATGCCACTGGCCAGGTTTTCTTGAAAGACCTAAATAAAGCAATGACTGGGGAATTGTCAAGGAGACTTGAGAAAGACCCAGTTGCCCTGGGACGGTTTTGTCAAGTATTTGGTCTTGACCATAGCCAAATGCTTTGCAGAAGACTGCCCATCATCAGCGAATTATTTCCCGACACACCAGTGAAACTCTTAAAAGACGTTTTTAAGGCCTTACAGCTATACGACCTTGAAGATCTATTGGAGAAAGGAAAGCTGTGTACGCTTCGTCCCACCCTTCCCTTCAAAGAAATAGAAAAGTTACCGCATGCCAGCAACCGCCCCACAAACTTTTACAGTAGGGTGGAAGTTTTGATTTTTCACGGCAGTAAAAATGCTGCAGACGATGCTGAAGAAAAACTTGGATCATTTTTTAGAATGTTTGATTCACGGAGCGAAGTAACTTCGGTGACGTTTGACTCTAACTCATTACTCGCGACATCTAACGATCTATTGAGGATTCAATCCGACATGAGGAGAGAGGAACAACGATTAGCGGTAGGTGGATACTGGAAGGAAGGAGACTGGAAGTACGGAGACAAGAAAGAGTTGGTATTGGCAAGGGAGCAGTGGACAAAGGAAAGGAAACCGAAGATCCTGATGGAGATAAAAGAGAAGGAGGAAGAGATGCAAAAGAGTATAGAGCAGTTTGAAATCGCTGTTACAGCTGTTGTGAACAAATGGACACGCATGAAAGGTGTGTAAGTTTGTTTTGTTTTGTTTTGTACTTTTTTCAACTTAAAATGCGTGCTAACCAGTTTTTCACGTACCTTTTGTTTCTCATATATCCAGTCAGTTAAATGTTTGGGTTTCAGTTCGCCAGCAACCAGTTTCACACTAATGACGATATTTACTCTCTCAATGTATGCTTACCTTTCAGTAGGTTGCTATACTTGGCAAAAAGACAAAAAAAAAGTGGAGAATATGGCTTCATATTGTTGCAAATACCGCTTAATGGTTCACTATGTCTTCTCCTTAGACATGGAATCTACTCTTTTTATCATTTATGACGATTGCACATTTCTACCTTACGACTTTGCGGAAAAAGTACGTGACGTTTTCTGCAAGACGTTAGCACTGATTCCAGATCATACAAAGGTACTGTTGGCCTACTCAGGCTGGGTGAGTGTAAAAGCAGTTCCCCAAACTCTTCTTATTGATTGGTCGTCAAATGACAACACCACTTTCCTAGCCACGATGTTGGAGATTCTCCACAAGCGCTGGGCAACGCTGGACGTCATTGCAATTATGCAAGAGGTTCAAAGAACTTTACCTTTGAAGATGATTTCTCAACCTGAACTTGTTGAGGGGATGATGAGACCTGATGAAATATGGTCAATACATGATAGTTTGACTTGTCTTCCAAGACTTAAGAAGGCACATGAAAATGACTCTTAAGTTGCCCATGAACTGACACAAGTTAACAAGTGATACATGGGGCACTTCTTCAGGGATAAGGGTTTAGGGCTTAGCGAACCGTTTTTGTCTAAGGTGGTATCCATTCAGACGTTAGAATGCGTAGCAGTTATTTTTGTCGATCATCAATTTGCAGGAAAAGGACACGATTACTTGACTCGTGAGCCCGAGTAAGAGGCAAAATTTCATTACCTAAAGGGGTTGTATCGCGGAAAGATTACCGTCGGAATGAAATATCTTAACTCTTTCTCTGCGGTGTTACTAAATATGGACAACCTGAGTAGTCCATGACTTTCAAACCTGTAACTTTCCCAAATCTCGGACTATGGTTGAAATGAACCAATGTTATTGCCAAATAATCAGTGTTTTAGACTTAATCACCCAGGAAACTGACCAAAACTCTCAATTTCCATTTAATATGACTGTTTATTCTGTTGCAAAACCAAAAAACGCCCTCGGACAACACCAAAATTCACGTAACTTTGTCTTGAAGTTTGTAAGTCACAAATTCCCCTTAAAGCTAAAAGTTTACATTGGCAGCAAACTTTGACTCCACCTCTTGCAATCTGTTCCTTATTTTCCTGCTCACTTCTTTAGCCCGACCCTGATAACGCCGTTTGATTTCAGTTGCTCTCACTGTCTGAAATTTTCACGTTTGTGACCCAAAGGAATTCTGGGATATTCTTGCCTAACAGCAGCATGGAACTCCGCTAATTCCATTTCACATATTTTCCGGTCCCGCTGGCAAAATAGTGCACCGATTGCTTTATTTACAAGTCAAAACTCGCCAAAATGGCCATGCCAGCACCCGGAATCCACTCAGAAAACGGCTAAAGACACAACTTTACTCCGTGAATCACTACGGCTCGCTCGAATACTTTCGGCGGCAAACTTCGTGTGAAATTGCTTCTCACCTCTGTTTTCTTTCAAAGGATTGCCTCTACCCATCAACCCAGCTTTATGATGCCAGGCAGGGGGCTTCTAAGGAGGAAAATGGCTCGAAAAACATACTTATAAATCAAATAGTACCGAATTGTAGCTGCATAGATCGTTTACAGATTTAAAAAAACAGCTAGCGTGACGAACGTGACAAGAAAGATAGAGCCTTCGGTGTTGTGGATCAGCAACATCTCCGTGGTAACCCCTTATTTGGAATAAGGAGATCGACTTGACCTCCTACCCTTCAGAAATAGCAAAAACGATGTAAAAATCGTCGGCAGAGAAAGAGTTAAGGCTGCGAGCGATACCTTAAACTAATTATACTACCTATCAATGTACCTTATTAGACGGTTTAGTGTGTATATACGAGTATGGCGGGATATTTTTACAAGTCTCACTTATTTCTGGATTCTCAAACGTCGGGCACATTGTTTTCTCGACCTTGAGTTCGGAAAATTACATATATGTTCCCAACCGCTGCGACCATTATGTAGTTTGGTAGCGAAAATAAATAATATAGGTTCTAATTTTTTGTCTGAGCTCCACTAGTGAATTCTTCAAATCGCTGCGGGAAAAAAAGTATGCTGTAATTTTTATATATCTTAGAAAGATAACTACGCGTTCCATTCTCGTCCCCAGAGCCACTTGTTTGGACTTACCGTTACGAATGGCTCTGGTTGCAAAGGAAAACTCAAATTTTTTCATTGGCTAATAAAAACTGAATGCGCACCAAGAATTAAGTGATGAATTACTGCGCACTTCCTGTCATTCTCGTCCCTAGAGCCACTTGTTTGCACTTAGTGTTACGAGTGAGATTTATTTTGCACAAATCAACAAGTTTCACATTCTCACAAATTGATCGAATTACGTCTTGGTTATCTTGCTTATAAACCTTCAAGCCAACGCTTAGTACCTTCAACTTTTCAATTTGGTCGGAGATAAGCGCATTCAGTGGCGAAATTACGAGAACACAACTGCTTTCAACCGTATCAAGATCAAACGTCCACCACGAGCGAGAGAAGCTGGAATATCAGCGATTTTCGAAACCCCCGTGGGCAAAATACACAGCCTGTCTCGTTTCTGTACAACTTCTGCATGCAAGGCAGCTTGTTGTTCCCTTTTCCTGTAGTAAATTTTCTGATTTCAATGAAATTATTCTTTCAAAGCTTAGCCGAACCAGCTTTCAAGCCAGCCATCATAAAAGCCAAAGCTGGACTGTCACTCCCTCACTGAGGATACATATCTGAGCATGAGCAAATACATTCTTGACTATATGACATGCGCTACCGGATGTCCGTGATTTACGGACATCCGGTAACTGCTGCTACCATAGCCCTCCGTTTCTCCAACCGCGTGACCAAAAGAAACGCAGGCTCTGGGAACGAGAATGTACGCATTCAAAAGAGAATCTATCGTTGCGAATAAGTAGTCTTAGTCGCGAAAAAAAAAAAAAAAAAAAACTCAGGAGCTGACAGTTTTTACTACGAGTTTTATACCTTCAAGATTAGAATGATAACTACGTATTCATAGGAATATCTAATCCCATCAAGTAAGTAGTCTTGGTAGCGACAAAAGCAAAATGTTTGAGTTGTAATCTTCGCTGCGAGTATGTAGTCTTGGTCACGACAAAAAACAAAACATAAGCATAAGTTGTGGATAAAATAGTCGCGTATAAATAGCGCAAGTCAATTTTGCGAATCAACTGAGGACTGCTAGTGTTTTTGATTCCATATTTATCATATTGCATTATGACAATAACGTACATCGTTGGTATAACCAAGAGGAGTACAATAGGGCTGAAATTAACAAAAAGGTAGATAGAGCACATTATAGTTAGTTTCAAAATAAAGAAGAAAAGGCAGTTCATTGCAGTATGAAACAAATATTCATCCTTGATTTTCAAAGGATATAAATTTTTTATCATTTTCGCCCCTGGCTTTTCTTGTTTTAGTAAGGTCTTCTT
>JAEMWC010000217.1:507500-640000 GCA_016490735.1 Pachyseris speciosa | reverse complement strand
TAAAGAACTCAAAGTAATCCATCGGCCGTGAAGTGTTGCATTTGGCAGATTTGTAAAAGAGAAGCGAAATATTCCCACTTTGTTTACACTTACACGTATGCGGGGATAAAGCAAACCCTGCTGTAGACCACAATTCTAGTTTCAAAGATACTCTTTGTCTACCACAACAACTCTCATTTATTAGTTTCATAAGAAGACGCCCTCTGTGTGCAACTAGAACTCAACGCAAAGCTTGTGGACCGTTAATATTAAATAATGTCGTGATTGTGCGGATGGCTGATGTGCTTACCGCTTTCACTGAATTAAGTAAAGTTGCCGAGGAGATATATTCAAATCTAGTTTAAATAGACCTTAGATAAACGTGAGAATCCAAATTTCATATCCAGGCTAAAAACAAACGACGATATATCGTGTTTAGACTTCAGTTCTTGATATAAATGTTGCCACACTCCTCTTCGAAGTCCCTCAAGATGTTCGAAAAGTATACTGAGCTGTTTTAATCTTTAGTATTCATTTTGGTGAACCTACACTCTTTGGCGCCCTCTAACATCTATGATGTGTATTTTCTGTCAAGGCTGGACAGAAATTACAAGGTAGAAAACTAGTAGGTATCGACAATATGAAGAATAAACTTGAATAAATCAAGTGAAAACAAGAGAGAATCTTCAGCGCTTCATGCGTGAATACAACCAGTGACGTCACAAGGTCCTTAAACTCGGTTCCAGATACCGGACACAGTTTTGCTCCAAAAGCTAAAAACAGGGCTTTCCGTTAGGATTTGACAAAAATAAAATTCACCTTGATTTTAAGCACGTTTTAAACTATAGATTGAGCGAATAAAAGAGGATACGAAAATTTCGTTTTAGTAGCACTTTAAAATAGTGTCAAGGTACAACTCTTTTACACACTGTAAACAGTCACAGCAGAGATGGTGGGTTGTTTGTGTGTCAAAACAACTTTTGAACGTTCCTTCTTTCTAAAAGGAAAATAAGTTAGGTTGAATCTCAGATTTCTGACACGATTTTGAGTGATTTGAGTAGATGAGGACTTTGAAAAGTACAGCAATTGACGAGTTTTCATACTATGGGAGTCAGCGAACTAAAAGTCTCTAAGCCAAACATAAAGCTATTTGTAATGCACATAAGCTATATGGAAGCTAACCAGAGTGATTTTAATGCTAATTAGAGTTAAATTCAGGCTAACTAAACGGAATGGGATCGAATCATGTAAGCCATGCAAGGAAGAAATCCCTTATCTCAAAACAAAGGTTAATCTCAAATCAACTAAGCAAGGAGTAGGCTAACCAGATTACTGTGCCAACTAACTTAAAGCTAACTTTTAAAGATTGAGCAACTGCCTCTTCCATATTTGTTAAAAACTCAGATGCGATCCTTGTCCAAACAGTGGAAATTAAAACCGATTCTAACAAGGGTTAACTTTAAATCAACAACAGTTGTAACAATTCCAAGGGAGGTACAGTTTCATATTTGTGGTTTCTACGGAGTCTGTGGTATTTTTTATTATCGAGATACAAAAGTACTCATTGAGTTAACCCAGTTGACACGAGCTTGAAGATATAAGTATTTGGTTCATCGGTACACTTGATGTATGTAGTCAGAAAGATTTTTTTCAAGAGGTGTGTCTGATGTTAGGAAATGTTGGAATTGCAATTTCTCCAAAAGACTTCCAACGAGATGTTCAAGCCGAAAGCCTCATCAAATGGATTGGAAAGTCCACGTTAATCAGTTGGAAGGGAAGTATACACAACACCATCTTTGGATCAATTTTGAAATTGAGAAATAGAAGCATTCAGCAAAGGGATCCTGCTCAAGTGTTTTCCAAACTATCAGTTGCTACTGCAGCAGATGAAATTCAAACAGCAATTAATCTTTTGGATGGCATATCATGCAGTGATGCAGCTACTCTTCAAAAAGCTTTTGATGTGTCTGATAAACACCCTTTTACTAGTATACTACGTGAAGCTTCAGAATGTGACATGATGTAAAATGATATTTTATCTGGTTGTTTTAAATTAGTTTATAAAACTCTGACTGTTACTCCAAACAAAACATTACACTTTATGCAGCAATATGCTTGACAGATGTACAGCTCCATGATAGTGCAACTTCTTTGCAAGACTTTCATTTAATTAAATTTATTATATGGTGCATTGAAAAGTAACCTCCAAAAAATTTCAAGAGACTGAAATAGATTTCAAAGTATTATTATTTCAATAGTTCTTTGTTTGTACCATGCGACTGTCTAAGTAAGAGCTGCAGTTCTAGAACTATAATTCTGATCTGAAAGTTATTACTTTTTTCAGAATCAAATGACAACCAAGTCCATTGATGATGCAGGAAGTCTGATATTAATTATTATAGCACAACTTGAGTAAAGCGCTCGCTCTGATTGGCCAATTTAGCGTGTACTATTTACCCATGGTTGTACGCTGTCGACAATTTTAAGTGCGGGCTGTTGGTAAGGTAAGCGATCAGTGGTAAGCGATCAGTGAGAGAATTTAAATGAGTTTTCTCCATTTTTTTTCTCATGAATTTGAAAAGCTACACATCTAGGATATATTCCTCAATAACAGTGAAAGATTTTCACCGTCGGCTACGCAGAAAAACTATTCATTACAAATGTTTGATTTCATTTTATGTTTTTGTCAGAAATTGTGTGATTCAGTGCACCTGTTTGTTCAAAATCAATAAGGTCGAGCAGTTGAAACTCAAAGAAACTGTGGTAAAATGCCTAAAAGTTGTGCTATAAAACAAATGGTAAACGCCATGCTGCCCACTATTGAGTTATTGATGCACTTGGGAGTTTGCTAAGCACTCAAGGTAGAGTCGTCCTCGGCTATCACCTCGGCAGACTCTTACGCTTCTTTCGTGGTTAGCAACCTCCCCCGTGCATCCATAACTCAATAGTGTACAGCGTGGCGTTTAACATTTGTTAATTAAATTTCATTGACCAGTTGTCCGTAACATCGTTGAGTGTGCATGTGTAAAGTTTGTTGATCAGTTTCGACCTGCCCATTGTTAGTGGCAGATAACAGAGACAACTGACAGCAACATTTTACTTGGCTCTGGAAACAACTTCAACTAAGGTTACCAAAACATCAGTTCAACAGCTCATTTTTAGCCGTGATCTTTACTTTTGAGGAGGGTCTTTATGTACAGTATGGGGAATCATGTCCCTACTGAGTTTGAAGGTTTGTCAGGGTCAGTGTGTCTCTTCTTTCTCTCCACTTACCGACGTACAAACAACCTTTGAAATTAAACCTGACAAAATGACTTGTATACGTAGGTACTAAACCACATTGGTCCAGTACCATACATGAAGAATTGCAACAATCTTAAGCCAATTATGATGCAGAAACTAGTCAAAGAGAAAGTACATAAAAGTTCTATTGGAGTCACAAAAAATTAACCTACATGTACAGTGTACAGGAAATTAAATTTTAATGTATGTGCATACTTTAAAGAATGTTTAAATTGTACAATAGTTCTGTTTCTTTCTCCCCCATCACATAAATGTTTTTTTTTTAAAATTTCAATTCACTGTATTGTACTCTTCTTTTTACTATTATCATTGTATTCTTGTCAAACTCATTTATGAAACAAATGCATAAATATTATTAATGAAACCTGAATTAACTACATTAAACAGCAAACTTAATGCAAAACTTGAAGACAACTTTCAATGTTAATGTAAGTTCAAACCTGTCAATTATATTTTTTATTTCTAAACTCACATGCATGACCCAGTAAAGACCTGCCAGTAAATGCCTTACTTTTAAGGCTAAAATTTGCCAGTAAGACCTCCAGTATATAAGAACCTCTTATGCCAAAAAATTTGAAGAAGTGCAGTGATGTTCCCATTTTCATAAACCAAATTACTTTAAGGGCAAACTGGTACATTTATATGTTTTTATGTTCTAAATGAGGACTTTACAATTCATGTGGCTAGCATATAGTGGTTCAATAGTTTTCTATTATAGTCATTTTATGAAACACTTAATGCAAAATAATTATCATAATTATAAGAAAAAAGGTTGAACGTTCGGTTAGGAACAACATAAATTTTTCATCAGAGAAAAGGAACTTTTTAAGAAGCTGAAACAGCCTAAATCTGTGCTAATTACCATTAATTAATGTAAAAAGCTGCTTGGATAACGTGGGAAAATGCGGGTTCTTACTGTACTGTACTTGCAGGTTTTTACAGTAAGTGCATGTATTAATAACTGTTTGCTCCAAAATGTCTACAGCCTGTTCAAGACAATCGATAAATGTTACCTTTACCAGTGAAAATCATTTCTCCAATCTCATGTCAAGAATACTGGAAACAGTATATACTATGTACAGAACTAAATGATTTTGAAAAATGAAAGTTAATAGACTTCCAGGGCACTTATTCAAATAAAAATGGTATAATAACAAAACGATTCAATGTTATGGATGACTTATAAATGGTCCCTTGCAACCCTGGGTTAGTTTTTGGCCATGTGTATTTTCTTGAAGGTTCTGCTTTGGACAGTGATAAATCTTCAATAATTTCCATCACATGACCAGAAAAAAAATAGAATAATTTAAAAACTAACACAACATAAATATTTTTCTTATAAAACTGACCAAATGTGGCCACAATTTTCAAAGGTGAAGGGAACCTTCAATAGAACATACACTGCAGTCAAAGGCTAAACCTAGGATAGTGAAAGAGCCCAATTTTAAAAGCAGTGACAAAACACATATAATTGGACCTAAAATTTTAAATACCTTCTTACATGTAATTTTTGCGACACATTAATTTTGAGAATTTCGTGATTAAAAAAAAATTGCAAAGATAACATGACGCGAAAATTAAGTAAGTCAAATTAATCTCAACTATGAAGGAATGATATTTTGTGGTCAATAACTCATTCAGGGAAAATACCCGGCTGTAAGTGTGATTTTCCCGGCTGAAAAACAACCTACTGGACTGCTTTGGCCAATGTACCCGCATATATTATTAAGTTCGCATTTCTCTCTGTGACAAACACTAGCTACAAATCCCTGTCATTTTGAACATGAACGACATACTTTTGACATATAGCTGAAGTGTCACTGTCTTTTTTTTATCATAATCCGCGATAATAGAAAAGATGGCACCAGGTGTTGCATTCTGGGTACATGGACATGACAGCCCCAAATTTACTGTGTTTTTTCTTTAAAAGTAAATTCTGAACAATGTATGGTAGTTAAGGAACTGGGGAAAAGACTGTATTTACTAAATATGAAGGAATTAGCTGTGCTTAAAAGGAAACAGTCACATTCTTAAATTTTCAAAGATTTCTCTATAATTTTTCTCCCCAAACTACAACCAAATACAAGGGAAATTAAAAGCGCAGTTACATGCGTCCTAGCACAACCACATCGCTCAGATTTGGTTGACACAGTCTTTAATCTAATAACGTGATATTGCTATTTATAAATTTCTAACCATTAACTTTTAAACAAAATTATTAATTGCCATCAGATTCTCATACAAACACAGTAAATTTGGGGCTGACAGGCTGATCTACCCAGAATGCAACACGTGGCACCATCTTTTTGGGTATCGCGGTTTATGAAGTTGTTGATAAAGTTCTTTTATCTCATTCCAAATTGCTGAGGAAATAAATTGTGCCTTATCGAAAAACCTGAAAAGATTCAAAATTTAAAATTTTCACAAAATCACAAAATTTGAGTGCCGCGAAAAAGCGAACCTTACAATCGCAAAAGTAATGTCTCATGAAAATGTCATGCAATAAAGGTATAGCATATTAAATGTACAGTATGTGCTCTATTTTGGTCTATATGTACGTTAACTAGCTTCTTCAAATGAAAAGAAAATATTAATAATTGCAATAATGTGTTCATGTTGTCCTCCTTGCATTTAAGCAAATAAGTCAACTCTCAGCTTTGGATACTGCATTTTTGGCTTTCTGATTTGCTCACAAATTTCAGATAATTGTAAATATCTGAAGTTTTACAATAATGAAGAATGGGCCTTCTGTGAACAATTTTTAAAATTTGGCTCACAGCAAAAAAATGTTTACCAGAGAGTACTTAGATCTTAGGTACTTTCTTTTCTAAGGAGGCTTGTCAGTTCCAGTAGAGCTACAGGTGTAAGACTTAAAATGAGCAAACTAAATGCAGTAAATGTTGAGGACAAAGTGATACATGTACATTTGGGAACGTTAGCAATTTTTCTAAGGTCAGTCTATTGATTCATCTGTGGACCTGGTCATCCGTGTAGCAATTGACAGATCATTTTTCTCTTTACTTCACAGAGATTTATTATTTTGAGCTCATGTTTGTAAAACACAGTTTATTTTAAGTATTGACCTAATACAAGAACCCCTCCCAGACAAGTAATTTTTTATTGTGCATTGTTAAATATGAAACTGCAATGTAGTTTCGATTATAGGTAATCCCTACCTTGGGGTCAGTGAATTAAAAAAAATGGCCCAATTAATAAAGAAAATTTAGCCACTTAATGAAGTATTTAAAGTTCCAGAATACTGAGATATGGAAAAAATATTAACTCTCTTGAGTATTATTCCTTGCTCTTGATTCAGTATCACTCTTTTGCTTTCAGGTTAAGATTTCTTGCTCAAAATGCCTAGAAAAAAAATTGGACCATTAGAAAAATGACAAATGACCTAAGAAAGTGTGGGGAGGTAGCTAAGAAGAGAGAAAATAAAGGGGAAGGTCTTTTGTTTTGTACTGTTCTTGAGGATGAGTGGAGAAGAATGCACCCACGCACCAAGATAGATGGCCGTCAGTTAATGCGAAAGCATGCCAATTTGAACCTTGTGGAAAAAAAAGATGAAACTGAAAATGATGGTGGTGATGAAGATTGTGGTATAAAAATGGCAGAGGATGGCCAGGAAATTAACTTGACATGGACATCAGAAATGTTGGAAAATCTGGTTAAATGTAGGAATATGGCAATGAAAAGACAAGACGAGATGAAAAAGAGAAATATCAAGATTTCGTACATGAAGATTATGCATAAAGAGTGGCAAAAGCTTTACCCAAACAGCACACATTCAGCAAAGAATTTGCAGATCCGTTTATGGCATCATGAAAACAAAGAGAAGGCTGAAGAACAGGTGAGTGAATCTTTAGCCACAACTGAGTGGACACCTGAAATGTTGTGTTATCTTGAAGAGTGTTACATGAAAGCCGTCACACTGAGAGATATGAAGAACACTGAAAATGACATGTCACTCAAAAATGTCATGCTTTCAGAGTGGAAGAAAATGTACCCCGAGAGCCAGTTATCTGAGGATGCTCTGTTTACTAGAGTGTGTAAATATCATCAAGAAATGACAACGTTCAGTAAAATGGACACAACGGTTGTGAGCAATGAAGATTGTGTTAGCACAGACCCAGCTGATGGTGAACTAAATGAAATGCCAAATTGTGACAAGAAAGATCAAAACAAGAGTTGCTTATCTGAGCATGCTAATATGCCACTGGACCAAGGAAAGCTCTAATCAATGCGACTATTTGGTGAGCGCCACTCAGCAAAGCCATTGTTTGATGGGCTATGTTATAATTGTGGGATGATGCTTTTTGGCCGTGTCTCAGAGGGTCACAAGGTCCTGATCAGATCAGATGCCATAAATACAGATCAAGTCCCAGTTGAAGGACTCTATGAGAATAAGCCTACATTAACATATAAGAAGACTGAAGTGTCTTTTTATTCATGTAAGGTATGCAGTAAAGGAATCCGCCAGCTTTTTCCTTGTATTGATCCACGTACAGGCTATCAGAACATTCCGAAAGAACTTGAAAACCTGAAGACATCTTATGAGCATGGCTAGGTGTCCCTTTGTGGCCTGTTTTCCACAACCTTGAAAAGAGCTGATCCTTTCAGAAGAGTGTGGCCCCACTTTTCAGGAGAAGTGAACATCCTTCATAAGTTGAACCGCCATTATTATGGCATGTATGGCTTTATGGTAGCTAAAGAGAAGCCAGAAGAAAAGTAGGGATCACATGAGAGAATTGTTACAGCCTTGAAGTGGCTTAGAATTAACAACCCACTGTATGCTAATTTCTTTAGCAACTATGACACCCTTTACAGATTTCGACCAGAAAATCCTTTGTCTGTTGCCTTTGCCCATGGGGTAAGGGATGCTAAAGGTAGTTCTTTGGAAGAGCAGCTAGGTTAGGAGACTGCTGCCCTAGTGGTGCCATTTTCAGAGGACAGAAATGCTCCTCAACTGAACGAGTGTGAAGATGTTGCAGGAATTCAGCACCCAGAGAGGAAACCTGAGGAAGTTAGTAAAGTAGAGAGAGATATTTTGTTGTCAACAAAAGTAACCTACCATGATCCCAATCTTGAAGCAAAAGCCTGGCCCCATCTCTTTCCATATGGCACTGGAAGCTGGGCTAGTGGACTGGGTCTATCTCCAACTGAGTATTGCAAACTAAGGGTTCTCAATTATAGTAATCGCTGGCGCAAAGATCCTCAGTGGGCATTCTTCTAGTTTGATCACCTAACAAAGAATCGCATTTTCTATTACAACCGTGCAAGAAGAGTGAAACGCATTGGAAGAGACAAGCCACTGACATCCATGAAGGTTAAGGGAGAAAATCCCTATGATGCATATGGTACAGAAGTTCCGAATACCATACCTGGTAGCAAAGGTTACTGGAGTGCCCGTTTGCTTGATGTTTTAGCAATGAGTAGAGAGTTAGGAAAACCGCAATTCTTCGTCACATTAACTCAGAATGATTCCTGGCCAGAGCTACAAGCACACATCACGTCTGGAGCCGGACATTCTGCCGAAGGCCTGACATTTGATGAGCCCCTGCCTGAACACATGGCACAAGAACCTGCCATGGAGTTCCCAACTGAAACTGTTGTTGCATTCCAAAAACGCTTTCAGCTGTTTCGAGAGAAAGTGCTGGAAGATTCAAATGGCCCACTAGGTCAAGTTAATGATTACTGGTGGAGAGTGGAGTACCAGCGAAGAGGTGCTCTTCACGTCCACATGGTAGTGTGGTGCGAGCCACATACTATTCCTGATGATGCGATCATGGCTGAGTTACCCTGCAGGGACTACAGCAATGACTTGTTCACTCAAGCATGTCGGTCATATGTTGAAAGATTTCAGCTCCATGGAGCCTGCAATCCCGAAAGATGTTTTAATGGCCCAGGTGGGAGGGTGCTAAACCACTGCAAGTATGGTTTTCCATTTAAAACAGAAGAGTATGACAGACCCGATGAAAGTGGTATGAGGATGTTGTACCGCAGGAGATGCAAAGAAGACAGTAGGGTAGTTCCCTACAATCTGCCTATATTACTCTTGATGGGAGCTCATGTTAATATCCAGCGAGTGACATCTGGTGGATGGGAGTTGTACCTTGCAAAATATGTCGCAAAGGCAGAGCCATCATTTGATCTAAACTTGCCAGAAGGCACAACAGATCCTGAACGATACCTCAGAACACGGATAGTAGGAAGGCTGGAAGTGGAGAACAACCTATTGGGGTTTAATGACTGCAGATCAAGCCGTTCTGTCATTTACCTTCCAACAACAATAAAGCCTGATTATGGTTTTCTGAAAAGAAAAGAACACCTATCTGAAGACCCTTCCTAAACAGATGTGTTTTAGGACACCTTATTTGAAAAGTACCTTGACAGACCAGATGAGTTTCAAGATGTTCTATATCCAGATTATGTTCGCCGTTACATAATTGGCTCTTCTAAGGGGAAAACAATTCCACAGGATTGTGTTGCTTCAACGAGTGATCATCAGAGTGCCAGGGATGAAGATGATAATAGCAGTTCAGATGATGACGAGCAAACAGTAGTATCTTCCTTTTCCAACTGCAAAGAAACACGTAAACGTCAAAGAACAAAAGGTGACAAATCATTGGAAGCACCAAGTAAAAGGTCTAGAAACACATCAGGGCAAGCAAGAGGAATGTCCTCCAGACAAAATGGGGAACAATTAATTGACAAGAAGAGAAGAACTATAAAAATGAGAAAGGCTGGAAAGCAGGCCATTCCACGTTGGTAGTTACTCATTCCTACTGGTGAACAGCAGGAGAAGTTCTATGAACAAAAGCTGCTGCTGAATGTGCTTTTGACAAGAGAGGAGGTTCCATCTATATTCTCAGACAATAACTCATCAAAAACTTTCTTGGAGGAATGTGCAATTCGAGGTCTTCTTAATGAGGTAAATGATGGAATGAGTGCTCTCTCTGAAGCAAACAGTCGTGGCTTTTCAATGGAGCAACTTCAGAAGTTGGCTCAGACTTTGGTAGATAGCAATATGCTATCAAGTGAAGCTTGTGAAACTTTCTTGGGAGAAGTGTCAGAATCAAGGCCAAAGTTAGAGGAAGAACAAGAAGTTACAAAAGGTGGCATTGTGAATGAAGATGGTATAATGGCAGACTTGGCACCAAAACAAGAGAAGTGTGACTTACCTGCCATGGTGGAAACACTTACACCAACACAACGAAAAGTCTATGATTGGGTTGCAGACAAGCTCTCCAAGGGTGAACACATTCAGGCATGCATATGTGGTCCAGCAGGCACTGGAAAGTCATACCTTCTAAAAGCTATTGTCGAGCTCATGAAACAAGTTGCAAACATATCAGTAACTAAGTTAGGAACAACTGGTGTAGCAGCAGTCGTTGTTGGAGGTACAACAGTACATAATTTTTTTCGAATGGATGTCAACTGTAAGTGTTATTTGGAGAAGGGAACTTTAGACCACAAGATTGTAAGGGACACTGAAGTCCTATTGATTGATGAGTTTTCGATGCTAGAATTCAACGTTTTTCATGCCATGGACAAAATAACCAGAGAGGCATCAATTCCCAAGAATCGTCGATTCCCATTTGCAGGCAAACATGTCATTCTCATTGGTGACCCTGCTCAACTTCCAGCCATTGATAAAGATATTTATGACAGTTGGCTGTGGCAAAATTTTGACATCTTAATGCTTAAAGAGGTCAAACGGCAAGGAGACCCTGCCTTTGCCAACATGCTAGACAAAGTAAGGCTTGGCATTGTTGATGAAGAAGTAACAGAGGTCCTAAATTCACGTGTAATTGGCACTGAAGATGATATTGATCTTAGTCATGGCTACATCATTTTTGCATTACGATGTGAGAGAGATTATTGGAATGACAGGTTCTTGCAGAAAATGGAAGGAGAAGAGCATGTCTTTGAGGCTATTGATACAGATGGAAGTGGAAACCCACTCAGTGTTACAGACCAGGAGAAAGTTAAAATCTACCACAGAGAAAGGTTGCCAGATAAATTGGCACTCAAAGTGGGGGCAAGAGTGGTTCTTCTGAAAAACATTGATGTTGCAAATAAATGGATGAATGGCACACTAGCTACTGTTGTCCGTATCCTGGGGGACTGAATATTCATCAAGCACATGAAAGAAGGTACCATTTTGCCTCTGTCTCGATTTCGTCAGAACTTGACTCACCGGGCTTGGACTGGAACAACTGTGAGACAGCAGTTTCCACTAGTTCTTGGCTGGGCAGTGACAGTCCATAAGGTATGTATAACTGTAGATTTCTTTGCAACATTTAACCTTAATTATGGTCATAGTGTACTGCATTATTGATTATTGGGAATTAACAGCAGCGAAATTAATACCTCGGCCAAAGACTTGCAGATAACCTACACCTTTTCATCTACATGTCCAACTGTCCCTCGAAGCTGGGGGTTTAGCATAACTACAAGACCATTAATCTAATAGATGGTTACTTACCTACAAACATTCTACAAACTAAGTCCTTACTGTCAGACAAAACTCTATAAAAAAACTGTAGATTAGACTTTGAAGTTTATTTCTTTTTTATGCTAATGTAAGTGAATTAATACATTCCATTATGACAAATTTGGAATTTCCTTTTTTTCTTTTTCTTTTTTTTTGGGGGGGAGGGGTAGGGGGGGGGAAATAGCTTTTCTCCTTCCATAATTTATTATCATTTTTATTGAAACAATGGCCTTAATGTTCCTTATTATAAATTATTCGAAGGTCCAAGGTATGGAACCGAAGCAAACATATGTTCTTATGAATAAGAACTTCTTTGCGTCTGGTCAAGCCTATGTTGCATTGAGCCGAGTGAAGCGTCTAGAAGATCTCTTCCTCTTAGAATTTGATTCAGGTGCTATTTATTTTGCTGATCGTCAAAGAGAACTACTGAAGTGGATGGAGACAGTTGATCTGTGTGCTGACACAAGTTCCTCAGGGGCTTCACGCATTCCTATGCCTAAACTTCCAGAACAAACTTTCTTGAACAAGAAGCAGACACCTCCCAAGAAAACAGAATGTGCTTCCGGACTTCAAATGGCTCCAAAACAGAATTGTACCAAAATGACAAAACCAAGTGAGGTGAAGAGAGTCAAAGAAAGGGGAGACATGGTCTATTCTTCAAAGGTGCATTCCCTTGTATCTCAACTGTTAACTAATCCAGTGCACTTTACGTGCCAAAATGGCAAAGCACAGCTAGCCAATGCTAGACGAGTTTTAAAAAATGCCACCAATCAGCCAGACATGTACTCTCTGCTAGATACCCTAAGGATGGTTGAGCCTGCAGAATTTTCTGAAGAGACATACACTTTATCACCAGACATGGATGAGCATCTCCATCCTGTATTATCACATTGGTACAGACCAACTGAATCACCACCTGATGGTAACTGTCTCTGGCACATGATCTCTCTTTGTTTGTGTGATTCCACAGACTTGATGCCTATTCTAAGACTGGTGACAGCTTTTACTCTGGTGGAAAATGAGCAGTATTTTCAACAGCTGATAGGATACAATGAACATGCTGGTCTCAGTTTTCAAGAGCAAGTTGCAATTGCCCTAATTCTTAGTGCATGGGGTGGTGAAATGCACTTGCATGCTCTATCCATTGCACTCCACAGACCTATCTACATCTACACAACATTCTTAAAACCAGATCAGCATAACATGTATTTATCAGATGCTGACAGTGTTGACCTTCAGGACCATTTTAGAAACAGAGTTAGAGGAACCACTCAGCACCTTGTCTACTTGCCACCTGGAGCTCAGGCAGAGATACTAGGAAGGAGTCCTATGTGTGGAATGTTTCTTGCTCACCATTATACAGCCCTGCTACCTGAGTCAACAGAGCCTGTTAGATTTGTTCCCACAAGTAATGTCACTAATGGAGGAAACAGGTATTTACTCAGTGCCTACTTTAGGCGCCCGGCACTGAACATTCAACTACATGTACTGGCACATGAAGAGTGAATTGAATTAATTGCTGCATTTGACGTCAGGTAACTACATGTACAACTGTAAATAACATTTGAGATGATAGCAAAAAAGAGAAATGCGAAACATTTCCTTGCCAACTGCAAAGAAACATGTAGACAAGAAATATTTAACGTTGTATCAAGAGAGATTGAAAACATGACATTGAAGCAGTCTGCACAGACAAAATTGGTGAACAAAGTGGAAGGAGTAGTTCTTCTCAAAAACATTGATGTTGCAAATAAAAGGGTAAATGGCACACTAGCTACTGTTGTCCATATCCTGGGTAACTGCATCTTTATCAAGAAGGCACCATTTTGCCTTTGTCTCATCTGTGTCAGAATTTGACTAACAGGCCTTGAAGTAGACCAACTGTCAATAGTTCTTGGCTGGGCAGCGACAGTCCATGGCTCAGGTACATGACTGTTTATTTACATTCTTACCTTATAGATGAATTCTACTGTTTTGCAACAACTTTAAATGAAAGAACTTAATCTTAAGTTTTGAAGTAACATTCACACAACGTAGATTCTACTTCCAAGACAATGCTATAGTGATTAACAGTTAGGGAAGTTGATTATTGTTTGACTATAAATATCTTGATAATAATTGAAAAGTCCCTATGTTTTGAGGCTTCTGCCTCCTCATCAATGGATCTAATGTTTAATACCATTGATGATATGTGTATCACCACACACTTATCATTAGTGATAGGTGTGTACCTGGAAGGGATACATAAAACAGTGAACCTTTGTATCTGGGTCTCCAGTAATGGCAACTACAAGGAAAAGATGCTTTTGTTTGTGTGTTAATATTATAAAATTGCTCTGATGAAGAGGCAGATGCCTCCAAACATTTCGGCACTTTACATTCAAGTTATACTTTATCTAACATTCACTATGCTAATTTAAATAAAAAAGTTTGATCAAAAATTAAGCTGTGGAATTTCTTTAATTTATAGAATGTCTTTTGTAATATAAATATTTTATTTGCACAACAGAAAATTTTCCAATGTTGGCAGACATATCACAGAACCATTGGAGCTTCCAAGCAATGAATTAACAAATGGTAGGTCACCAACTTAGTGTTACCGATAAATTAGAAAACTGAAATTTTGGGGTACTTTTCTTACTGTTGAGGTGTTGTTATGGTAATAGCTATCCGCCTATGACATCTAAAATATTCTTCAAGCATTGCCCCCAATAACAGAGTTCTAAATCAATTTGTATCTTTGGAATAATGATCTCAATTTAACTCTGCATAGATTGGAAAAATGCACAACTTTACATTGTTCATGCATTATCAATTGCACTCCACAGCTCTATTTACATCCACACTATATCCCTGAGACCAGAGGGAGCAGTATTTACCAGAACCTGTATTTACCAAAACGTGAAAGTGCTGCGCTTCAGGACCAAACTGTTTAAGGGGACCAGTCAGCATATTACCACCTCACATGCAGAGATGCTACAAAGGAGTCCTTTGCGTGGAATCTTTCTTGCTAACCACTATACAGCTCTGCTGCCCAAGGCGGGAGCAACATTAAAGTAGAGAAACAGGTACAAGAATTTTGTCCATGCCTACAAGTAGCCAGTACTGGACATATTTTACACATTATAATTTATGGTATTTAAATACTCAAGATTTAGTTAAACATTTCGTACTACGCATGCCATTTATCCTAAATTTCCTCCACAGAGTTTCACTTCAGAAAACATTCTACACTCGAAATTATAAAAAAAAAAAAAACAAACAAACAAAAAAAGCGGGGCAGCTTTAGTGAGAACTATTACTAGTTATTATAAGCTCAAGAGGTGTACCGGTAGATTATGACTGCTGCATGTATGGTCCAGTGATACTGGTTTAGTCAGTTTACAAACATTCTTCAGTAACGCTATCGGGATAGCTGTAACAAAATGGAAAAGACGAGAAGTTTTAAACTCTAACTATCCACATCAAATCAGGAGAATATGGACAAAGTCTAATGTTCACTTCAAATCGGATGTTGAATTGTAAAGGGGATTAGTTTCTAAAGAAACTGTGGTGCTGCGTCGGTGGGGGAGTGAAACACAAAAATTTGGTTTATCAACGGAGTTGATAATGTAAATTGACCACCGTACAGGGATTAGATTAGCTGACGTTTCGAGCGTTAGCCCTTCGTCGGAGCGAATCGAGGAATTGTGGGTTGTGTATGGTTTATATACAGAAAATGGAGCTACGCTATTGGTGGTAACATGGTAACGTGAAAAACAGGAATAAATTAATTGATTGAAAAGCGCTCGTTGATACCGTGGGGATTAAGAGTGCCAATTTGAAAGATCGGTTTTTGCTCGAGATTTTTACGACTTTCTGTGGTACCTTGATGTAGGGAAAGGCCGGAGATCGACATGTGTTGTTTGGAATGGTTAGGGAGATGCCGAGCGACAGGTTTGGATGCGTCTTTGTCATCTTTCTCAACATCACGAAGATGTTCTCGGAAACGGTCACCTAGTCGTCTTCCTGTTTCGCCGATGTATAACTTTTTGCATAATGTGCAGGTTATGCAATAGATAACATTTGCGGAGGTACACGTGAAACGATCAGTGATCTTAACAGATCGCTTAGGGCCCGATATTTTGTCAGTGTTTTGAATGAAAGGACAAGTTTTGCATCGCGAGCGCGCGCATTTAAAAGTGCCAGGTTGTTCAGTAGTTTTGAATGCGCTTTTAACTAGAAAGTTACCTACATTTTTGTCGCGTTTGAATGAAATCAGCGGTGGTTCCGAAAAGATTCTAGCAGTTTCTGGATCATTTTGCAGTATCTTGAAGTTATTAAGAATGATGGTTTTAACTGGGTTATTATGCGGGTGAAATGTGAGGGTGAATGGAATTCTGTCATTCTTTTCCTTTTGTGACGTCTGTAGTGCTGACTGTTGATCAATCTGTTGAGCGCGGTTATGGCCCGATTGAACTACAGAATCAGGATAGCCACGTTTCACGAAAAAAAATAGCACATTTCCTCTGATTTGTTGGAAAAATCAGAGTCATCACTACATAGACGTCGAAGTCTAAGAAATTGAGAATAGGGAATGGCGTTTTTGACATGAGATGGATGTGAAGATGAATACAACAAATAACTGTGAGAATCGGTGGGTTTGTAGTGCACACTGGTACATAAACCGTTGCCGCTGATAAAAACTTTGATATCAAGAAAGGCCAGGGAAGAATTGTAAGTTTGATTTTGGCGGGAAAGGAACACCAAAAGCATAATACAAATAGATACCTGTTAAGAAGCTGCACGAAAATACGACAGCACAATGTTTCATTTCTTTACATGCTGAATCTCCAGCTTCACTTGTATTTGATTAAATAAGAAGTGTGACAGTGATTTCCGACTATTTTGTGCATAACACACTCAAGTGAAATCGACTCCGCTGGATCCTAACGCCATGTTATTTTGCCCCACGATGCATCAGGACACTCGGTAAACGGTCCACTCTGTCCAGCGGTTAACAGTTCAAAAACCAGTCCACACGTAACTCATAGTTGGCGTTTTCAGAAAAATACAAGCTCCACAAGAAAAAAGAAAGTTACTGTCAAGTACATGTAAGTAATCGAAGCAATGCACTATTTTAGGTCATAATTGCAGCCATGCATATATGCTCATGCCACCCGTATTCTTTGAATTGCACTGCATGAAGTCCTCCTGAAGAAGAGGCTATTATGTACCAGTCAATTCCAAAACCAAAGGATCTTGGTATACACTGTACATCAGTCAGTCTTGTCTTCCATCTTTTGCAGATTTCCCATCAAAGTGTCTAATAATCCATTATAGGCAACAAAGATTCTTAAGAAAAACTAAAGACTAGAGGAAATTTTGTAACTTTGTATCTACGTGTCAAGTTTTGAACTAGTTTTTTTGGTACCACAGATTGCATTGATCAATTTCAAGAGGTTTTCTTTTTCATTTTCACGAGTGAACCAATAGACAAGAATTTTATTGTTACATTTAAGGTCGCATATTGACTAGGGGCCAAGATATTAAAACCTTTTTAGGCATGATTGCCTTATATTCAGCATAAAATGACAAAAGACGTGGCAAAAATTTAAACTATTTATATTTCTTTTTTTAGCCGCTTCAGTACACGTCTATTACTTCTATTTCTGTATTGTAACCGTTTTCTCCATTTTTACTTTGCTTCAGTGTTGCCCCTGAAGAAGGTTAGTCATGTCTCGCCGTAATATATGGCATTAAAAGTTACCCTTTTCGACCATCATTTAGTTTCTTTGCCTTATATCTACCTTTTAATGGGATATATAATTATATATTGTTATTTCCGGTTTCACTTGTAATAATAACAATAATAATAATAATAATAATAACCTTTCTTTACCCTCGGTAGTATTTATAGCACAAGGCTAGTGGGGCCGAGCAAATACAGAAACAAATAATCCAAATAAACATAACATGATAAGAATCCCAACTGGCTGGAGGCAACCCAGTTGGCTATTTACAAGGGTGACCAAGGAGTTGAACCAGGGACTACCCAGAACAACTCTAGCTAGTGGCTAGAGTGGGATTTGAACCCGGGATGACCGCATTGAAATCCGGCGCCCCAAACCACTTGGCCATCCTGCCTCGTAATCATGCATGCATGATAAGCGTTGAAGTTATCTCAACTACTCAACCTCAAGTTCGTTTAATTTGTATATAGGTAATTACATGATTTCGAGTGCTGTTTGGAATAAATCAGCACAAGTAAATTTTTTCAAAGACTCACAAAATTGCACGAACCCCTAAGGGCGAGTGCAATTTGTGGTCTTTTAAACATTTTACAAGTTCACAGCAGAAGCTGACTCTATCCGTAAAGGGTAATCAAGGAAATCATGTACATCGCTCATTATCTTTTGCTATATTTTGCCACAAGACTTTGGTAAATGCTCTTTTGTCACGTTAAAATAACTATATTTCAACCACAATTTTCACACTTTTTGCGCTCTATGTATATACCTAGCAGACTGTTTAATAGTTCCGGCACCAAGGAGCCAAATCAACAAAAGCTATAGAAAGTCATTTGTAAGTACGTTATGCTCTGTTTAAAGTGATGTTTTTTGTTTTTTAGCTAGAAGAAGTTGATGTGTTCGGATTCCTCAGTTGAAATTTTAATTGTCCGAAAATGTTATAGAGAACAAAATCTTTCTTTGAGAAAATGCTAGCTGAAATGAACTTTCCGCGAACTTTCGTCTAGGGAACTGTTTTCTTTCCGAAAATGATAGCTGACGTTTTTGACTGCCAAAAATAGCAAATACCAGCTTTACGAAAACCTGAGGGGCTATTATTTCCCCATTGCAAATCTTTTAGGCTACGTTTCAGTTACGAAAATCCAAGAGCACTCTTTAATCGACGCCGAAAGCCTAAGGCAAACTACCCTCCACCGAACAGATATCTACCGAAACTTGTCGTTGGGTTCCCTGTGCTATAAATGTAATTTACAGTTACTAACCAATGCTGGAGACGTTTTGCAGATCCTAATGACTTGCACGGTATTTCACAACTTCAATACATTGCTTTTCATAGGGGAGGAACAGGAAGAACATGCCATTATGTATTTGGAATTTTCTTTTTCCTACATTATTTTTTAAAGTCGATCAAATTTGAACAAGTATTGTATCGATAAAGAGTTCACAAATTAAATATCGTGAGATCTTCCATCTTCTGACATATGCAGCAGAATACCGCAAAGAGCTAACAGCTTTCGTTATGAGCCACGTTTTTATGTCCTAGTCGCTAATTTACCTTAACCTCCCCCATCACATCCACCTCAAGTAAGATAACAAATCTTGTGTTGTATAATTTACAGATTATTTGAAGTTTGTCAAAACGAAGAAAAAATATCAGAATTACTACAAATTTTATACATAATTAGGTACAAAGGCAGAATCGACGAAAATCGGTGTTCTGTGACCTAGCATGTCCAGATATCCAATATCAGATTTACTACAAATTTTATACAAAACTAGGTGCAAAGGAAATTACTCGGGAATCCGGTATTGCGTTGCAAGCTAAAGCCGTAAACGTGACTAAAAGTTTGGATTCATCTCCAGGCCTTCACACTTTTCCAAAGTGGGCGATCAAAGGTCACGCCAACACGATCACAGTTTTCTCGAGCAGAGCTTGGACTGCCTGTGGACTAGCAAACAAACGACTACGCCCGTCATGTTGGATTTAGAGCTTCGACAAACGGATTTCAGAATCTAGGGAAACTGCATTCTTCCCTTGAAATGCTGTCCATGGCTGCTAATGCTTGGGCTCAGTCTTTGATTTGGTAGATTTAAGCGGTAATGCCCGCTACCATGTGGCCTTAGTGCCCAAAGAGTGGCTTCAGCTTACCAGATTACATTAATTTGTGAGGCTTCTTGACTCGGACAATTTCAGCAACTTCTGAAAACA
Organism: Pachyseris speciosa; assembly: GCA_016490735.1. Classification (NCBI taxonomy): domain Eukaryota; kingdom Metazoa; phylum Cnidaria; class Anthozoa; order Scleractinia; family Pachyseridae; genus Pachyseris; species Pachyseris speciosa. The sequence continues at coordinate 620,280 of JAEMWC010000217.1, read as the reverse complement.
CAAGTGATAATAATCCTTAATTTTTCATGCTGTTATTTGTGGTGTTCCTCCAAATCCGTTGAGGCTAAGAGGTCGTTTTCATACTCGTTTTTCTAGCTGAGTCAAAACAAAAACCGAGGGAAAATAGTTTTCATTTGGGTTCTATGGCGTGACACCGTAGTTGGCCGTGCATTTGTGCTCTCATAGAGCACGCTGTTTTAACCAGTCAGAGCCTGCGTTATATCGAAACTTTTAATATAATTGTTAATTCCGTGGGATGCCTGTGGCACCACGGTGAAAAACTGGTAGATTTGTAGGCGCAAATTGCAAAGCGGACCAATAGGATTGCATGAAACTTTTATCGATTCTTCTATCGATTTATCTTCGATTTATTTATTTGTGATTACTTCGACCAATGGATGTGTCTCACGTTTCACATACGCGTGATGCCATTGCGCAACCAAGGCATTTTCCCGTATCCTGTCTCAAATTTGCATTTATATCCTTCGCGCGATTTCCAAGGTAGCGGCAACCTTATCAGAGTTCAGACGTGACGCCAAGAAGCAAAACTCTGCTTTGTTAAAACTGTAAATCTAAAGAAGAGGTTGTAAGAAAGACTCGACAGTGGAAATCAGTTTGTTCCTAATGAAGAAATCCCTGCCCTCGCATACCACTCAGTGCAAATCATCCCAACGGCGCTGTAGACTGTCTGTTTGGGCGCTTCTGGAAATCCACCTTGAAACCTTTAAAGGTTCGAATGTTAATTTGTACTGTGCCTTTATATCCTTAATCGTCGTTTTAATATTTCCAAACAACTTAACAGCGAAGCTTGCTTGTAAAAAGCTTGGTCGGTTCGAGGGAATTCGTTTGTGTTTCTTTCACGTAACGTTATCGAACGCCTTTTTCAACCGAAAATGGAGTCTTACCTGAATAAAATTTTGTGTCGGATCAAGGGATGAGCCAACTTATTCATGCTTTAGCGAGGAAATGCGGGTGTGGGAAGTAAAGCTGGTTGATAATAAACTTCACGGCCGTTTTGCTGTGCTTGCTTTTTACAACATTAAATATATATATATATATATATATATATATATATATATATATATATATATATATATATAAGGCGCGCGCTCACGCAACTATTTGTTTATATTGTCAGCATTCAAATTTAACGGTCATTCGTCGCTATTGCCTGATGAGTGTAGTCAGTATTTGGCTATACGAAACAGAGCTGTTGCAATAAAGCGATTATGAATCACTTCTGAAGTCTGGAAATCTTTACACAAGAATGTTTACAGCTCCTGAAAAGTTGAGCGCTCCACGAAAACCATTCTTCAAACATTGATTGACCTATTATATATATATATATATATATATATATATATATATATATATATATATATAATTGAATAAATGTTTTCAAACATTTATTCAATTAAAATATGACTATTTGGGGTGTACAGAGTTAGGGTTTCCCTCATATACAGAATATATATATATATATATATATATATATATATATATATATGAAAGGTATCAAATTACGAAAACAACTTTGTGCAAATCTGTAATTTTTCTGTCACAGCATTCGAATTCGACTTGTGATATCGATTAGCCGATAAGCACTACCGTGCGAGGTTTCCAACTTTTTTCTTAAAACTTGATGAGATTGCTAAGAACTATGGCTCAAATTTCAAGATTGCTCATATCAATGCGAACAGTATTGGTGGTTTTAAATTCTACGAGATTAAGACATGGTTACTCTCTGGCAGACTGGATTTATTGGTTATCTCTGAGACTAAAATCGACGCTAGCTTTCCCGATAGTATGTTCCATGTCGAAGGTTTTCGTCTGTGTCGCAGCGACAGAAAGGCCGGAGGTGGAGGACTGATGGTATACGTTAGGTCTGATGTATGCTTTGTTAGGATTGAACAGTTCAAAGGCCTGTCGTCGCAAACCTTGTCTAACTTTAGAACTGAGTCAATAACTCTCAAGGTCAAGATAGGAAAAAAATGGATTACTATTGTCGGCATTTACAGACCTCCGTCTATTCCGTTATCTACATGGACGCACGAGCTGTCGGTGCTATTTGAGGCGGCATCTAGATTAACAAATACTGTCTTTTATGCGGGTGATTTCAACGCTGACCTCCAAGTCCCGGACAAACCACCTAAAGAGGGTCGCAAACTGCTAGACCTACTGGATATTTATAATCTTCACTGTTTGATCAACAAGGCCACAAGAAAAACAAAAACCTCGGAAACACTTCTTGACTTAATCCTGACAAATAACAAGAGAACTACTTTAACATCAGGTGTAGTGGATACCCTTGTAAGTGATCATTCTCTGGTTTATACGGTTTTGCGATCATCAGCGCCGCGATCGCGTTCGCGTAAAATTTATTCTTGAAGTCTGAAAACCTTCAGTCAACAAAATTTTGTGCGGGATATGCAAATGGCCCCTTTTCACATTATGGATTTATTTGACGACGTGGATGATAAACTTTACACCTTTGAACAATTGTACGTAGACATTCTTGATGAACACGCACCGCTCAAAGTGACACACATCAGGGGCAAACAAGTGCCTTATATGACTGATGAATGGCGCAAGGCAATTAGACACCGTAACAAACTTTGGAAGATTTTCACGAGAGAACGTACAGATGAAAATTATGAAAAATATAAATGCCAGCGTAATAAGTGCACTTCTCTTAGACGCAAAGCCATAACAGCTAATTTCAGAAGGAAATCATCAGAGCCAGAAAATCCGCGCGAGTTTTGGTCTGTTTACCGCCCCTTTTTGAATTTTAAGACAAAACAAGCAAACGACATTATTTTAAAGGAGAATGATATTGTTGTTAGTGACAAGAAGGAAATTGCTGATTTATTCAATAATTACTTTGTTCAAATTGCCGATTGCGCTGCCCAAGTAGGTGAAGAGGACTATGGACAGGATTATGCAAATCATCCGAGCATTCTTGCCATTCATGAACACAGCTCAAAAGGCCATTTCAAATTTCAACACACCAACCAGGTACTGGTAAATAAATTGCTCCTGGATATAAATGTCCGAAAATCATGTGGCCACGACATGATTTCTCCGAGATTACTTAAAGAGTCGGCGGCTGTGATTGCTGGGCCAATAGCTAATATCATTAACTCCTCGGTTGATCAGTGTAGATATCCAGCCTCGTGGAAAATGGGACAAGTCACTCCACTATTTAAAAAAGATGACGAATCGAGTAAGGCAAACTACAGGCCGGTCACAGTTTTGCCAGCAATTAACAATATTTATGAGAGGATTCTAGCCGCACAGCTAAATGACTTCTACACTTCTATTTTGTCTGATTTTATAAGCTCGTATAGAAAGTTTCACAGCTGTGAGACATCGTTATTAAGAATGACAGAAGAGTGGAGGTCTATGCGTGATGATGGACAACTTGTGGGGATAGTGTCTATGGATTTGTCAAAGGCCTTTGACGTTATACAGCACCCCCTGCTATTAGCCAAACTCAAAGCCTACGGATTAGACGAGGATAGTTGTGCCCTGTTAAGAGACTATCTGTCAAATCGACAACAGAGGGTGAAGATTGGTGACACTTTCTCGTCGTGGGAGACTGTTAAGCGCGGAGTGCCTCAGGGTAGTGTTTTAGGCCCCATTCTTTTTAATATATTTATAAACGATCTTTTCTATCATATAAAGAGAGCTAAGCTTAACGCTTATGCTGACGACCATCAAATTTATTACTCAGACAGGGATCCGGTGGCACTAGAAAAATGCTTGTGTAAGGAAGTAGAAACAGCAAATCAGTGGTACAATGTAAACGGAATGATTGTCAACGAAACAAAACATCAGGCCTTGATCCTTGGTGACACGGAGTATACTTTCTGTTTTCCAGTCAACGAGTCAATCGACATATTTGGTATGAACATTGACAACAAACTTCAGTTTGATAAACACGTATCTTCGGTTTGCAAAAAGGTCAATAATCAGTTAAATGTCATGATAAGATTTAGAAAACTGATCTCCAGGGCCACATTGGTTAAACTTGTTCATCGGTGTGGCATTTCTGTGGCGCGCGAAATACCGAGAAAACAGAAGCTCTCAATAAAAGGATTCTTAGGTTCATTCTAGATCATTTTGAATCTACATATAACAACTTATTGGACAAAGTTAACCTAGTTTCTCTATATAAAAGACGTATACACAGTATGTTAATTTTACTCTACAAAAGTATATTTTTAACTAAATATCCTATCTACATGAGGAATATGTTTACTCTTCGTACTACTTCCTATAACTTACGCGGTAACTACATTCTGACACTCCCTGTACCTAAAACTACTGCTTATGGCCTTCGCTCCTTTTCTTATCATGCCGCTAAACAATGGAACTCACTGCCGGACATTGTTCGAACTGCTAACTTTAATGACTTTAAAAATGCATTAGCTAACCTTAACTTAATGTAAATTTGGTAAATTTTGTAATTTCTGCTTATAGTGTTTTATAATATTGTACACAGATTTTATTTATTTTAGCCATTAATTGTAAATATTGTACAGAATTGTAGTTTATAAGTTATCGTATGTTTTGTTGACTTCTTTTGTTATTGTTTTCTCGGAAACATTAGCTTTTATAATAGCTACTCTTAAATTCGAGAAAAAATAAAGTTTATGTATGTATGTATGTATGTATGTAAACCTTTTCTCGGGGACAAACTGTGCTGTATTAAAATATCTAGCTTCACAACTAGAAAACAATGAATTTACGTAACTTCAAAACAACCGTCGCGTGATGTTAGCCTTTGGACTATGTGGTTTGCTTTAACCAATGAACACACCGCCACGTGCCTGCTATTGTGCATTGGCCAATCCAAACACCGGAACGTAATTGTATTGTGCATTTTGCTGAACAGGAAAAAAAAAGAAAAGAAAGAAAGAAAAAGAAAAAGAAAAAAAGACTGAAATCTTACACATTTTATAACTCGGTATACTTACAGTATCCCGAGTAATTACATGTAAATTAGCTCCGATACTACGTGGGCTGTAATGTCAAAAATTCACATATAGTTTTAAGAGATTGGAAAATCAGCATTTTTCACTTGTAAATCATGAACAGGTTTTTACGCATTATCGCGTTTGACAGCAACTTGGCTTAAGACGTATGAAAATTTTGGTTTTAAACACAATGACAGGTTGAATGAATTTTCACCTTGCGCAAATCAACTTGATTTAAGACACGTGAAAATCATGAACTGGTTTTTACGCATTATCGCGTTTGAAGGAAACACATGAAAATCATGAACTGTTTTAAACGCACTTGGCGGTATTAGGGGGGTAAATCCGCGAATATCAATCACTTGAAAATAAAATCTCATATAATAGTATAGAAATGAGTTGTAATTCAGTAATTCACAATGAATTGAAAAATATGGGAAAGTTGACATGTTCTTTTTGTGATCAGCTATTGGTCAAAGTTGTTAAAAGTGTTAAAGCACCTTGCTGTGATAATCAGAAAATGTTTAACGATGATGGTGAAAATGTTTGTCTAAATTGTGGTTCAGTTCATGGTTATGATTATTGTAAAGAGTACGTTGACTTTCATAATAATATGTATAAAATACGGCGAAAATCTGTATATCATCGGAAGTACCATATTGAAAATGTGATAAATGGTATGTGTAGAAAGAATGGATTTCAAATTTCTGTAAAAGATAAGGGTAAAATATTGAAAATATTCGAACAGATAGACACTGTCCTTCCTTTGGTGAATAAGAATCGTAAAAGAATGATTAGCACTAAATTTATGCTTAAGCAAATATTTTTAATGCTTGATCTTCCATTTGATGAAATAAAAATTACTAGATCAAAAAAGACGCTTGGATTTTATGATCAATATTGGGTTGAGATTCTGTTGTTGAGATTTGATAAGATTATTCGTATTATCAAGCAGTGAATTTTTCATCATATTTCAGTAGGAACTTATCAATAATTGGACTATTGTCAGTCACATAATCATCGATATTCTTCATTGAGATTTGTATACTTGAAGCATCAAAATCACCACTTCTCAACTTGTCTTTTATTGAATTGAGTAGATGTTGATAGCTTTGATAAGCATATGTGCAATTTTGGATTTTCAAATCTAGGTTTTTATGCTTCATCCACCCTTGTATCAAAAGTGCTGCTGTACTGATGGCTACCAAACTAACACCACCTGTTGCAACGCTTGTGGCGAGACCTCCAGTTGCAAAGATGATAGACAAGGAATTCCCCAGTAATTTCCATTTTTTGAACCGTTTAACCGCCTGTTTATGAGCCCAACACTTTCTGTGATATGTTCGGTAATAGGATTTTAATTCATTTACCTGATCTTCTGTTAATTCATCTGAAATATGATTCCAGTTGAATATGCTTTTTCGCTCTTTCATATATATCATTTATACAATAATTCTATTGAAAATACAATAAAGTATTCAGATATCTGGCCGCATAATGGAGATCTTTTTCTTCGCTTTGTTGTGAGGTGCTTAGATATGGCATAACAATATCCCCGATCTAATGAATAACTGTTATAAAATCTTCCATAAGCATCATGAAGTATACCATGTGTTTGTAATGTATCAATCCTACCAAGAGTATGTTCCAAGAAATATGTCAAGCAACCACTACCTGGGCCGATAAGTCCAATATCATTATGCTCATGTAAAATGTCACAAATTGTAATTAATTTATTGAAATGCTTGTGATACAAATATTGGTAAACCATAGCTGATTTCAAAATTGATTCATTAATATGTGGATATTGTTTTTTAGTATGTTTGAATAAATATTTCACGTATTTAATAATGTCTTTCATCATATAATAATCAATTATATAATTTAAAGATCAAAATAATCTTCAATGAAACGATACATATTTCTCAGTTCTTGGTTAGTTAGTGATTTCTGCCAAACAGCAAAAGCATAAAGATCCATTTCACAAAAATTAATTGCAGAACCATCTGTATGAACTTGACAACCAATAAACATTTCTTGTGCACTACCAGTCAATGTTGCTGAAATTGATCCTGTTCCAACTGGTGTCATTGATGAAATACCTCTGAAAAATTCCATATTATGACCATCAACTCGAACAGTAAAAACTTCAATATTTCCCGTCAGATTAGCCAAAGAAGAAACAGCAAGTCTTCCATTTGATGTAGAACCGAAATCAATATAACATGCTCCATTAATCCAAGGCAGATGAACACCAAATCTAACAGCACCCTTACCCCATTGAAATTGTGATTGATATTTTGTTTGTTTTGTGTTTGCAATGATTATAACAGTACAAGTATTTCCACTCTGTCCAGCAACTTTAGAAACATCAAATGAACTGTTCTCCAAGTAGTCATCACTACCATCAAAACGTATGAAAAACTTTTTCTTGACTGAATCTCTCAGTAACAATGGTTTTTTCGAATTAGAAGTTTGTGTAAAAGTGACATTATTAACAGGATCCAGCCAACTAGAAACTCTATCATTAGCATCAGTTGTCAATACAGATAGAGATGGTATCAAAGCAATTGAAATTCCATCAAGAACAGGTATACCAGGCAGTGAATTTGAAATAACAAAAGTTGCTCTATCTAACTTCAAATCTAGTTGTTTTTTTTGTTACACAATCATCATCTGATGTTCCTTCATCAACATTAGTTATTTTATTTCCTCCAATATCAATTTTGCCGGTCATTGTAACACTTCCATCCTTTTTAAGAAATGGAGAAAAATCAAGGGCAGCAATTTCTGTATCAACGTACTCCTTTGTAGCTGTGTGATTATTTGAAATTGGTGTTGCTACATTAGTCAATTGTTTGTTTCCAAGATCATAGTGACCATCTTGTGTTAATGTAAAACCAATTCCTTTATCACCTTTAGGACCAATTGCACCAGCATCACCTCTATCACCTTTTGGGCCTGTTTTACCAGTTCTTGTATTATCTTGATTGAATACACCCATATAATATTATTTTAGATTAATTCATGACCACTTCAAGTGTGAATGCTGTATCAAATTCTCTACTATTGGGATGTGAATAGTCAATTATAAGATAGCCTCTCGATAATGATTTGTTGACGTTAACCGTTGTGATGTTTCTACTTAAAGAAGATTGTCTGTGTTCATAAACAGTTGCTGGTATTGGCAAAGGCCCACCACCTTCAGCTTTTGTCTTGAAATAAAATATTCCGGGTTTTGTTCCTTGTATGATATACATTTTCTTAATATAAAAGTTATTGTTATGAATGACTAAAAAATCAGAGCCATTTATCAATACAGGCTTTAAAGCATTCTTATTATGTCCTTGTTTGGCTTTGACAGAGCAATTTAAATATTGTATTTGACCGATTATTCCATTCCCATTCAAATTTAGATCACCTCCTAATTTCGGCCTGTAAAGAGCAAATCCACCCAAATCGAAAGCTGTTTCCATGATTACACCTGTAACGCTTGAACGAAATAGATTCAAACTATTATTATGAATTCTATAGCCATTCAGATTTAAATCACCACCAAGTTTAGCCTCTTTTATCAAATATGTGTTCATATTAATATTATTCAGCATTGTCAATTCACCATTTTGACCATCGAATAAGTTTGATGAATTATCAATCAAAGCATGTCCATTCAAATCTAAATCAGTTTGTAATTGTATTTTTTCATTCACGATTTTATAAGCTTCAGTGAAGTCGTAAACACTTGATGGAACGTCTACAGCTTCAAAATCAATACCATATACAACACAATGAACTTTGTACTTATTTGGATAAGTTGGGTTAGCATTAATATGAATCGTACAATATAAATATTCAGGTGGTGAACTTACTGAAGGTTTTTCAATCCATAATAAATATCTCGAATGATCTTCATTTCTGTTGTCAAATTTTCTCCCTACAGTTTTATGAATTGTAATTCCACCAGTTGCACTGAATGTAACACTACTAAGACTCATTCCTTCATAATCAGGAAATAGCCATTCGAATAAAAGTGTATTTTCCATCTTTTATTGTGTACATATTAAATCCAATTCTAGCTCTGTAAATATCATTAGCTTCTTTATTCAAGTCTATATCAATGACCTTTTTTGAAATCAAATGTGGTGAACGAGGTAAATTGACATATCCATTAACTGTCAAGCCATATTCAGTACTGACTTCATCGATATCATTCATCAAATATTTGAAAGCATTCTTTGGATGAGAAGCAGATGAAATATGACTTTTTTCTAATTGATCTAAATTTACGGCATCGGTTTTATTTGTTCCTTCTTTTAAGTCAATGATTTTATGCCCTCCAAGTTTCATATCCGCTGCCATCGCATTTGTTCCATTCAATAATAAAGTGTTTGCTCTAATAACTATTCCAGCTCGATTTAAAACTCTGAAGTTCACTGCATCAGTTTCATTCACCACGTCCGCTAAATTCGTCACTCTATTTCCGCCCATGTCCAAGTTTCCATACATTGCATCTGTACCTTCTCTTCGGAGAAAATATTCGTCAGTATAAAGTTTTGTCACCGCATCGTCTGCGTTGACAGGTGGAGCAAGATCAGTAATGGCATTGTTGTTCATATTTAGATTTTGTTGTGCAATCGTATCGAGTTTGGTTTGCAACCTCTGGTCCACATAACTTTTGTTTACAGCATCTTGTGGGTTTGAGGGGTTATCCTGCAGGTTGAGGATTTTGTTTAGTTTCATGTCAATATTACTGCCAAATGCAACATGGCCGTTTTCAATTTCATAAGCCGGGTCATGGAGAAAGTAAGACAAATTGGTATGATAGCCATAGGCTCCATAAACGATGATATGTGTTTTGGTGTTAGACGCAGGAGCTGTGCTGGAAAGTTCCACCTCAATCGCCGCTTGACCACCACTTGTTTTTTCGATTCGGAAAAGCTTCTTCATATAACCATCAACGTGTGGAGTTTGGGGAAAAGGTTTTTGAAACGGCTGTCCGCATCTCGTATATTTAAAGTTGGAAGGAATATATCGACTGTTGCACTTCTTGGATCAGATGGTGAGTAAAACTCAACAACAAAAGTGTACTGACTGTTTCTCAAAGATGTCAAATCAAAACGAATTTTGGATGTAAAGTTGCCACTTCGTTTAATGAAAAAAGACAATGACGACTTGTTTATGTGGTATGGTGATCTGTTAAAATTCTCAATTTGAAGGTTTTCCACACCACTGACTGCAGAAGACTTGGATATATCTTTTAACAGAAAAGCGAATGGGTTGCGTTGAGCTCCTGATGCTGAAAAAACAAGGTCATCAACATACTTTTTGTTGGCAGAATCTTTATCAGAGTTTGGAGATCCAACATTTGTTATTTTATTGTCACCCATGACAAGATCACCAGTCATTGCAACACTTCCATCTTTTTTAAGAAATGGTGAAACATCAATGCCAGTAATTCCAGCAATTTCAGTGTCAACATACCCCTTTGTGGCTGTATCATTGTTTGCTGTTGGCGCTGCTACATTTGTAATTTTGTTGTCATGTTTAGATCACCAGTCATCGGGTTTGTTCCATTCAATAATAATGTGTTTGCTCTGATATCTTGTATATTTTGTACAACAAAACCAAAATTCACCGCATCATAACTACTTACTGGAGATGATAAGCTAGGGAATGGTATATTTGTTATTTTATTGTTGCTCATGTCAAGATCACCAGTCATTGCAACGCTTCCATCTTTTTTCACAAAGTTATTATTGAGATATGTTTTATCCGCTTTACCTATCACACCATCATCAACGTATTTTCTAGTTGCGCAGTCTTGTGGAAGTATAGGGCGTCCAACATTGACTATTCTATGAAAACTCATTTTAACCTCATTATTAAATACAATTCTTCCTTCTTCTATTTCAAAAGCTGGGTCGTGAATATGTGATAAAATGATATTAGAAAATCCATAAACACCATAAACTATGACATGATGTTTGGCATTATTTGATAAATATGGTGAGATCAACAATAATTCCATTGATGTCTGACCAACTCTCGTTTTTTCAAGGAAGAATATTCTCTTGAGATAACCATCAACAAGATGGGTCTTTGGGAATGCTCTTTTTATTGAATCCTTTCTTTCAATTAAATTAGATGACAAAACATCATCATCGACTGTTGCATTATTTGGGTTACCATCAGTATAAAACTCAACAACTAAAGTGTACTTTGAAACTTCCAATTGTGTCAGATCAAAACGAAGAACAGTTGTAAGACCAGCAGAAGGAATCACAAAAGACAATGATTTTTTATTGATATTGTATGGGCTTTTATTATAGTCTTCTAATTGTAGATTATTCGCATTTCTAAGAATAGTTGTTTTTGATATATCTTCAAGAAGAAATTTAAATGGATTAACACGTGTTCCTTCAATTGATAAAACAGCATCGTTTACGTATCTCATATTAACAGCATCTTTGTTAGAAGTTGGGTCTGCTACATTACTAATTTTTTTGTTTTCAATGTCATAATTACCATCTTGTGTTAATTTGAATCCATCACCTTTGGGACCAACGGCTCCAGTAGCTCCTTGTGGACCAATTGCACCTGTATTACCTTTTGGACCTCTATCACCAATTGGACCAGCAGGGCCTCTTTCACCAGTTCCAGTTTTTGTTTTATCTTGATCTTGTAGAGAATTGAAAACTCCCATTATATCATCTTGTTAGATTAATTTCTTCATCACTGCTTTCATCTTCCAAGAATTCATAGATGACAGGTAGTCTCTTATTGTTTTTCAATACTTTTTGTGTCCTCCTGTTTACTTCCATTTTGATTTTTTCAGCGATTTCAAATGGTGTTTCAACATCAGCGTCAGGTTTGATCAATTTCTTGATTCTTTCTGTTCTGGGATTCTCCTGTTTTTCAACATCTTGGAAATTATTGATTGCCATATAATATTAGATTAGATTAAACTGCACCATAAAAATTTCTCTTGATTGTCTTCATCGGCTTGTCAACATAACAGAAGGAATATGGTTTCTTGGTTGCTTCAATGTATTTCTTCTTGTCTATTCCAAGTTCTTGTGCAATCAAGTTCCTTTCTCTTGAGGATGGGAAATCATAAATGCAGAAGTGACTGCAATTGAGTCTGATTGATTTTGGACAGCCATAGAATGATTGTGTGAGATATATGACTGAACAGTTCTTGTGTCTCCCCTGAATGAAATAGCTGATTATCTGATCTTGTTTCTTGTCAGTGACAAAATCATCAAAAACAACCAATCGCTGCAAATCTGTGTCTTTTATTTGTTCAACTGGCAATATCTCTTCTTGACTGCAAACCAAGGCAGGATATCCAATGTGACTGCTTATTTCATCCATTACTTTCCGCAGATATTGTACTTGTCTTGATCCAAATTTTTTGCATAAAGATGTATCTGATCATAATAGACCAACGGTTCCATAATCAGATGCATGAACAATGTTGTCTTTCCAGATCCAGAATTACCAGCCAGCAGCATCCTGAAAGTGTCTTTTGGCATATACGGATACAACTGTCTGAATGAATTCTTTGAACCCTGAATATCATAATTAGGGATTTCCATATGTAAATAGTTTAGATTAGTCTAACACAATTGTATATGGATATAGAACGAATGAAAAGGCTTCTTAAAAGTGGAATTGAAGCTGGAAATAAAACAAGAGAAGTTCGTGATGTTATCAAGACTTATGAATACAGAAAACAGGATGCATATGATACAACATCAGAATTGCTGAAACCCTCTATTGATGTCCAGAAGAGTGTGAAAGAAAGTGTTGACAAAAAACAGGATGAAGTTATTGAACAGTTGAAAAAGAATCAAAAAGCCTTGACATCTGGTTTTGAAGATCTTATGCTATTAAACACGTTACCTGAATCAGTACCTGTGAAAACAACATTACCAATTGATTACAAACCTAAAATGATGACTGAAACAGAACCAAAGTATAAGTCAAATCTTGACAAAGGTTTCTCAATTGAAGAGATCAAGGTATTACAGGAATATAATTTGTCTCCTCCAACAACAATTTTAAATAGGATAATGGATGGTACAATCGACATCAATGAGTATAACAGAAATATTGGTGAAATAACCAAAAAACTAAAAATAAAGAAAAGATATATGAATTGACTCAAAAGATCAAACTAATGCAAAAGTACCGAAAAAGAATGGAAACTGTTAAGGAAGGTGCATCAACTATTGGTTCAGGCATGGGAAGGAGAAGAGGTGCAATGGGTTCAAGGGATGCATTTTTGGGTGACATGCTTTCAAGACTACAGTTACTTGGTGGATCTATTTCAGCCGGCAACAACAGCAAAAATGTTCAAAATGAATTCACAAAAATATTGCATACATTGAACAGACTGGGAATCCTGAAAACCGGTGAGTTGAATAAAATAATGATGAAATATCTAATGTAAAAGTATATGACAGAAATTTCATTACGATTCAACAGTAAAAACAGAGACAAAATTGGTGTCAGTAAGAGTCATGATTTTGAAAAAAGATTCAATACACCTCTTAAATTAACGAATGATTTAAAATATGAAATGGCTGTGAATGTTATCAATATGACATACAGTTGGTACAATATCAGAGATATTTTTGGGAATAATCAAATTAAATACAGCTATGACAAAGGTGTAAACTGGGAAACAATAACATTCGTTGACGGGATGTATTCATACGACGATATCAATAGTTACATTCATGAGTATATGAGTAAAAATAGCCATGTACTGAATCCATCTGAAACAGACAAATCAAAATTCCTGTATGGTATTAACATGTATTTCGTTTTGTCAACATATCGCATTTTGATTGAACTTGATGAAAACTATCGAGTGGATCTGAGAAATCTTGATTTCAGAAAACTTATCGGTTTCGATTCAAAATTAGTTTCAGCCACAGAATATGGAACAAATCTACCTGATATTACAAGAGGAGTAGATGAAATTTATATCAATTGTGATATGGTGATAGATAGCATTGTTGATGGAAATAGCACAAATACAATCGCAGTTATACCAGTCACAGATCTCGTTAGAAGTTTACCTTTCACTTACAAACCTCGTTTTCTTTCATGGAATCCTGTCTCAACACATACAATCAGCTCAATACGCTTTTATGTCACAGACTCTTCTAGAGCTCCAGTCGATTTAAATGGGATAGATTGGTATATTGAGTTATTCTTGAGAGGTGTGGAATTATAAAACCTAATAGTATATGAAACGGTTTGAGTTTAAAAAATATGAACAACATGGTGAAGGTATTGTGACTGACATTGCCAAAACAGCTGGAAAAAAAGCAGCCACAACAATTGGTGAACATGCTGGCAAAAAAGCTGGTGACAAAATCATAGAACTTTTGAAAAAGAGAAAAAGTGGAAACAAGAGTGGAACTGAGAGTGTGAGCCAGACTGGTGGTTTAATCAAAAGAAAGAGAGGGAGACCTCGTAAAATAAAATAACTTTTATCTAACACAATAATATATGTCAAACTATCGTGACTCAAAATATATCGAAAGATATGAAGATGTAGTGTTCGAACTAGAGACAGCACTTATTACTGTAGTAGCAAACAATGCTCATCAGAGGAAAACAGGTTACCGTTTCGTTGTTGATAACAGTGGAGAGACTACACCATTTGACTGGTATAATGCCCGTTTCAATGTTATTTTCAAAGAAAATAAGCTTGCAGATGGAGCTAACATTGCTGCTGCAGATCGAAATGGTATTGTTAATTCAGTTCACGCTCTTATTAACACCATTAATGTAAAAATGAATGGTATTGATGTTTATGAATGCCGTGATGCAAACCAAGCCACAAATATTAAGTCATTGCTTGAGTATTCACAGGGTTATGCTGTAAGTCAGGGAACCAATGAGTTCTTCTATCTTGACACCAGCAGAGGTGCTGAAAACAGAGTGGCACAAGCTGCTTATAACAAAGGATTCTCAGATCGTAAAGCTTTGCTTAATGATGGTGGTGAAATAAATGCAGAGATAGCATTGAACAGATACGGTTTTTTCAAGAGCTTTTGGGATGAACTCATGCCGAACTCAAAAGTAGAGGTGAATCTGACACTTGAGAGTGATGACAATATGATTTGGCAAGCTACTGATGAATGTCGTGTGGTACTAACTAAATTCCAGCTAATTGTTCCTCGTATTATTTTCAATTCTGCGGGAAAGTCCTTATACATGAGCAAGTATCTTGACAACAGAAAGTGGACTTACATGAGAGAAATGGTTGAGAGAGGCAATTCAACAAGACAACAGACTGCCAATTTCCGTATTTCCACAGGAATAAACAAACCCAGGCATGTTTTTGTATTCATCATCAATGATGCCAATGATTCGTCTCAGACAGCCAATAAATTTCTCTATAACACATTCTCAGTTGTAAATAACCGAACTTTGACTGATTGTTATCTTGAAGTTGGCAATGGAAATGATTATCCAGAGGTTCATTATAAACCCTCAACTGAACCAACAAGAGTATTCAGAGATGTTTTGAAATATGTTCAAGCTGTAAATGATTTCAGTGAAAGTACCCTTCTTAACAGGGGCAACTTCGGTACAATATTCCCTTTCATTTATTTTGATTTGACGAAACAGAAACAGGATATCAAAGATGGAATGACAAAACTGACTTTCAAATACACTTTGAGTGCTGCAACAAATGATGATTACAGTGTGTATGCACTGGTCCTCTATGAGCAGGATATTGAGATGAGAAAGACTGATGGAAAATTAATTCTGAGATCAATGTAAATTAAATAATTAAATTAAATAAATAAATAAATAATTAAATAAATAATTAAATAATTAAATTAAATGATTGTTTGTATTAAATAAATTAAATGATTGTTTGTATTAAATACAATTTAGTATAAACATATATTATATGACTACTTATCATCCTCATGGAGTAAGACTTTCACAGGGTCAGAAACAAAAGCTAGCAAAAGCTATACAAACAAATTCACCGGTAACATTGAGACTTGAACATGGAGATCTCACTGGAGGTGATCAAATGATGTTGACAAAAACACAGATAAAAAAATTAGCCAAAGCACAGAGAAATGGAACAGGTGCTGATGTAAAGATATCCAAAGCACAGATCAGAAAATCAGTCCAAGAAGGAGGTTCTCTTTGGTCCAGTCTTTTTTCACTTGGAACAAGACTATTGCCTTATGCAGGTAAAGCAGTAGCTAAAGCGGCTCCAGCATTGGCTACAGGTGCTCTTTCTTCATTAGCAAGTCTCGGTGTTGATAAACTATTTGGGAAGAAACAAAAAGGAGGATTTCTTATTCCTAATGCCAATTTATCCCAATTATTGAATGTAGGAAATTTATTGAATACGAGACAGATGGCAGATATTATTCAAAAAATGCAGTATGGTGGAGACGTTGTTATAAAACCAACAAAAGCGCAGACTGGAAAGGGTATTGGAACAATACTGGCGAGTATCGGTATCCCATTAGCCATTGATGCAGTCAAGGGGTTATTTGGTAGTGGTTTGCATGTTGAAAGCAGCCGTCCAAGACGGTCAATACCAGTTCACGTTCCAGATGACATAAAAGGAGGAAAACATGCTATGATTCCATGGCAATCCCCTCCTGTTTTTGGTACATGGGATAACCCAATCGGTTATGGGGTAAAAAAAAAAGACCAGAAAAGGAAAAGGGCTTCTACTAGGACCAAACAGTCCATTCAAAAACATTCCAATTCTAGGAACCATTTTGTAAACAAACCCTTATCCAACTTTGATTTAATCAATTGGGTGAAACAACTTGGAATAAAACATTTTAGAGGAGTATTTTCAAGAGACAATCTGCCAAACCTGATGAGAAACAATGAATGTGGAATAGTCAATCTCGACAGTCAGATTGGACCTGGTACTCATTGGGTATGTTATCGAATTGGTGATAGATACTGTGAATACTTTGACTCATTTGGTTTAATGATGCCAACAGAAGTACAGAAATACATGGCTACAAGTGGAAAACAACTTGAATACTCTGGAGATGAGATACAAGAAAGGGATTCAGTATTGTGTGGATATTGGTGTTTGTACTATCTTCTCGAGAGACAAAAAGGCAGATCGATTCTGAACACAATACATAATGCTGATTTTGATCCCACAGACACAAGTGTCAATCACAGGTTTATCATAAATTATTTCAAGAATATCTAACCAATATGTATAATGGTAAAATCATATTGTGTGAAACAGAAGAAAGTCACTGAATGTGTACCAGGAAGTGAAAGATATCAAAAGACAAAAAATGGTCGAACTGTGATGAAATGTACTTGTGCTGAATGTGGAATCACAAAGACTAAATTTGTCAGAAATCGGGGAAACTAATTAGCCCGTCTGAAGGGGCGGGCATACTAGATTCGGCCGCAGATATGGCACTAACAGGATTTTTGGAACATGGAGTCCCTTATTTAGCAAAGAAAGGTGTAGAAATGGGTAGATATTATGCATCAGAAGCAATGAGAAATCCAAAGCTGCAAAAGAAATTAATTGACAAAGGACTTTCCCTCACAAAGCCTATAATTACAAAGGTTGGGACTGAAGCTTTAAATCAACTCTCAACAAAAGTGAGACCAAACATTCGTTATAAAACAGATATCAAGGGATTGGATTATGGCAAAGGTATTGACATTCACAAGATGATCGGTAAACTACCAAAACCAAAATCAGGTTGGACACCAAGTAAATATAAATATATGGGACCTTACAATCCATTGCATGAGCAGTTGGAATATGATCCAAATACTGGTGAGGTCTTGAAATGGAATGTACAACCTTACAATAAGGTGGATGAAATAGCAGCTTATCATGATATTTGTTATGATATGGGAAAAAATAAAGGTGATTGTGATAGAACAATGATCAATTCTCTTGATGCCATTCCTTATGGTGAGATGCCAAAATGGGGTCAAACAGCCAGATTCTTAATTGACAAAAAACAGAAACTTGGTCTTGGTGTTTCAAAAAACGGAAAAAGCCGTCGAGTGAAGAAAACTGGCAAGAAAAACTAGCTGATGAATTACATGCACCCATAAAACGAAATTTCACTCGGCGGCGTGTGATTGTAAATAAAATTGATGAAATATGGGCAAGTGATCTAGTTGAAATGCAACAGTTCAGTAAATGGAATAAAGGTTATCGATATCTTCTTATGGTTATTGATGTCTTCAGCAAATATGGTTGGATTGTCCCATTGAAGGATAAGAAAGGTGAATCTGTCACTGAAGCATTCAAATCAATATTCAAGGAAGGCAGAAAACCACAGTATTTATGGGTCGACAAGGGAAAAGAGTTTTACAACAAACACTTGAAGAACTTGCTAGAGAAACATAGTGTACAGATGTACTCAACTGAGAATGAAGAGAAGTCATCAGTAGTTGAAAGATGGAATAGGACAATGAAGTCCAAAATGTGGAAGCAGTTCACTGTTCAAGGTAATACACAGTATTTAGACATGTTACCAAAATTAGTGAAACAGTACAACAACACAAAACATTCAAGCACAAAGATGACACCTACAGAGGCTAGTAAAAGAGGAATGAAGGAACTGTTTACTTCAATTTGTATGGTGATATGGAGCCATTATCAGCTAAACCAAAATTTAAGGTCGGCGACAAGGTCCGAATATCCAAGTATAAACGGAATGTGTTCGACAAGGGTTACACTCCAAATTGGACTGAAGAAGTGTTTACAGTTGATAAAATCCAATATACAAACCCAATAACATACAAACTAAAAGATCTCAACGATGAAGATATTCAAGGGAGTTTTTATGAACCTGAGTTATTAAAGGCTAAACAGGATGTTTTCCGTATTGATAAAGTCATTCGCAGAGATTACAAGAAGAAACAAGCTTTGGTGAAGTGGAAGGGATATAGTGATGACTTCAACAGTTGGATACCGATCAAGGATTTAAAAGACATATTATAAAGAGAAAATTATCTAACATATATGTGAGTAGACCCTGCAGTAGTACATACTGTTATTTGCTATCATGTAGCCAAGAATATTATTATTCCTGACTATATTCAAACACAGGTTGAAAATGAATTAAAAAAATAAAATGAATTACTATAGTATGAAAAATAATATAGTTTCAATCGAAAATGAATACGAATTACATTGTCGTGTTGTATCATTCATCAGAAGGAAATATCCTGATGCATTAATGATTGCTGGATTGGGTGAAAATCAAAAAACAGACTTATCGAGGATCAGAAGTTATAGGAAAGGATATATGGCTGGTCAATGTGATTTGATGTTATTGAATCCAACGAAAAGATACAGTGCTCTTTGCCTGGAGTTCAAGAGTCCGACGGGTATATTCATGGTAACTGATAAACAGATAATGATGAGGAAGATGTATGTGAAAAACAGGTGTAAATATATCATGAGTAACTGTTTTGAAGACATCATTTATGAGATTACCAAATACATGGAAGAACATTTAAAAAATATATATATAGTATAATATTATGGAGAATGTTAAACGAGGGCGTGGAAGACCGAAATTTCTTACTGATGAGGAAAGAAGAAAGAGAAAAACCAAACTAATGCTCAACAAAGAATGGTACTGTGATGTATGCAACAATGGAAAAAACTACACACTTTCAGACAAATGGTGTCACATCAAAACAAACAAACATAAGAAGAATGAAATGAACAGGTGCTGACTACAGTTCAATGGATCCCTCTTTCGGATCAATTGAATTATTGAACCTATTTAAACGAGGAAAAGAAATCATTTAAAATAATAATCTATAGAATAATATTATGAGAAAGATAATCGAAACAAGTAGTATGAATAAAAAAGATTTGTCCAAATTGAGCAAATCACAGCTAATTGAAATGTTAATGGCTAATCAGCCAAAGACCAAACGGTCAAAGCCAAGGGAGAATCTCGATGATTTATTGGAAGATGATCCTTTTCCCGATTATGTCGTCGAACGCGAGACGGATGTAATCAATTATGCAAAGAAACCTGTGTCAATGAACAAATTCCGAATAGAGGAGGCGAGATTGACTGATACAATGAATAAAAGGGGTTCGTCATTCCAGAAGCTGTTTGAAAGAAGATTGAACAGCATTGGAGGAGATAGAGAAATGATATCCATCACTTTGAATGTTGATGTGAGAGAAGGTGGAAGAACGATGAAAAGAACTTTCGGACCATTTGAAACTGAAGTGCCCGAGTTGAGCACAAAAGATATGTACAAATTTATGCTGTACACATTGTTGAAAAATAATTTTACACTTTTATCGGCCCAAGAGATTACAAAGATTGGATCCAAAGTGTTGACATATAATAAGCAATTCTTCATGAATCATGCAATGGGTTCCTTAAAACTGGAATCTTATCTGCTGAACAAACAAAGACCCATTAAGACATATGGTGTCGATACATGTGTTGTTGATTATGTTTGGGATCAAGTGAGAGGCCGTAAAGGGTTCAAAACATATACGTATGACAAGTTGAAGAATGAGATTTACCATTTCGTTCCTGAAGGTCATATGATCAGCACTGAACAGTTGATCAATTGGGCCAAGAATTGTCATACCAATGTATCCATTCACGCTTTTGACAGCACTTATAGGAAGTTTGTTGCATTCACCAACTCCAATACACAGACTGATATCACATTGGTTTACATTGTCAAAGATCACCATTGTTATCCTATCACAGATGAGAAACTGAAACTGACTGCATCGAAAGCGAATCAGGGAGGTTGTGACAATCTGTTGAAACACATGTGTGAGTTGAAATGGAGCAGAAGACATGAAACTGTTCACAGAGTTGAAAAATTGAATGATTTGCATAGCTTGGTCAAGGATAACTCCATCATTGTACTTCCAGAGGAGGTCAAAATGGTTCAAGCAATCAATATCTACACCAATGTTTCCAAACTGTACGTTGAATACCTGCATTGGAACAATAGCGGTATGTTGGATGGTTTCATCGACCATAGGAAGAACATGTACCTTTTGAATCAAGAATACGACTTGAGGAAATCGGTTTGTGATCAACTGTATGATACATATAAAACATATGACTTTAATTGGTGTAATCAATCGTTCACAAGTATTGCTTCATCATTGTTTAAACAAATGTGTGGATATTTACCCCAATCCACATATAATGTCAACACGAGGGAATTGTTGGACGAATATTACCCGAGAGCTCTGCAGTGGTGTTCAACGGATGAAATTCCTAAGGATGTTGTCAGCATTGATATATCCAAGTCATACCCTAGTATACTGTTACATAATACTAAACCTATTCCGATTTATACGATTCACGACGTAATTGAGCCCTTTAATTGCAAAAGTGACTTGACGAGGTGTGGTGAATTCTATATCGATGAGACCGTTCTTAATTATTATGGATCGCCCATCCAGATTGAGGCTGGTTTTTATTCCGGCAACTTAATCAATTATCTCGTTAACACTTTGTACATGCCATTGAAGCAGATAAAGTGGAAGATTGTCACAAAGAAGGCACTGAAGCCCGATACATTCAAGGGTTTCATGAAATATATTTTTGATAAGTTCCCTGAGAAAGAAGCCAAGAAGATTGCCAATAGTTTCATCGGTGAGTTGGGAAGAAAGTATGATAAAACAAATCATGGATTCACTTGTACTGACTATGACACTGCAATGTGTTGTTGGACTAGTGCATTAGCTGAAGGAAGAAATGTCACTGTAGATCACCACGAGGATATATTTTTGATCAAAGAGCAATCATGTGAGCGAATATTTTCTGACAACACCAGTGTGAACAGATTCGTCGTTTCAGAAGCTATTTTGAAATGTTTGCAATTGATTGAAGCGTGTCATGGCAAGGATAGTGTGCTATATGGATATAACACCGATGGAATCTTCATAACCAATCCTGCATTGAAATTGAAGAATAAGAAAGACAGTGTATTCAACACAAGTAAAATTGGAAGAGCATACGTTACAGACACTGAACTGGTGTATTTCGAAAAACACTACAGAGAGAACCTTGTGTGGAATGAGAAGAAGAAAGTTGGCAAGGGATGTATTTTCAATGGTCAAGCGGGTAGTGGCAAGACAACTAAACTATGTCAGATGGTCAGAAAAGCGAAAAATCCTTTGGTGTTGTCTTTTACCAATAAAGCTATTGAAAACGTCAAAGAGAGATTGAATGAAGAATTTGACGATATTTGTCATACATTTGATTCTTACTTTTGTGAATGGAAAGGAAGAGACATAGACAGTTTAGAAAATAAGACAATATTCATCGAGGAATTCAGCATGGTTCCCAATAAGTGGATGACAAAGGTTTATGAAGCTTTCACATTGTTCAATAATACTGTGTATATGTTTGGAGATCCAAATCAATGCGAACCTGTTGAACCGGGAAGTCAAATACATCAGAATTATCTTCGTTCTGCTACTGTTCGTGAGATGTGTCCTGATGTTCAGACATTGCAATACATCGAAGATTCATCCAGATACGACAAAAAGACACATGAAATGCTTGACAAATTTCTCAGACTGGGAAAGATATCAACGTACTTTGAACAAACCAATAAATATTACAAGAACATCTGTTACTTGAATGCCACGAGAGTGAAAGTGAATAATGAATGTTGTGAGAGATACATCAAAGAGAACAATGGAAGATACGTTCCTATTGATTTCAAGTACAATGGCAAAACGGAGAGGTATAATGTTTGCAAGGGAATGCCTATTATCGCAACACAAAACATCAAAGACAAACGTATTTTTAACACGATGGAGTTTGTTATTGACGACATTTATGATCACACATTCACTGTGAAAGGACATGAATTCAGCATGAGTGATTTCGCCGAGTATTTCATTCCAAGTTTCTGTGTCACTGTTTACAAGTATCAAGGCTGTGATATCAATGAACATTATAATATTCATGACGTGAATCGCATGGATAAGAAACAACTGTACACAGCAATGTCAAGAACAACAAAATTTGAATACATACATATCAACAACAAGGAATTGAATAACAAATACAAAGCGAGAAGAACTCCAGATTTGGAATTGACTAATGCGAAATTAAACAGTTTGTATTCTAATGGTAAAATTTATGAGATAACCTTTAGTGATGGAAAAATGTATGTTGGCTCGACTTGTGAAGACCTTGAAACTCGCTTGAAATGGCATCTGTCGAACATTAAAAGCCAAGTGTATACTCATAAGGATAAATCACCTGAAATAAAACTGATTGTCAATGTTCCTTGCAATGACAGAAAATCCCTTGAGAAAGTAGAAACTGGTTATATCGAAGAATATGCTGACAAATATGGCAAGAAGTTGTTGAATAAAAAATGTAACCCTCTCTCCAAAACCAAAAAAGTGCAATAAGAAGTGAAAATGGAGAATAAAGAACAGTTGATGGAAAGAATTGCTAAACTTGATAAGAAATTGACTATTAAAGACGACGAAAAGAAAAAACGATTATTTTTTGAATCTGTTGTTGACGGTGAAAGATACAAATCTGTTGCTGGATATTCTAGAAAAACGAAAGAAGAAGCTTTTGAGCAAATAAGCGAGAAGAAAAAAGAGTTGATAAAAAAGTTGACAGTATATTTTGATTGAGATTCGTGGTTTTAGGGGGGTAATTCCGCCAAACGCGATAATGCGTAAAAACCAGTTCATGATTTACAAGTGAAAAATGCTGATTTTCCAATCTCTTAAAACTATATGTGAATTTTTGACATTACAGCCCACGTAGTTCCGATACGCACCAGACTCCGTGACGCCACCGCATTAACAAGTAAGATTGTATCAAAATTTCTCGTAAAATCAAGAATTATTTGTAATGTAGAACACAGAAATAAGTCAATCAAATGTGGGCATCGGCTCAACATACTTTTTCCCAGGCTTTTGAAGGAAAAAAATAACGTAAACGTAAATGCTTTTGTGGCATGAGATCCTGATGGCTTCCGTGAAATTGATGCGTGAGTATTAAATTGCAGACTGCCTCGAACTTGTGCGTTTTTCAACGATCGGACCAACAAGTTTACCAATCGAATCAGTATGTTCACTTTTCATTTATTTGCTTTGGTTCGGCGTATACTTTCACGAAAACGTAGCCTTTGGTTGACAGCAAAAGGATTGCGTTGCGCGATATCTTTTTCCCTTCGTGCTTGCGTTACTCTATCGTGAGCCATAAATCGAGAATCACATCCCACGGCAACGCCTCTAGGCGTCTTGTTATATATTGGGCGACGTCGGGGTCGTGCGTACGCGCCTACGAGCAATACCGCTAGCCACGAATACCATGAGAGAAACAATTTATGTGTTCCTATGAGTGTGGGGCTCCGCTTGGCGACCAAAAGGAGCTCCGCTATTATTGCCAACATATTATTTTCTACGATGTCAATGTAATTAGTGGAGTTAATGTTCTCTTCTACGGCAGTCAAAGTTCAAACGCCGTCGTAGCAAATACATCCCCAGATCATCAAATTTATCTTACATTCAAGGCAAAGGCAGATGAGATGTGGATTGTATTTTTCGTCGTCGTTTCACGAAGTAAAGCGGTTCTATCTCTGTTTGTTTGTTTGTTTTCCCTTCCACTTCGCTTCGAATTCTTCACCGAGCCAGTCCTTTTGTAGTAGCGTAGAACGCTTGTCAGCAGTCAGCAACAATCAATTCCTTCATTTCTGTGGCTAGCTCAACACTTTTTCGGCCCATAGTAGTTTAAAAATATTTTTTTAAACAACAACAACAAACTTTGCATCGTCACAACTCAACGTCTCGACGATAAGGAAAAGCAATGTGATATGTCTTAAGCAAACCGCTTGTAATTACTTTTTTTCGCGATCGCGAACTTTACAACCGTTTTTTTTTTGTTTTTGTTTTTGTTTTTGCTTTTGTTGTTTTTTTATCTTTTGCTAAGTCTCTTGTTAGTTTATATTTTTTATTGATTTTTCCCGCTTAGAGAGACAATCGGCGAGGCCTGCCTTAGGTTTTCCCGCACTTGGTGTGTAAACGTGTGCCGAAATATCTCGCGCCGAGGATAATTATAGTGACGAATAATTATGTCCCTCGACTGTACATTATGATTGGCTACCAAGAATGGGCAAGATGAAATGGCTTTCTGGTAATGGACACACATGTACGATGGTGGTTCTGGCGTAGCTCGCTCCATTAATAATATAAATAACCAAAATAAAGCTTATTCGTAATACTTCGTTAACATATATGTTTGCTTGTCGTTGTTCGGGCAACCCTCACAACGACAAGCAAACATATATGTTAACGAAGTATTACGAATAAGCTTTATTTTGGTTATTTATATTATTAATGGGGGTTGCAGCGGCCAGAACCACCATCTTATATGTGTGTGTGTGTATTTAACCAATAAAACCAGCCAAACAATGCAATTTGCGCCACTTCATCACCCTATTGAACAAATATGCACACATGTATATACCCCATGATGGCAGCAGCAAGAGTGGGGGAAGAGGTGCTTGCCGAATATTACGGAGAAGCCGTGCCAGCGAGGGGAACGCCGGCACGCCCGCCCAAGCGAAACTTAACAATAAAAAGTATTTGGTCAGCAATGAACTATTTGTCAGGCAAAATGGGTTCGCCTCTTTTGAGGAATATAAAGAATTTATTGAGTTTAGTGATGCATGTAGCCAGGATGAATACGAAGATTATATGGAGTCAGATGAGTTTCAAAAGGAGGAAAAATTGGAGAGAGAAAGACAGCTGCAAGAAGCGCGCGATGAAATGGGCCATTTGAACTCTCTTTGCAAATGCTGTTTTGTTCCTGAAGAGTTCTGTTCAGCCCAAAATGATTTAAATCTTCCACCAGAGATCACAAGCAACCACCTGCTTTCTGAACCCATCCTAAAACATGTAATTAAAAAAATAAATAAATAAAAGAACGGGGAGAAATGGGTTGGGATGAGATTAATGAAGTTATCAGTGAAGCCCCCGTTTGTGACAGAACGCAACGAATCACAAGAATATTAGTTTCAAGAAAATATGGGCCATGTAACTTTAATGGGCTTTGTGACTTATGCCCCAAACAAGGAGACAAAAAACACTATATCGAACCACCCTGGTTTTACCCCGAAGACTATGAAGAAGAATTTTTGAAATACTGGTGATAGAGACGGCTTAAATTCAATATAAAGACATGCCTGACCTTTTCATTAATAAATATCATATGAGACAGGAAGTTTGTTGGGGGTTTCCCCTTTCGTATTAGTCATAATATCGTTTTGTTTTTTTGCTTCTTTCATTGCTTCAACAAATTCAAAGGTAATTTGTGTTACTTTTTTTTGCCAAACAGGGGTAAAAACGTCCGAGACAACAAGTGAAATTCCATGAACCAAGGCTATCATTGTGCCTTATCTTTTTTTTTATATCTTTAAATGGCACGCAATTTCACGCGTGCCAGTAGTAACGCATTCTTGCCTAGAAGCTGGATTTCTTCAAGCAACTTAGATAAAATTTAACCTTTTTACTCTCAAAGTTTAGTTCAAAGCTTCGCTGGTCGCTGCGAGCTTTTTTCTGAATTCCTCGCGAACCTCTTCCTTTATTTTTTAAGGTCTGATGGGGCCGGAGCTGGCTGTTTTTTTGCGAGTCTTGCGCGCAAAACCTCTTTCATTTGTGCATAACTCCTCATTTCATGCGTGACCTTTTTAAACTCGTCATCCGAAATTCGGTTATTATCAAGAGCCTGTGAAACAAAGGAGTTGATTGTGTAAGATTTTGCAGCAGACAGAGCACAAAGTTTGCTGTGTTTGTTTACCTTATCTTCAAATTTCTGTTAACACCAGACAAAACAGTGGAAACCGCGCCGCTAACACCCCCCACAACACCGAGAGGAACACTGACCACAATTCCAACGCCAGTCAGTGCAGAGGCGACAGCTCCAGAAGAAAGAGCCGTTGTTGCAACCCCAAGACCGGCAACAGCATAGCTGCATGCCTTTTGAGCCTTTTTGTATTTTTTTAGTACAACTCTGTAGTGTTCCGTTTCATCGGATAACCGTTTCTCAATTTGGCTAATTGCAGTTAGCCGGTAAGTTTCAGCGGCTGGAAGATTGGGATATAACGGCGTATACTGCTGTTCTGCAACGCTTTCGGGTGGAGCAGACGCCTCGGGGGCAAACGGCATCACATCCTCATTCGGCATGGTATAATAATCAAATTTTTTCTTTAAATTATCATTAACTCAAAGTAAAGCTTTTGTCCGCGAAAGTCAAACAGTTCTCCATTTTCATCTTTGACTGAAAGCGTCACACTGTTCACATATTCACTCGTCGAAGCGGCGCGAAAGACTTGCTGTTCGGGCGCACGATAGTTTATTGTTTCGAAAGCCTCCCCCACAATGTCAAACTTGGCAAGAAGATTTGTTTTTGCCCCATTCAACAAATTTTGGTCTTTGTCAACCAAGTCGCAGTACACAAAGAAGACACTCGAACCATTGAGTTTTGAAATAAACACACTCGAAGTAATACGTTTGGGTATATTAAGAAAATCTACTAAATTTCGGGGAAAAACAAGGATATTATTTTGAGGGTTATTAATTGCCACAACGCCAGAGGGGTCATTTACCTCGGCGGTTACATTAGAGTTGAGTTGTTTAAAAACAGATTTAAGATTTTTTTCGAGACCTTTGGGGGTGTAATTTCCTGGAGGAAACCCTTTTGTAGAAGTAATTTGATCGTGGGCATTTAACAACGAAATTAACCCAGAGCTCTTTACGTTGAGCCAAGAATTGCAAAGCGAGCAGGAAATAAGCTGGACATAATCAGCTTTCGGAACCCGCTCGTCGAAATATACTGTGCAGGGGTTGTCAGTTGTGGAAATGGTGATCCCAACCATTGTATTTCAAGGAAATTTAAACATCTAATTGGAAAATATCACCCTTTTATAAGATGGCAAATCATTTTCAGTGGATGCAAACGCCAGAGGCCCGCCAAATTGCGAAAAGTGCGCAAGCAAAGGCGTGGGGGTCTTTTCTGGCAAAATACCCACACGCCGACAGGAGCAAATTTGAGGCCACCGTTGATTTTACACCCGATCACAAGGCAACATCGGAAGTTATGTACAAAGAAGGGCCCGACTATTTGAAAAGCGTATTTGGTTCAGACGGCAAGTATTGGCCTCAGACAATGAAACAGGCTCTGGAATTAAATGCTGCATGCCATGGGGCAGGGTTTCCACCACAGCTTTCCCCTTTTTTAAAAAAACCGCCACAGACAATCCCAGCGGTCGATTTCACAGAAAAAATTCAATCGCAGATCGGCGAAAAGTTGAACGGTTTGCAAAAAATTTACGTCACACCTACAGACTTTTTTACAACACAGTACAGACAGATTTTTAAAGACACAAAGATTACATTCAAAACATCAAAAGTTGCCAGAAAATGGCTCGGCGGCCCACACATGGGGTTTTGGCCTCAACAGATGAACTTTGCTACTTGGTGTGCAACAACAGCCTGCGGCGTTTCAAGAGAGATTTTGACTGGGGGCGTTTTCGGGAATGCCACAGGATCCGAACAGCTCCGCTCATTTTATCTTTTTCATGTTTATTTCACAACAAGGCGAATTCTTTCCGAGATGGGCGGTATTCAAAGCATAAGCTCTCTGCCCGACGGCCCCAATTTCAACCAAAAGGATAACAAATACGACAAGGCTTCTTTCAGAAGGATTTGCGCAGAATTCGGTGTTAAACCAAGCTAAGACTTTCGTTTCACAAACGGTCAAAACCACGGCCTCGGATATGTATTCATTCAGTACGACAACGGTGACTTTGCGCAAAAGCTCTGGCAGTACCCGACCCCGCTGTCGAACCCATCTAATCAAAGGGTTTCAGACGAAAGTGGGGCCAACACGGGTGAAGACGGTGGCAACGTTCTTCATTTCATCAGAAACGACCAGGGGGCAGACAAACAGTTTGAGTACTTTGTGCCGGATGCTGCGCACGGGCTCACTCAGGCCGGCATGGCCCGCCTGAACCAGTCAATAGAAGCGTTTGTTTACTGCAGTCTTGGTGCCCAAGTAAACGTTAGAAGCAGCATTCTTGGAAACGCTGGGCGAGCCAAGGAGATGCAAAGAGAATTTCTTATTCTCATGGAGGACGCCATCCACACACCCGACATTTCGAAGAACGTTCAGCGCTGTCAGCTTGCTGTGGACGAAGCAAAGGTTCGTCTGAATCTGGCAGTGGCGCCGGGGTGCTGGCTGATGCCGTCGAATATGGTTCTGAACTCAGGAAGCGTGGTGGGCTACAACAACAAGCTCAAGCAGGCCACGCCGGGGATGAAACTAGGCGTAAACAATGACGTGAATCAGGGCACAAAAAAAGCGGCCCTTCACCTGATGTCGGGTGGGCCTTCAAAGGTCAACCCGCCAAACAGTCATCCTTCAAACCCAATTCACAAAGCCGCAATAAAAGCCCAAAACCCAACAAAAACACCATCGCCACCAGCAAACTTACATGAAACACCCAAATCTTCGGAGGAAGAACCAGCTCCGCCGGAGGGTTCAACCCACAACGCGAACAAAGCAGTTGTCGTTATAGGCGCCCTAATTGCTGGATAGTGTTATATTCAATGGAGCAAGACAAAACTAACGGTTCTTCTTAACATAGCTCTCCACCAGAAAAGCAACCACAGCCAGAATAATCAGCCAGGTGTGCTCGGCAATAAAACCGATCTCCTCGCCGGCTGTTTTGAAAAGGAAAGAAACAATCGAGCCGATCAGACCAGGCAAAAGCGAAGTTGTTTTTTGCCCGATTTCTTTCAGCCCATTTCCCAGTCCTTTCCCCAAGGCTTTCAAAGAGTTGGTGATTGCTCCAATCACAACACCGATCGTGACACCGGCCGCGAGAACAATCGCTGTGATGGTAACACCGTATTTTTTGAAAATCGCTTTGACACGCTCACGTAGTGAAACCGCCTCTTCCCTTTCCGCAATCTGTGTTTGCGAGCGCGCCAGTTCCTCTGTTCTTTCGGCAACCCTGTCTTCCGCAGCTTGTTTTTCAGAAGGGGAGGCGTCTGGATCGTCGATTATTTCCTGATCCTGTTCGTTTTGACGTTTAATCTCAGCCTCTTGTTCTTTCAGATCATCAAGGGTTTTTGTGTCATTGAGCCCTCGCTCGAGAGCGTTTCTTTTACTTTCTTTATCTTCAAGGCTTGCCCTGATTCGGTCAATACTGGCCTTTTCTTGTGCTATTTGTTTTGCCCGCTGCTTCGCCTGTTTCTCCAAAGCAACCACCTCTTTTTTCACGTTTTCAAAATCTTCTCGATAGTTTTTGACCCGCCGCTGCAGCTCGCGCAATTCCGATTCATTTTCGACGTTCGATTTGCCGTATTGATCAATCTTTGCTTGAGTTTGTTCGATTCTAATTCTCATGTTTTTTGCTTCTTGTGCTGCTTTTTCTTTTTGTGCATTCAACCGCTCAGATTCTTTCAGTTGTTTTTCTGCTTCTAACAGGCTCTGCCGGGTTTCTCTTATTTCTTCATTATCATTAGCAATCAGAGATTCAGCTTCGGGCCCAAGGCTTGTTTTGAACTTGTCGGTAAAGTTTTTGAGAAGGCCGCTCATATCCTTTTTGAAAATTTGGGTTTCACTGCCCTTTGAACCAAATGATACAATTGTTGTCTCATCCCCGGATTTTTTGCTGAAACCAATAGGGCCCAATTTTGCAAAATCCACCGGGGGAAATCTCTTTTTTATGAAATCCTTTGCTCTCGCAAGCATAGCGGGTTTGTCATCTTGATGAGTAAAACCCTCGAGTAAAGGGATGCCGTCGCCGCCAAAAGAGATCTCAGCATAAGATATGTCCGGCAGCCCACTCGTTTCGTGCAAATGAGTCCGCATAGGACCTTCTTCACCATTATGATATGGTGTAGATGTGTATCCGGGCTGATAAAAGGGCCGCGTTCTGTTAACCTCATTTTCGTTATCATCATCATTATCTTTCTCATCCAATAAAGGATCGTAATAACTATCGTCGGGTACGCCACCCTCTGCCATTGCATTATATATTTATATTTTAGTTTTCCAATTGAATTTTTAACACCAGATTATATCATGGCCGCGGTAGATGAAAGCCTTCTGCCGACGCACAAAGAAAAAATTCTCGGCGCTATGAAAGCCGAGCGCAAGGTTAATCGAATAACATTTTATAAGAGCGAAGTCAACCCCAGTAAGACTCTTTATTATTCAGTTCCCAAACTCAATGAAAACGAGGTCCTCGTCCCAGGCTCTCTTTCCCTGCTGTACAACACAGATTTAACCGGCGGCTATGCCAACAACTATTTCGTGCAAAACGTCTCGCGGGCGCTGGTTGACAAGATGGTCGTAAAGTATGAGGGCCACATTCTGCAGGACACGGTCGGCTACGGTTACAAAATCTGGGAGGACCTTTTCCTTTCCAAGGAGGAGCGGGACAATATGATTCTAGAGGGCATCCAAAGCGATAACCTTAACAAGACTCCATCAGATGCCGGCGATAAGCCAACCTCGGGTGTCGCTGCTGAAAACAAACTAGAGGGTATTTACAAGAACAAGTACCGTATTCGTCTCGACCACCAGATCCTGACCGATCACGGGGTCTTTTACCCCCAAGCTCTTTACAACCTTGTGTTTGAACTTACCCTCGCAAATGCTGATAATGTTATGAAAGGCTCAGATACCACAAAACTCAAATACAAGCTGACAAACATCCAGGTCGAGTACGAAATGAGTCGAAGCAAAACTTTGGCTACCGCGGCGGAGAGTGTTTATACCAGCGGGCAAGAGTTCCTGTATGACCATGTGCACCGGGAAGAGGTTGTTACATTTGCAAAAGGATCCGCAACGCGTATAACCCTCCGTGTCAACCCACAAAGAAAATCTTTGAAAGGAATTCTTCTACTTTTCATCGAACCTTACACCGCGGGTGCCAGGGACTCGGAAACATTTTTCACCCTGACATCAAAAAACTAAGCGTCACGGTTAACGGCGCGCCCAACCAACTGTATAACAACGGCCTCGATGGCAAGGACATTTGGGAGCAAGTCAGCCGCTTTTTCATGAAAGGGGAACAAAACACAACACATGAATTTGATTAAGTTTTACACAGGCGACCGCTTCGGGCTTCTCATTGACTTGCGTTCAATGGCTGCCCAGGAAATGCACGGGAGCGGGGTTAGGCTTGTCAACACGAAGGACGGGATACAGCTTGAGATCGAGCGGACTGCCAGCGGATTTGGAAACGTCAATTGCCATGTTTTCACAATAAGCGACTCGCAGTTTCTCCAAAGGCAATTGCATTCTGTAGAGTATTCATAGGATGAACCCGGATAACATTCCCTTCAACGCTCTCATCGTGGGGCCGACAAACTCAGGCAAAACAAGGTTCGTGGTTGACCAGCTCAGGGCCCCTTTCCGCGGCAAGTTCGACTACATTGTTCTTATCTGCCCGACGTTCGCTCACAACAAGACCCTCTTCCGATTTGGGGAAAACGACCCTCGGGTATATATCATTAGTTGCGAGCAGCACGAGGTGGAAGCTTGGTTGAAGATCGTGACTTTTGTTTTTGAGGGTGCCAACACTCTCATAATCCTTGACGACTGCGCCGCCTCGAAAGAGGTAAAAAAACGCACAGGCCAGCTGGTGCATCTCGCACTTTTCAGCTAGGCACCTCGGCATCAGCGTCTTTCAGGGAAAACATTGCGGCGGTCGTTCTTTTTTACAACCCATCAGCAAAAACCACAAAATCTATATTTGAGGACTATGCAGGAGACTATGCAGGAGACTATGCATGATTTCAAAGCTGAAAGAGCGAAAGTTTTCTTTCCTTGTGTTCTCACTGAGGCACCCCTTTGGTGTCAAGTTGTTTTCGTATTTAAAAAAAAAAGCTGATTATAACGATGGCAGAAGAGGAGATGTCAATGGAAGATTACGTTAACACGCTGCAAGCAGAACCAACGAAATTGCCGGATGGTGGTGTTATGGCTTTGGCCGCGGGATCTAACATTCCTGCTCTCCGCGAACAGCTGGCTGTTTTGGTGTCGACTGGGAAGGCCAAGGAGGCCCTCGGTGTGCAGCTGTCGCACGAGCAGGTTAAGCGCCTCACCGACAAAGAGGTTGAGTAGTATTCCAAAAGGTACAAAGCTTACGTAGGCTCGAAGACAACCGATAGCTTGAGCGACAGCTTCATTTGTCTTGCGACCAAAGCTGTCGGATCGAAAGTCAACATGGTTGACATCAAAGCTTATCAAAAATAACTCAGAGAGTACTACATAATTAACAAAGAGCTATCCGAATTGGCGGGCAACCTAGCTTTGAATTTCGGCAAGTATCTTGCTGTCGCCAATGCGGCACTGATAACTGCAAAACACATTGATTTTACAAGCCAAAAAGATGAGCAGTATGAGCCAGTGACGATTGTTGAACAAATTCCTGAGCCAGTGACGATTGTTGAACAAATTCCTAAGCAATCCTCAGCAACTTCTGAATAATAGCTGTATGTAAATGACTTACCAAATTGTACTGATAAACTTTCAGTTCGTAGTTTTGCTGATGATACTAACTTTTTCTTTTCTAGTGATAATTTACAGTACCTTGAGTCTGTTATGAATCATGAGCTTAAACTTATCTATAAGTATTGTGCTCTCAATAAACTATCCATTTATTTTTCAAAGACTAACTATATGCTGGTATCATCACCAAGGTATCACCCTAGGATAAATATTGATAATGTAGAAGAAAAGGATCATATTAAGTATTTAGGAGTCTATATTGATAAGCATCTCAATTGGCAACCACAGCTGCAACATATAAATAATAAAGAAGCCAAAAATACTGGTATTCTGACCAAACTGAGACATTACCTTAACCTTCACATGCTGAAACAAATCTATTATGCTTTGATTTATTCCTATCTAAGCTATGGCATTTTTGCCTGGGGTTGTGCCAGCAACAATCGATTGAATTGCCTTCGTATGAAGCTGAATAAATGTCTTCGATGCATTTTCTTTGCACATGCTAGGGAGAGTGCTGGCCCTTACTACAAACTTTTAGGAATTCACAAGCTGGACTGTATATATCAATTTAGAATGAGTTACCTTACACATAAGATTAAAACTAGAACTGGTAGCATTCCAGATGTCTTCTCTGATATCCTGACTCCAGTAAATCATGTGCACAGCAATAACACACGATTTGCTAATAACCTGAATTTCTTTAGGCCAAGAGTGTCAACCAATATGGGTAAATCTGCGTATAGATTCTCGAGCCCAAAAATTTGGGAATCTATACCCCTCAGAATTAAAAGTCTGCCCTACAACACTTTTAAGAATGAGTATAAATGCTATCTTTTGTATAATCAAACATGATTTAGTTGTTGCTGCTGTTAATTAATTTGATTTTGCTGACTGTGTTTTATTTTGCTGCTTCCATTTCTTTCTTTCTTTCATTTCTTTCTTTTTTTTTTTGAAAACATAATTAGAACGTACATGTATGTAGTGTAACTTAACTAAATATTTAATGTCTTATGCTGCCATTTACTTGGCCATGGCGGTGTCCAACCAGAAAGCTTTCGCTACTTTGGGCACCGCTCACATATTTATTTATTTCTTAATGGCTTCATATTATTTTATGCTTTATTATTGTCACTTCTGTAACTTATAAATTGTAATTAAATGCCCTTTATAGTGTAAATAAATATCTGATTGATTGATCTGATTGATTGATTGATTGACTGACAATTACTCAGCAATTACTGACAATTTTGCTGGCTAATTAAACTTTTGTTCTGTTAGAATATCTTCGCAATGGCGGAAGCCCAACCCGAAGAACAGGCTGCTTAAAACACAAGCACCTCAACCGCAGTCATCAAATGAACAACTTACTTCAACTTCCCCAACCACAGAACGCAAAAAAGACCCCAAGCGGGTGGCTGCGGGCAAGGAGGCGTATAAATAAACACAGCAGGCTCGAGAAGCGCAGAAAAAGGAATTGGAAGATTCCAAGGCCGAACTTTTAAAATATAAAGAAAAGGAAGCTGCGTCTGCTGCTTCCCCCATATCAGTGCAGGAAGCTGCGAGTGATAATTTGGCCGAAAATCATTTTCTTTCGGTACCGTTCTGGCCATTGGTGGTCTTCTTATTGGGGCGGCCTACCTTTATAATCAGCGTGAAGCGGCGCAAGAAAGTAAGTCTTCGGCTCCAAAAAGCGCCCCTAGCCCCCCTGTTCCAAGCGAGCCGGCTCCTGCTCCGCAGATGAAAGGGGAGATCAGAAATATGGATTAATTTAATTTGAAGTTTTGTCGCAAAGTTATATTGGCATGTCAGCCAAGACAGAGAACAAGTTTGTCAAAACGGTCATGGATGCGGCGGTTCTTACCGGCATAGTTGCTGGCATTGGTTGGGGCGTGAAAAAGGTTTTGAAAGAAAATTTCACATCTGACCCCAGTAAAATTTACTGCAGTCGTGGCGGGCGCTATCGCGGCCAAAAAATATCTTGAGGACCAAAAACTCCTCCCCGACAACGTTTAATTTAAAAAATAGGCTCTCGGTATAAGAAGATGGCAACGATCGCTATCATTGTTGGCGGCGCAGTTCTCAATGCTGCAACATTTATCGGAGGTAATTATCTTGCTAAGGCGCTTGGAGGCGGCGACGACGCCGCGCTTGACGAAAAAGCGCCACGACAAGGCTCTCGAGGATTACCAGGCGGCTTACGCGAAATACAGCCGCGAGCACACCCAGCTCCTTGACTGGATCCAGACCAACTCGCAAATCAAAGCGCAGGCCAAGCAGAACTTCACCAACACCGACTACGCTTTCAAACATTATAACCAAGCGCATCCCAACCGACTCCGCTGAAAGAGCCCAAGTTCTCCGATTTCTACCAACCTAGCGAGCAGCAAAAAAAGGGCGAGCTCGTTTTTTTTGGGAGCTGGGTCTCTAGCTTTGGGCTATGCTGCTTTTCGTTTCCTTTGAAGTTTTATGTGTGTTGAAATATGGGCGACATAAATGCGAAGGACGAGCAAAACGAGTTATTGTTAGCTTGTGCAAGATTTTTAAACAGAGAACCCTCTCTGGATTGGGAAATTAAACGTTTTTGTTGTCATGCTGAATATTTAATAGAAGAACAGTATAAACAGTTGTCTGAAGAAGATAACACCTCTGTTAAAAATTCCAAACATAAAAAAGAAGAGGCTTTTTTGGTTGAATCTTTAAAAAATAACAAATACCTCTTAGTTTTATAGAAAATTTTAGCCCAAAATGTTTTAAAAAGTGGTGTTCATTGGTGGAGAAGGTGATTCTTGAAGGTTATGATGTTAACCCATTCCCGAAAAAATTAGCAAAGATGTTTAAATTTTTTGGTTTTATTGACTTTACAACCCGAACCGAAGCTTTGCGGCGGCGAGATACAGATTCCTTTGAAGATTAATGTGTGTTGAAATATGGACCCCAAACTCGCGAGGGTTCATTGCACAATAATGGAAGGTGTTAAACAGCTCCCTCCAGAGCTGAAAGGAAAAATTAACTATGAGTTTATCAAAGCAAAAGTTAATGATCGGAACAAAATGGGATGGGAAAAAATGCATTAAGAACTTGTGGAAAACATTGAGCAGTGGGGAAAGAAGCCTTATATCGTGGCCATTGGGCTGGATTATGATGGTTTGGTAAGGGCGATGACAGATATCATATGTGAGGAAATGTCAAAAGGAGGAAAACAAGTAGTATTTTATACAGATTTCCCACAGCGTGAAAGAGGTGCGGCGGCGAGATGCATAATACGCTGAAAAGGCGGAAATATTTCCTTTGAAGTTTAATGTGTGTTGAAATATGGAGCCAAAACTCGCGAAGGTTTATTACAGCCCCAGTACACCGTTGAAATGATTCTGCCAAAGGGCCAGCGGTCTGTAGCATGGGTGAATCGGCTTCCAGAGATTGTTGCTTCCTTGAACAACGAGGAAACAAGTCTGACTGACTGATCAAAGAAAAGGCGGTTGCTTCCAAACCTTCCACAACATATCAAAGGCCTGTTGGAAAGCGCGAAAAACAGCTCCCCCCTATTGTCAATGTACGCTATCTTTACCAACAGGGCGAGCTGGAGGGCGGCAAAAAAAGAGCCACAGATCCTGTCTGGTCTTTGAAAGTCTTCAAGATTGAAAGAACTGTCGTGAAACCTGACACGCCTGTTTTGTACTATTTGTACGACGGGCCCCAACGCAGCTGTGCGCGAAGAGCTGTTGGTTGCTCCGCCAAACACAGACTGGAGCTATCCCCCGAAAAGCTCATCTAACCACTCATCGATGCTTTCCATTTCAGCTTCAGTCGGCATGGGTGGAGGGGTGGGGGCCGAGGATTGTACCCGAAGATCCCATAAACCTTTCCTCGATGCCTTCCATTTCTGCATCTGTCGACAGAGGATTGTACCCGAATGTATTTGTGTGAACTCCATCCTCTTCTACCATCGTTTCGTATCAAACGCAGACAGAGAAGTCTTATTCACGTCCATTCCGAAAATATTGTGCTTTTCGCTCCGGAGAATGTTCATTTCGTGTGGCAACTGCTTCTTGCCAAACAGGGTTTCTTTGTACTGTTCGTGTAGTATTTCTTTTTTGACTACGTTCTTTTTCACCACTTTAGCCTTTTCATGTTTTTTTCTTTGGCCATCATAACTGAATACATCTTTGGTCGCAAACCAACATACTCTGCGATTGGGGCGCCCGCGCACTCATCTTTCATTTTTCCCAAAACCTTTTTGTTGGTTTCTGAATACAGCGGGTGGGTTTTCGGGTAGTCGCTTGTATCAAAGAGATTTTGGCCGAGGCAGCCCCCTGGCCCCATGTCTTTGTAAATGTCCTCTGTTTGAATCAAAACCATAAAACTGTCGGTGTCTGAGTACAACAGTTCGCATCTGTTTCCATACTGCTTTTTCAAGACATTGTAGGAAAAGTCATCCATCAGAATTTTACTGTTTTCCAAGATTGTCGCGCCGGTGTAAACAGGTTTGTTCAATCAGAGTTTATGCATGCTTATACCTGCAAGATCGTTTGCAAAGAACTCGTGCCGTGCGTACAGTGGATTTGCAATCAGTTTTCTCATCGTGGTTGTCTCGTGGGGGCGCACCAGTTTCACATCCGTGCGGCTGCGCAAGTTTTCCATCGTTTTCCCGAAGACAGAGTTGTTCATCAGTTTGTAGAAGTCCTTTTCGAATGTGTTTTTAGCCTTCTTTCTGAACTTTGTGTTCATTGTGATGTATGGCTCCATCCATTTCTTTTGTTCGAACTCCAACATTCTGTGAACTTTCTTCAGCCGCATGCCCTGTTTCAGATAAAACTGGTTGTTTCGGTAGTGTACAACGTAGTTCTTTTTGTCCTGCAACGTCAGCAGGAGCTTCTGGCAGTCTGGCGGGTTCAGATTGAGGTCTTCTATCATTTTCTTTTGGTATGGAGACAGCCATTCTCTTTTTACGGCCTTTTTCTCAGGTACAAGTGGATAACCATTGTGAGCTTCGTGGAGTTCTTGGGGTACTCGAGGTCGACTTCAAAGAAATAGCCTTTTTTGCCGTCTTCTGGAATCTCTAGAATTTCTTCCTCTGAGGGGGCCCAATAATTCCATTTGAATTTTCCCACTGGACGGGCTTTACTCATTGCCCAGCCATAAAGATTGTTTGCATCATAATACATGATAAGTCGTTGGTTTGTTTTCATCGTAACCTGGCACCAGTGAATTGTTCGCTTTGGCGTACCTCTTGCTTACCATTGAAATGCCGCCCCGCATTCCACGTTCTATGAACAGATGCATGTCAACGTCTGTCAGGAGTTCCAGCTCGGCACCTGTCTTTTTCAGGAGCGCGTCCCACGACAGGCCGGGGGATGTGTAATAGTGAGCTGGATCCAAACCGTACTGCTCTTGGCAAAGATCTCGGAAGTTTTCGAATACATCCGCCAGAAGTGCAACGTCTGTTTTCACGTAGAGGTCGTGGTAGTCGCCGAGGGTTTTATGCATCCGAATGTTTCCCCAACCTCTTGTGCATGACAGTAATCGTCATCTGAGATCGATGTGCTCACCGGAAAGGTTGCTGAAGAAACGTTCTTTGGCTGGAAGCTTTGTTTCGTTGAATCTTTCCCACGAATTCATGTACTGGTAGGGGTAAATTCCTTTTTTGCACAGCAGACCGAGTTTTGCTGGTTCAGGGCAAAGCCTTTTCGTTATTTTCAACGCCTCTTTCGGTGTGGCTTTCACCAGTGCGTCGAGGCTGGCCAACAGAAATGCGTTGCTGTCAATGAAACGCAGGTTCCCCAGAGAAAATGATATGTATTTCTCCATGTTTTTAGCAATGCAGGAGAGTTTACCGGCCCCTTTTACTTTCGACATCGCCTGCATCAGGTGGTGCGCGTCGTAGACTTTCAGGTTGTGGAATACGACTGGGATGGGAATCTTTTGGGGTTTACGCGAAGTTTTTTGTTGCACGCGTTGTGAGCGGCACCGCGGAATTTGCTTGTGATGTGGCAGTGATCTTTAACAACATCTCTGAAGTTTTCGCAAAGCAGTGGTTTTTTGCAGAAAAGACAGTTTTCTTGGGTTCTCTCTTTATATTCGTCGTCAGAGTTTTTTGGCTTTCTTTCTGCTTTTGGGCCAATCAATTTAATTTTGTAGAAACACCTTTTGTGGCACTGACCCCAGTACTTGACTGTGTTAAAACACCACACGGATTTTGAATCAATAGTCTTTTACGATGAGATCTTTGTCGCAAATGTGACATTTTTTTGCTGTGTTGTAGTTATACCAGTCAACTTTTCCCGTGTAAATCGGAACTGGGTTTTCCAGTCCAATAATATAGTTGAGAAACTCTTCAACTGCGTTTTTGTCACCATCAAATCCTTGTCTGTATTTCTTGACTGGGTGGCTTTGCCCATCGCTTCTCACACATGTTACTGCAAACCCACAAGCTGTGTGTTTATTTATTTTTTCTGTGCAGGTAGTTCGTTCGCGTTGGTCTTCTGGAATGTTTTCAATAGGGACTTTAAGCAAATCGCTACGGCGACCTATGCTACGGCGGCCGGAAGTAAAAAAGCCCAGAAATGAAGCAGTGCGCATGCTTGGAAATGAGCTTCCGCCTTAGCGCTAAATCCTGCAACGTGAAGAACTGCCTTCTGCCGTAGTCGCTACTACGTGAGTATAAAAGTCGACTCTCCTCCTATTCTTTGCGGTCACTAGTTTTAAAAACTAACATAGATTGTTTTTCACTTATCAAGAAAGTATTTGAAGCTTCTGGTTTTCCAGTAAATACGTTTTCCCTGCGTTTTCTCGGAAAAGATTTCTATCGTCAGCAGACTGTGCCATGCATAAACATGGCCGCGGAAATACTGCCAGAAAAAACAAAGGCTAGACGAAAACCGTAAGTACTACTGTTAGCAATAAAGCTAATGAAATGTCACTGAAGGTTGTTTACGCAAGAATGAAATATCTAAAACGTTGAATTTGTTGGTTTCTTGTTAAATACGGCACATAAGAAGAAAAATCACTTGCAGCGAACTCCGATCTTCAATTGTAGTTTTCTGTTTTGTTTAGAAATCGCCCTCCGATGATGTTTTCTATTAATATTCTTCTTGGCAAACGAAAGATTGGAATTTAAGTACAGAAATTCTTGCACAAAGTCTCTCTCAAAAGAGGGAAATTGGTTTCTATTTTCAGTGTTTTTGGTTCGTTCTAGATAATCTCGTCCGCTGTGGCAAATTAAGTTTTACAGTATAAAGCAGTACTGAATTCTTCGTCTGAAGTGAAGCCCATATTTTTCTTT
This sequence comes from Pachyseris speciosa, assembly GCA_016490735.1. NCBI lineage: Eukaryota > Metazoa > Cnidaria > Anthozoa > Scleractinia > Pachyseridae > Pachyseris > Pachyseris speciosa. The sequence goes on along the minus strand of JAEMWC010000217.1, from coordinate 579,439 downwards.
CATGTAACAACTACGTTGTTTTATGTATTCGCTTCTCCAAAGGAGGTCATAACAGCGAAAGCAAGTGAGCCGTAGTCACTGCTTGCTTAAAGTTGAAATTTGGAGGGCTACGGTGACGTACTCTCCCGAGGACTCCGCATCCACGACCGCCGTAGTAGAGGTCGCCGTAGCGATTTGCTTAAAGTCCCTAATAAGTGCTTCGAAGTCGGCATAGATAACATATGGTGCTTTCATTTGTTTGTTGTAATTTTGGTATTTCAACGTGTTTTTTCCTTCTTCTGGCATTTCAATTCTTGTGGGGTTCCATTCACACCGTTGCAGTGTTTTTGGTGTTCCGCAAGAATCTTTTCTGATGAGAACCCTATGAGGTACATCACGCAGAAGTGTTTTTTGCCGCCGTGTTTTGTTTGGTCGTAAAGCAGAGATGAAAGCCTCTTCACAAAACAGTATTGTTGTTTTTCGTCTTCGTGGAGAAGGATCAGGTTGATTCTTGGGATTATTTTGCCTTGTGTGCTGATTCTGAGAGAAGTTACATGGTCGTCTTCCCAGCCAAACACGTTTAGTGCAAGGTTGGGGTTTTGTTTTTCAAGTTTGCAGAGTTGTTTCAGTGGGGTGGGAAAGTCAATGCCATTCCAGTTCAAACCATCTACTCTTGGATACTTGTTTGGTCTTTGTGCATCTTTTTCAACTGGAAACCTTGCAGCTTTCAGGGCCCATTTCAAACATTCGTTATCAAGGTTTTTTACATTGATAATTGCCTTTTTGCTAGCCAATTCTTTGGGTGTCCGAATGTAAGTACCACCTTTCAAGGGACTATATTTTGCAACATTAACATAGGCAATTGAAATTCTATCAATGGCCCAACCTGATCCTCTTTCTGACCAATTATCTAACTGGCCATTAATCATGTCAATAAATAAATTAAATTTTGCCTCAAATTCTTGGTCAATGTTTGCTTTTGTTACAACAAATGGTAAATCATCAAAATAAGTTCTTTGTACTTCTTCTTCCCATTCTCCATTTTCATTTTGCCTCAGTCTTATTAAATAAAGCTCCAAACCAAAATCAACTTTTATATTACCAAGTGTATCAAGTTCACCATTCACAACATCAAAAGCTTTGTCGTGCATTGTATTATGTGTAAACTGATTAATGCTCTGCCCGTCTGGGTTTCGAGGATCTACGTCCATCCTCCAAACACGCAGATTATCATTAAAATTTGTGTCCCATAATTTAAACTCGTCATACACAACGGCTTCGGCGGGCAGGCCGGCGTTTCCCCCCGCTGGCACGGCTTCTCCGTAATATTCGGCAAGCACCTCTTCCCCCACTCTTGCTGCTGCCATCATGGGGTATATACATGTGTGCATATTTGTTCAATAGGGTGATGAAGTGGAGCAAATTGCATTGTTTGGCTGGTTTTATTGGTTAAACACACACACACACACACATATAAGATGGTGGTTCTGGCCGCTGCGACCCCCATTAATAATATAAATAACCAAAATAAAGCTTATTCGTAATACTTCGTTAACATATATGTTTGCTTGTCGTTGTGAGGGTTGCCCGAACAACGACAAGCAAACATATATGTTAACGAAGTATTACGAATAAGCTTTACTTTGGTTATTTATATTATTAATGGGGCGAGCTGCGCCAGAACCACCATCTTACATGCGTGTAATGGTTCACTGTATGTCGCCTCCTTAGAGATGGAATCTACCCTTTGTATCGTTTATGGAGATCGCATGAAGTTTTCACGGCAATTTGACACGCTTAAAGTTGCATGGTTACTATCAACCACCCATTGTGAAAGGCCACGAGATCCATGTATTCAGAAAACACACGACGTTTTGTACAAGACTTTAGAAGAAATTCGAGATAATACTAAGGTACTGTTGGCGAGGTCAGATTGGAGAAAGCACAAACGTAATTCCGCAAACCCTTGTTGTTGAGAGGCGAACACATGATGACACCGCTTTCATAACCACGATACTGGAGATTCTCCACAAGCGCTGGGCGACGCTGGACCTCATCGCCATTATGCAAGAGGTACAAAGGACTTTACCTCTCAAGGAAATGTCTCAAGCTCAACTTGTTGAGAGCTGGAACCGGAGAAACGATCAAGTCAAAATACATGATAGCCTAAGCTGTCTTCCCAGAGTTAAGAAGACGGACGAAAATGAGCCGAGTCTTCAGTGAACCATGAATTGACACATGCTAGCAAGTTATACACGGGGCCATTGGATACCTGAAGGGGTCATATCACGGAAACATTGCTGCCGAAATAAAATATCTTAAGGCCGCGAGTGATATCTCTGTCTGTTCACTCCATATTCATGTATTTCAATAGACGTTTTAGCGTGTAGTTTGGCCGGATGTTTTCACGAGTCACACTGTATTTTTGATCATCACTGAAAACATGGAGCACAATGAGTTTTCCAAATACGGACCGATCTATAGACTAGCAAATAACAGGTGAATCAAATCGCTGTGAGTAAGTAGCTTCGTTGCAAGTTGTAATTTTTGTATCCTAAGGCCTCGCGTGATAACTTAGAATTAGTCTTAATCATTCATTAAGAGTTGCTAAACGTCTTTATTACGGGAATAAGATTGAAGAAGCAAAATCTAATGTTAAAAGCACTTGGAGTTTGCTCAATGACGTCTTGAATGAGAAATCTTCGAAACAGAACTTACCATCTGTATTTAAATCTAGTAACCAAGAGCTTTCTGATCCAGGACAAATTGCTGAACATTGTGAATATTTCACCAATATTGGTCCCAGTCTAGCCAATAATATTCCCGTATCTCAAAAGTCTTATCGTTCCTTTCTTTCTGGAAATTTTGTTAATTCTTTATTCTTTGAAGAGACTTCCGAACAAGAAGTTATCAATTTATGCAGTTCGTTGCGTGCTGGGGCAGCTACGGGTTCTGATAATGTTCCCATGAGTCTAATCAAAGAAACTATTATTTCAATTAGTAGCCCTTTGACCCATATTTTTAATCTATCCTTCACCTCTGGAATTGTCCCAGTAGAGCTAAAGATCGCTCGTGTTGTGCCTTTGTTCAAAGCTGGTGATAAATCAATATTTTCCAATTACAGACCTATTTATGTTCTACCTTCCTTCTCTAAAATATTGGACAAGAAATTCTCAAAGAATTTGTAAGCGGCCTTTTTGACCATCCGAGCCAGATCAATACATAGGATATAGTTCCAGTCGATCGTAATTGAATATTTGTTGAAGTTTGCATGACAGACGATTCGTGACTCCGAATGATAAAGACGTTTAAATTTCGATGTGCCATATACGGAATGTATACTGGCTTAGTGGTTTAGTGCGTTCTCATCGTACTGTAGCAGTACGGCCCGTGGTTCAATTCCCCACGTTACAAGTTTTTTTTTCTTTGATCTGTTTTTTTTTCTATTCCTTTTCACTTGATTTTCTTTTTCCTTTTGTCATCGCTTAAATTGTAAGCTGGTTTGCAATTTAACACGGAAAAATGGTGAACCGATTCTATGGATATTCACTACTCGAAATACCAACGCCAACTTCCGATTAAGCTTGACAAAACACTGGCACTTCGATTTAACAATTTGAAAGAAAGCGAAGAATTTGGTATAAACCGGCGTCTTAGATCCGTTGACCAGTTTCTAGAAGATAACCAATATCTCCAACAGTGAAAAGAAAAGCTACGTTCAAACAACGCCACGCGTTGTTGGTTTGACTTCCGGTATTGCACCATCACTAGTACTTAGTCCACCACTCGGTCAATACTTGTTTAGCATCAAAAACCGGGTCAAGAAACTCTCTAATATATTCGTTTCCTATAAGAGGTACGTTGGAGGAATTCAATTCTGACTAAACATTTCTTTTAGAAAAGCTTTCGCGATTTCGTACTCTGACCCCTAAATAAATATTTTTGTGTAAGAGCCTTTCAATTTGCGTGAATTAGTCGACCGTGAACTAACACGAAACATCGCTTCGTATTCTATGGCCCCTTCTTTTTCTTAACAATAACGAACAGTTCAATCTTGAAATACACAATAGTTTGCTCTCTCTTGTGGTGTAAAAGTTAATCCTTAACAAGAAAATACAACGTGAGTACGATACTTTTCAAGTTCGGGTAAAGTTGTATACCAACCTGTATACCGGAAACGCATTTAAAGCCGTGGTCGTATGCTAGAATTGCTACTCACTCGTAGAGAAATCGCAGTTTTATTTTACGGTCAACGCAAAAATGCTTTCGGAATTCGAATAGCACAAAGATATAAAAATTATTGTAAAGCGAGAAATATAAATCGAGATACAAATTCTTATGCACCCAACAAATTTCACTGAAAAATTTAATGAGATGTTTGAGTTTACGCTAATTTTAACACGTCCAAAAATAACTCATTTTGAATATTTAATAAGCTGTTTGCGGTTTAGCTACGCATGAAGGTATAAAAGTTAGCTAATTCGTAACGAATTGTTACACCTGAAGAATATAACAGGTAAAAAAATGTTATGTATCTGTCTAACGTGTATTCGGCGTTAAACAAATTATTTTTGAAGATCTTTAATATTCTTTGCGTGTTTTGTGCGGTTTGGTTTATCAAGCTATAACTTAATTTGTCTTGCGATTCAGTCAAACCTTTTCAATATGTTGCTGAAAACCGATCAAAAGAAACGCTCTCAATTAAATTCCTTTGCTATGAAATGTATATTGAAGTAATTCAATTCCGGCTAAACATTTCTTTTGCAAAGGCTTTAACGATTCGTGACTTTGGTGACCACTCACGTTAATTATTACAAAATTCTCTATCAAAGGTAACTGAGGAGCAAGTGGCGCAATCGGATAAGGTTCAGACTATGGGCGATGAGATCTGAGGGTCGCGCGTTCCAAGTACTGTCAACGGAGAGTAAACAGTTTATTTATTTACTTGTCATTGTTTCTTCCTCTGGCCGAGAGGGGTACGGGGCAAGTGACGGACGAAACGACGAGAAAAAAAAAACGGGTAATGCAAGAAGCGGCTCGTTGCTAAGCGACGGCCGCTTAAAAAACTTGTTTATAATCGTCTTATTGATTACTTAAGTAAATACAAGATACTTTCCGACAATCATTTGGTTTTCGTAAACATCATTCAACTGAATATGCATTAGCTCTATTATATGATAAAATTTCTTCTGCTATCGATAATAATGAGGTTACAGTAGGAATATTTATTGATCTGTCTAAAGCTTTCGACACTGTTAACCATCAAATACTTTTAGATAAGTTGCAACACTATGGTATTCGTGGCATTGCATTTAACTGGTTTTCTGATTATCTAAAAAACAGACAACAATTTCTCCAATTTAATAACTGTCATTCTTCACATCATTTTATTAAGTGTGGTGTCCCTCAAGGCTCCATTCTTGGTCCTCTTCTTTTCCTAATTTACATTAATGATTTGTGTGATGTGTCAAAAGTTTTAGACTTCATTCTATTCGCTGACGATACTAATATCTTCTTTTCATACAAAAATGTAAATATAATCGAAAAAATTTTGAATGAAGAATTACCTAACCTAACAGACTGGTGCCAAGCCAATAAGCTTTCCATAAATTAAAAAAAAAAACTAATTTTATGATATTTAAACCCAGGCAAAAAAGGCAAACACTTGACATCAATTTAGAGATTAGCCGATGTGCCACTGGACGAGTAAAAGAAACCGTGTTTTTAGGTGTTATTCTTGACGAAAATTTAACGTGGAAACCACACATTGCTAATGTGGCTAGAAAAATATCAAAATCTATTGGCATAATTTATAGATTTGCCTTCCCACCTCCTCTTTGTGCACCTTATATTTTAGCTTAGTTTATCCTTACCTTCATGAGAAGTTAGAGCCTCGATTTTATTGCGAAAGCGGCGTAGAACGCCGCATTCACTGAATATTTGTGGGAGATTATAATTAAGCTATCAATCAACTCCATTGGTTTAAAGGTAGAGGCCATTCACTCAAAGAGCTCCAATCATGTCTTATACCTGTCAACATAAGTTAATTTGGTGAGCTTTAAATCAGTTTCCAGTTGTCTCTTGACACTATCTATTAACCCAGCACGGTTTCCAAAAACAGAAACCGGAAGTGATTTAAAAGGAACTCCGGGTTTTTGTAAGTAGCATTTACAAAAGAATAGAACAAAACGGCCCGTCAGAGAAATTGGGTTAAAATGCAAGTACCACACATAAAAAAAGTGCATTAAAATTTGCAAAATTTTACAGAGCTGTATCATCGACGAAAGTTTGCTAGTTTCCGTCCCGTCCTGTCTCGGAACACACGTTCTTAAATCTTAAAACCACCAAATCGGTTTGCTGCGCAATCGAGTTGACCACTGGCGTAGTTTGAAGTGCTCGACTCGAAAACAGATCTATCTCTCGCACAAGAGGCTCAACAACAGAGATCAGAACGCCGGGCAACAGATAAGATACAGTTATGAATGGTTCAAACGACTGTACGTCGTAAATCACGAAGAAATTCCCACTTCATTCCGAATTTAAAAAAAACTCAATTTTTAGCTATAGCTGTCTTGCAGCAGACTGAGGTCGTTTGTCTCTTGCCGCAATGAGAGATTTGGATACTTTTTCCAAAGCCTATAATCACGATCCTGTCACTTTGGCCATATTGTTTTCCATTAGTGAAGATTCCATTGGAGTTTCGCTCGTGTGCTTCGTTGCTGATGATCATGATTCCTGTGGAGGCAGCCATCGCAGGCTTCAACAGCGTGGGCTTGCAGAACCAAGCAAAATGGTGCTTTCTTCGCGCGCGCACTTGACCGAAATGCGCGGTTGACCTCGGATGGTTTCCGCTTCATGAGATCTAAGTACAATTCGCCAATTCTCTGAACTTCCGGTTAACATCAGAACAATTGCTTCGGAATTTACATATGAGCAAGAATGGGACATAAATTGCGATCACAACTGCGAGGATCATCTTTCATTTTAATGCTGCTTTTGCTTTAGTTAAGGGCAATTGGGACGCATGCAGAAAAACAAGCAGCCAGGGGAAGTTATTTCACACTTAAAGGCACGTGGTTTCCGTTCTTAGTTTCCATCTGTAAATGAACTTAAGAGGGAGCGGAAACCTTTACGATCCTAATTGGAAAATTTAGCTAGGGATGGATCTCATCACCTCAAAAGTATGGGCGCGCCGCCTGTAAACTTAAGAGGGAGCGGAAACCCTTACAGTTTTAAGTCATTACATTTAAAATGTTGAATTTAAAGAATAATAATTCGGAATATTTAGCTAGGGATGGATCTCATCACCTCAAAAGTATGGGCGTGCCGCCTGTAAACTTAAGAGGGAGCGGAAACCCTTACAACAATAAGTCATTACATTAAAAGTGTTGAATTTAAAGAACAATTATTTTTAAAATTTACCTAGGAATGGATCTCATCACCTCAAAAGTATGGGCGCGCCGCCTGTAAACTTAAGAGGGAGCGGAAACCCTTACAATTCTAAGTCATTACATTTAAAATGTTAAATTTAAAGAACAATTATTTATAAAATTTAGCTAAGGATGGATCTCATCACCTCAAAAGTATGGGCGCGCCGCCTGTAAACTTAAGAGGGAGCGGAAACCCTTACAACAATAAGTCATTACATTTAAAATGTTGAATTTAAAGAACAATTATTTATAAAATTTAGCTAGGGATGGATCTCATCACCTCAAAAGTATGGGCGCGCCGCCTGTAAACTTGAGAGGGAGCGGAAACCCTTACAACAATAAGTCATTACATTTAAAATGTTGAATTTAAAGAACAATTATTTATAAAAATTTAGCTAGGGATGGATCTCATCACCTCAAAAGTATGGGCGCGCCGCCTGTAAACTTAAGAGGGAGCGGAAACCCTTACAGTATTAAGCTATTAGATTTTAAATGTTGTAATTAAAAAACTGTTATTTCTACGGACATTTCATTCACTTTAAGATGCTGCAGGAAATGTTGGTTCAATTTAAAGAAATTGATTCGAAGTAATTTATTCATGAATTAGCTTACTGGTTATTTATAAAGCTCTTAATTATTCTGCTTGTACTTATCTTGTTTTGGCGCGCTTTCTGAATCTTGGCGGGCTTTTCTTTTCTTTCGTTTCTCCCGATGTTTGTTGTGAGGTTTTCTTGATTTGTACGTCCATCGTTTGATTCTGCGTCAAATGGTTTATATCACAGTGATGTTAAGTTCGATGACTTTGATTTGGGTCCATCACTGGTTAGTATATCTAATGGCTGTTTATGGCGCTCTTCAGAGAGACGAAAGCATCTGCTCGCAAGATGTCCGGTACAGAGGCATTTGTGAGGCTCATAAGCTTATTACCGGCAAGCATGACACTAAATACAGTCGATCGCCACATCAACATCCTTGAACCATTGTTTCCAAAATGGGCCTCCATTTCCATCATGAAGATCGGTGATCTACACGGCGGATTTCATCACGAAATAAACTGAATATTTTTGCTTAAATATTTGGTGCACGAACGATTGTTTACGCGTACCAAGTCTTTTAACGCGAGCAACGAGATTGGGCCAGCAAAAGTGTAGCTATGTTGCCAGAATTGCCATGATTTTCCAACACTGAACAAAGCGAAGAGTTACCGAAAATAGATTGATCAAATTTACCTTTGCTAGATATTAACTATTAAAGTCTGTCTTTCCGTTCCACTGAAATCGACAACAATAACAAAGTCACAGACAGATTCGGATTAATGAACACACTTGAAGTGTGCAAAGGCATGTGTGAAAACTAATTAACTCATCAGTGCCTGACCGCAATGCGTCGCCATTCGTGACTGTCACCATAGAAATACGCTCTCCTGGTGCGCGCACTAAAATCGAGCCTCTAGCTTGGCATGTTTACGGCGTATCAGTATGGGGATCGACCTATCCTTCTAATCTAAATCGCATTCTTTTACCTCAGAAAAAGGTTTTGAGAATCATATCAAGAGGCGCATTCGATGCTCATGCTGAACCAATATTTAGGCAGCTGAAAATTCTGAAACTCAGTGATATTTATCGATCTCAAATTGGCAAGTGTATGTTTTCATTTAAGAAAGGCCTCCTTCCTGATGCATTCAATGAAATGTTTTTGCTGACTAATCGAATTCATCATTATAATACTAAAAACTCCAATGCCTTTTACTTATTTTCTTGTAGAACGAATATCCGACAATTTGGAATACGCTTTCAAGGACCTAAATTGTTTAATTCTTTCAATACAGAAATTCAGAATGCTGACAGTTTTTCTCAATTTAAGTCTAAATTAAAAACTTCCTCCTGAACTGACTTCCCCTTATTTTGTTCATTTTGTTTGTTTGTTTGTGTTCTTGCTTTTTAACCTAAATGTGCTTACAATTTAATTAAGACACGCCTAAATTATCATTTTATAGTTGTATTTTCTTGAGGTGCCTGTAGCCCGAATAAGCCCTAATGGTTTCTATATGGGCATCCTCGCCTAATGCTTTTCTCTTATCGATTATTTAATATCTCTTGTAGTTAAATACATGTTTATCTTGTAATTTAAAATAACAATAAGTGGCAAAAAATAAACTGAAACTAAGCTGAAACTGAAACTGAATGATTTTTCCGTATTCACAAGAGCATCTTTCGTCGAAAGTAAGTAGTCTTCAAACCACTGTGAAAAATTATAAAACGTAATTTTTGCATTTTAAGGCCTACATAATTCTTTAAAGGAATAGCTAATTCCCGCATGCAAGTAAGTCAGTAGTCTTGGCAGCGAAGAAAAAACTGTAGACGGTTGTAATCTTCGTATCTTAAGGAACGAGCGACACCTTATACAGGTTACTATAAATTCATAGGAGCATCTCTTCGCTGGGAGTGAGTAATCTTCAGATAGCAAAGCGCTCTGACTTAAGGTGGCTGGTAAACAGTTTTCAATTTTTTATGGAGTAAGCTTTGACAGAAAAGAAAAACAGGCAAATCGAGGCCACAACAATTGTCTTGCAAGATGAAATTATTCAGTTAGTTGAGGCCAAAACTTGAACCGCTAGGCTTAAAAAGCTTCAAATTTAATAGTTAGCCGTAAAGCAAATTGAAAACCATTAAAAGTAAAAAAAATATTAGCGCAAATTAAAGGTCTCAGTTCCCTTCTAAAGAACTCCATTTTTGCGTATCCTTTAACCAATTCGGCTAATTACTGTCATTTCACAACGCTGGAAATGGCGAATGTGTCTCTGAAATGGATCGTAGCACACACTTTGACAGCCGCCTTGACGTTTTGACAGTTCTCGCCATTTCCGACCTTATTGTTCAGTTTCTCTTTATTGTTATCCATGGCTTTTCTATCCATATCAAGGAGGATGCAACAACGAATGGCCGCCAAGGAGCTGTGACAAAAAAGAGACAAACTCCAGCCAGTGGTGTTAAGAACCGCAGACCGGTTAGCTCAGTGGTAGAGCACCGGACTACCGTGCGGGAGGTCGCGGGTTCAAACCCCGGCCGGACCAACACTCAGGGTCTTTAAATAATTGAGGAGAAAGTGCTGCCTTTGTAATGACTGTCTACAAACGGTTAGACTTTCTAGTCTTCTCGGATAAGGACGATAAACCGTAGGCCCCGTCTCACAACTCTTCATAATTCTCTGATTCTGTGGGACGTAAAAGAACCACTAGGGACGTAACAAAAACTCTGGCAGTGACCACCCCTAGTGTCTGTCTTAATTTGATATTGATATTAAGGGGGCAGTCATAACTCAACTTCATTAACTGTAAACTGCGTTATAAGCAGTCTGGTAAAGTCCCCCGGCCAGTGTTGTAAACCGCCATGAGATTATGATATGAGCGGTATATAAATACACATTACATTACATTACATTACATTACATAAGCAAGGTAGAAACGATTAGTCCTGAGTACAAAATGAGCATTGACTGGAAAACTTTACAGTAGTAGAAAATTGACACGCCTTTCATCATTTCAAACACGAAACATTTGATGTTCTTAAGTATGCAATAGACTGCGGCACCATCTCAAAGAAGTCATTAAAGCGAATAACGAAATTAGATGCAAAGTACTTCACGCATCCATCTTTAAGTTAATATTACCCAGTGCCGGGCACGGGAATGTCCTTAGCTGACATGTACTTCATGTCTCCACTTCCTCCAAACACACTCTGTAAAGAGAACGAAGAGAGCATGAAGACTTGGATGGCGAGTTACAGACCTGTGCGGCAGAGAACGGCGAAACGTGAGACTACGAAGGATAAAGCAAGTGCTCTTCCCCCAGCAGTGTACACTCAGCCAAATCCTAAGACAACGAAGGAGCATTTTCAAGCTGACAAATCTAACCAAACGACGCCCACTGAGATCCGCTCTGTCGTTGGCGAGGTGTGCGCAGTGACGTTTGTAAACGATACCAGAGTTCTACATCTAACACTCGGGTCCGTTGCCGATTTCAATCAAGTGGAAGAGTACGAAACAGATTCAAAGGACAGTGTTGATGTTTTAGCTGTTGAATCGGAAGAACTGGTCACTAGTAGAGCGGTGATAACGAGGTCAGGGAGGTAGGTCAAGGCTAGACTCCTTCGCAGACGCTCTTTTGGCGAGCCGAAGGAGGCTAGGTCAAGGTGTGTACACGCTTTGATGTTTAAGAGGGCGTAAAACGGTAAGCCTTATCAAAAATGTAAAAAGAAGCACGATAATCATCATTTCAAAAGAACAACATGTGTATAACGCCTGAGCAAATATAATTCCTTCTTTTATTTCCTAGAAATTAAAAGTGCCAAATTTCTACGACCCGTAGTACAGGAGTGATATGTATTTGTCAACCTGATTTGTGGACCAGATAAATTTCATTTTTTTGTCAACCGACGATGATAATGTTCCCTGTACTTTTCATGATTTTGCCATACTCCACGCGAGTCCCACACCAATGAAAATTAACTATAATTATATTTCCTGTTAAAGTGCACTTGAATCGAAAATGAACTACCAATTTTTTACGTTTTTAGATAGCTTATAATCCCCACATTTCATTTCCAGTCGTTTCCCTTCTTTTTGTGACAAGGATTCACCATTTGTAGGGGTTCCAAAATTCCCACCATGGCATGAAATTTGAGACATTTGCGCGCGGCCCAAAGGTCTCTGTGATGTCATTCGTGTGCAATGTTCAAGCATATAACATGGGCGAGAAGATGATAGCCATATACGCGATAGAAATCTCTAGCTCATAATCTAATTGTTAAATAAACAATGGTAATTAATCATTAAAATTTCAGTGAACCGTAACGGTAGGTTTAGCAAACAAAAGAACTCACCAGTCCATGTCTCTTTCGTGTTTACATACGGCAGGAATCTTCTACCACTTTCTGGTGCTACCTGTGGAGGACGTGCGCTGCATGTACCACTTCTCGCAGAAGTTAACCAACGCTTCCTTTTTAATGCACCCATCAATGGTTTGCCCCAGGAATTAGACTTCCACAGTGGTCCCCAGGGTGGGAAATTTGACTTGACTGCCATTTTGAAAAGTTTATTTTGCTAGTGCCTGGTGTGGGAATTTGACTTCTAATGGCGACCCAAGGGTGGGGAAATTGACATTTGAAAACCTGAAAATGTCAAATTTCCCCCAAAAAACAACATTTGATTTGATTTCAGTTCAGTTGATTTAATTTGACTTTATTTGTTTCTGTATTTGCTCGGCCCCACTAGCCTTTGTGCTATAAATACTACCGAGGGTAAATAAAGGTTATTATTACAGGGCCCGCTGATAAAGGAATCAAAACTAAGTAAGTTGAAACTGTCACAACCAGTCCCCAACGGACGAAGTGACGGCATCATTACATTTGATGAAGCATTACATTTGATGCAGCAATCGATGCAGCATAAAATTTGATGCAGCACAAAATTTGATGGAGCAGGAAATTTAGCAAACCGTACATTGGCCGCTGTTTCCAAAATGTCTTGCAACGCCAAATTCGTTTACAACACAAATTTACTCAATCATAAAATTTGGTGTAGCATTAAATTCGCTGATAGCATAACAAATTTGATATGCGATTCTATTGATTTTGTCACAAAATTTGAAGAGAACAGGAAGTTAGAAACCTGTTCAGAAAAATAAGTCGACATAACAAAATCCATTCTTACATAAAATTTAGAATTCAAACGGCAAATTAAGACTTGAACTTTCGAGCTGAGGGAATCACCCACCATAGTTATACAACAGCGGGAGGTAGTGAGCCAAAGAATTGGTGTAATGATGAGGTGAAGTGAATGTAAGTGAAATTGAAGCAATGTTCCACTGTCGCAGTTATAAAATTTCTTTCCGGCTGCTTGCGATCCCAGTTCCTGATACGATCGATTGTAGGACAGATGAGAATTTTTTCTTTGAAACCTGAGTATTAGGCCCCGGAAAAATTCTTATACTGTAATTGAATCAACTAACTGAGTCGATCGATTAGATACGGTCTTGGGTAAACGCGAATTTCTCTTTAAATGGGACAAAAGTTACCTTGCTCGAAGAAAGCCGAGCTCCGCCATATGTGTTTTGCTTTTCCTTTTTTCCAATCTCGCTTATAAGGTGTTACGCGCATGCTAGTGGCCAGACTTCCACAAGAGGGAAACTGATATCAGCCACCTTAAATACAACCTGCTTCAGTTTTCGGAGAAATGAATCTGGCCTTAAATGAAATTCAGTACAATGCACAAATAGACTTCAGCTCTGAAATAGTACTTTGTATCGTAAGGTCGGGAGCCTCGTCAGTCGCTCTTATTTGCTCTTTGAATCCGGGCTGTCTGCAAAATTCTGGCACTTCCCAAACTACAGCCTCTGATACCAGGAGTCTTCATAGCTCTTGTTTTCCTCAATTACAAAGCGCTCAACAGAAACCGGCTCGAAATTCTCGCCTAACGCTACCATCTTCTTTATTCAGTCGTGACTTCCCGCCAAAACATTGGCAGTAGGGTAGACTCGAAGGTGGAAAGACCGTTCGATTCGTTCGACTGTTTCCCTTTTTTTCCGGGGAGGGGAGGGTAGTTGAAAAATGAAAAAGGAACAGTTCAGTTTAGACTACAAACTGGATTCGATTCAATCGTTTTCCTTCAATCGTTTTCTTCAAAATCGATAACTGACTTCCAGGAATTTCATCTTGTTTTCTTAATTTTAATTTTTTGTTTTCGCAAAACCGAGAAATGAATTTTCAAAAATGTATTTTTCCAAGGCCGTTCTCAATAAAAAAAAATGGGAAATGAAATCGAACAGATAGTTTTCATTTTTCATTTCACACTTGGCAACACGCATTCGTCCGCGCTCTCAGCTTAATTTCTCTCAACCGAGCTTGCGTTGCCTGTGTATCACCAAACCCTCCATGTTGGTTTAAAGCTTTTAAGGAAAGATTTTTTGAATTTCTTTGCAGAGAATCTGCACTCGAGGAAGCCAATGATTTGGAACGACTGATCGTCGTTTGCAGAGGGAAGTCACCAGTGGCAATTGAAAGAAATGTTCGAGATGTCAGGACTTTGCTTAAAGAGCTGGAGAACCACAACTGCCTCGGAGTTGACTGTCTCGGCATTTAGAAAGAAATTTTGAAAGATCTGGAGAAAGAAAGCTTATTAAAGGAAGTCGAAGAGTTCGAGAAGCGAAGATGCGAAGACGAGGAGTCTGAAAGAAGAAACGGTAAGTTCTTCATATTATCTCATCTTTTATAAGGTTAACCAAATTTACTCGCACGTTTACGTGTGTAACTGCATCATGACCATATAAAAGTGCTGAGGGTGTTAGGCCCATTTCAAACGTCGTGCTAGTGCCATGCTTAGCTGGCTCGGCTGTCGCCCGACTCCAGCACGACTTGGTTTCAGACGTCGAATTTAATTCCGTCGAATAAAACGTTGTTGCCCAATCTCGTAGGCAGAATCGTCGGGTGCCGTAATCAAAACACTGACCAGCCATTGTACGAAGAAAATCCAAAATGTTCATTTATGAATTCAGTTCCGTCGACACGGCAGTAGCACGACGGGCCTCAAGTAGCTATATGAAGTCATGGAATTAATTAATTCTGTGGTGATCGAAAATCCGTCTGCCGTGTTGCAGGCTTACCTAACGCAATCAAAGAACTAAGACATATCTGTTTGGTACACAGTCAATTTGCGAAGCTGCGAAGCTGCGACGGCAACGGGAAAAAATGAGCTTACTTGTTAGGATATATGGTAATCGAACAACGCCACTTTGGCTCAAAATTATCACATAGTTTTTAAAACTTTAAGTTCAGTGCGTGGCATGTGCATATTTCAGGAATTATTATCGATTTGATTTTGACCGATGGCAACAGCCGAATTTCCCACTAGAATGTCAGTTCATTGATTCATCATCAGCCGATTCTCAAGGCAAATAAACTAAAATGAGTCCGTTGATTATCTGATAGTAGCCCAAATCTCTAACACAAATAGAAGGATTGGTTACAAAACATACGCTTACGGCTTTTATGTTGCCTCACGCCACACAGCCCTAAGAGACGCTCCTGTAGGCAATGTCAAGGTCTTTTGTTAGGAGCTATATTCGGAAACTGCAGCCTTGTGTGTGTTGTCCAAAGGTCTCAGCCCGCTCCTTTAATGACGTCGAAGAGGTAATGCCATCAGTTTCAAAACTGATCGATGATCAGATTGCCAAGATGTTCGGCTGCACGAAAATGTCTAACCATGTGAAACTTTTCGCTATTCTTTTAACTATTCTTTTCGCTATTCTTTCGCTATTCTTCGATTAACACTTATACATATGCGAAGAATGAATATATGAAAATCATATATTTGAACTGCGGATTAAAGAATTAATATGTGAATGATTGTCGCAGTCATGAACACTACTTACGCAGTACTTAGTGAAAATAACGCCAGAAAAAAAAATTCTGGCTTGTACGGGATTCAAACCCACGACCTCTGCGATACCGGTGCAGTGCTTATCAAGGAAACCGGTTTTGTTGGTTCGTAATATGCCCGCGAGTGATGAATATGTGAGAATGATAGAGAATGATATATGAAAATCATATGTTTGAACTGCGGGTTAAAGAATGAATATGTGAATGATAATCGCGGTCATTTAAAGTTGTAAAGCAATTCTAAATAGAACTGAGGGCACGATGAGCTTTTTCCTGTTATACGTTCCTTTACCCCTTGCAGTAGACTAAAGACCCCCAAAAATAAAGAAAAATGACCTTGTGGGAAATGCGTGTATAGCTGGCCCTGTTGTCCCAATAAAATCCGTAAACACTGAAATTTTCTCTCTCAATATGTATTCAACCTGAAGCCAACGACGTGTCACATCCAAATCCAAAGTACTTGTAAAACCGTGTAAAACCACGCGTGTAAAACCGAGAACCGAAGGAAAACCAAAATTACATGTGCGTTTCTTTGTTGACCAAATATGGTCATGATAACTACCCGGATGTCACATTGAAAATAATATTGTGTAAAAAACTGTGGAGCTTGCGCAAAGTAGTTATTCCTGTTAGTAGTATGCTGAAATATACTGTTGGCACTCTCACGTTTAAATGTGTTAAGGGACTAGCGCCTAGATATGTCTGTTTCCGCTTTGTCACTAGGGGTACTGTGCACGATCGGAATGCTAGAAATAAGAACAAATTAGATATTCCAGGATAAAATCTACTGCTGGGCAGCGATCTTTTCTGTACCGATCAGTAACTGTGTGGAACTCATTGCCGACTGCTATCACGGATTGTAATAGCCTAGATATGTTTAAGAGGAAATTGAAAGATCGTCTTTTCCAATTCTATTTTTCAAATAGTTAATTCTATCATTGTACGATGATTATTATATATTTGTAAATTTGGACTGAGCGCCCTTTTTATTGTACAGTAGATAATATTTAATATACATTTGTAAATTAGGATTGATAAGTATTTTTCCAATTGTAGATAATAACTAATGTATTTTTGTGAATTAGGACTGAAAAGCCTTCTTGGAGCTCTAATAAAGATTATTATTATTATTACTATTATTATTATTATTATTATTATTATTATTATTATATCAGAGCACAATCAAAACTCTGGAGTCCCATGACAAGATGAACGGAGTCTATCTGCAAGTGCCTCCAACTGAACCCGGAATTGCTATCCCCGTATTCATTTCTTTTCAGTGAAGAGAATCAATGCCTTTAAAGTAAAAGGCGCTAAAATTGTCAGTTTCGGCTTCTAATTAGGCTTTTCTGTCACCAGAGATCTGCCCCTAAAGGAGTAACATTTGGACGTTATAAATTCAACGTAGAATTTTACTGTAAAAAAATAAAACCCTACTGTCATTTAGAAAGATTTATCATCACGTTCATGGCAAACGCCAGATATTTTTTTGCCTTTTCTCGAACGAATAAGTATATGGAAACAATGCACAATAATTCTTACGTTTGTGGCTAAGGTGGCTTTGAATCCGCTCCTGCAATTTTTTTTAAACTTTGCAAAACGTTTTATTATAATATGCTCATCACTTCCCGAAAATAAAAAAAATAGGGGTCACCGAGCTCGCTTTTGAGTTATTGTCACTTAAAGTGCCTATATCGTCTTCTATTTTTTGTGTGGTTCTGGTATATACATAAGGAGTAGATAGCCGTTCTAAAGTTTTTTTCGAATTCCGCAGTGGTTTTGCCCTGAAATCGTCGTTCAAATTTCTCGCTTGAGCCACGCCCATCAAACTTGACCGAGCTAGTAAGGGGCGTGGGTCTATTCCTGATCTGACGTCACAAACTGATTTGCACCTCATTAAGTCTTTGTAAACATGCATGCAAAGCAGTTTGTGACGTCAAATCAGGAAAATACCCACGCCCCTTACTAGCTCGGTCAAGTTTGATGGGCGTGGCTCAAGCGGGAAATTTGAACGACTATTTCAGGGCAAAAACACGGCGGAATTTGAAAAAACCTTTTTGAACAGCTATCTACTCCTTATGTACATATCAGAACCACCAAAAACCAGAAGACAATAGAGACACTTTGAATCTTAAATAAGGGGTGTTTTTAACAGGCTATGGTGTTGCTATGGTAACCTGTTATGTCAAAAAAAGTTTCATAACTTGTTCACCAATGATTGGGCATTTTTTGGATACCACTTTAAAGGTATTAACTTATAAATATTGGTAGTAATGATCCAAAAGGCCCTTTGAAAGCCAGCATCAATTGCTTATTTTATCAGCATAAAATGATTTAGAGTACTGCTACTACCCCTGGATAGGATGCTAGGGCATGGCAGGTTGCCTCCAGCCCTCCACTAACAGTTAAAATAATTAACTCCTTCATTTGAATTAATTTTTCGCGCCATTTTGCAGACATTACATTCCGCATAATTATGCGATTCCGCAAGTCATGCCACATGCCATTCCGCAAACTCATTCCTCCTTTTACCCTCACCGTTAAATTTGACCCTATAGAGACTTAATCATGTTTCAAATAATATATATATTTAGCCAAGCCTAAAAGCGGAGCTCGAAAAGCATTCTTTTACTACTGGCATTTACATATAGTCTGCTTGTCATATCACCCATCTGACCTCACTCAAGCTAAAGACCCAATGATGTAAAAAATAGTGTGGAAAGGTGATCTGAGCCAGTGGCACAGTGGATTTGGACCCCTGCAGATTTGCACCCTCCAGTCCAGATCTGCTTGTGGATCAGATTTGGACCCCCTAGTCCAGAACTGGAGGCAGATATAAACCCCCTTTTACGGATTTGGACCCCCACCCCCCTAAAAACAAGCGTTCTATTGAGATGTTAAAAAGCAAAATAAAAATATTGAGGTAGGTTTTTTTTTAAATAATCCTTAATACTTTGTGTAAAAAAGAACCTGCAACGTTAGTTTGCATCTATAAATTTTTAAAACAAAACATTTGTTAACATCTTAGAACAATACCTAAGGACAGGTCTGTTTCCCCGTTCAACTGTAGGCTACTTAGTTATGGTTTAGAGCCACTAGAACTTGGTGGAGAAGCCTGGTGAATCTTATTTTGAATCAGTATCCGACATCAGATATATAGTCATCACTTCATAATGAATGCAATTTCAGTTATCCAAAGCCTCCCATGAGACAGTTGGAAATCAGAAATTGTGTATCCTCTGGATATATGTATGCCTCAAAAAAATTATGAAAGAAAGATACATGGAAATCAATAAAAAATATTTAGATGATATGCATTAAGACCAAGATATTTCTTTTGATCAGTTACTTCTTGACCTTACTATCGCAAAAAGCTGCTTGCTTACATTAAGCTCATCAATCAATGCACCTACAGTGTTTTCAAAAAGAAATCCAGCCAAGTGCAAGACTAAGCAACTTGATAATAAAATATTGGGCATTTGGTTGATATCACTATCAAGGTAATTAACAATGTAGTATGAGGATTTAAGGTAATGATTCACCAAAGCAAAAGTGCTGGAAATCCACGTTAGCCATCTTAACTTGATTTTCTATTTTCCAAGAAAGGTAAGGACTAGTCTCACATTTCTCCATGTTTTTTTTTTTTTTTTTTTTTTTTAATACACTACATTACAATACATTATTGTTTTACCGTGCTATGTTTTAAAACAGTACATTTGTGGAAAAACATGAGCGAAAAGAAATTAAAAGTGAAATACAAAATGAAGTTACAAAAGGACATGCAAATACGAGAAAAAAAAGCGAACTAGATAAAAATAGAAAACACAAATAAGCAAAATAAAATAAAACGGAGCAATACAGAGGTGGTACTATTACAGGCCAAGCTACAATATTTATCATCTATCGGCGCTGATTTAAGCTTTAAAGAGAGTCTTATTTCAGGTTAGAGAAGAAAAGCGTCAATTACGTCTTGCGAGAATAGGGTCATACAGATATCCAGTTGAAATACAGAAGTTTTTTAAAGCTCAATATACACTGCAAGAGGTTCCCACTTTTTCCTGTCACCACCTTTTGTCTCCAGCTCGTATCTTGATTTCAGAAAAAGCTGATAATGCTCAAAGTGGGGTAAAGTTTCGTTTGTTTTAGCAAGCCAGATATGATATCGTGCTAGCAGTAAACAGTAGTTAATTTGGAGGGCATATTTCGAGGTGTCAGGCTTTAGTCCGAGAGCAGTGATATTCAGTAGCGTGAAATTGTTGCCATTTGTAGCCATTCCACTATACTTTTCCAAAGCTTAGAGGTTTTTTGACATGTCCAAAAAAGATGTATTAGTGTTTCAGGCGCGTTTTGACAGAAGGTGCAATTTTCATTTTCCTTCAGCTTAATTTTGAACAGGAAATTGTTAGTTGCCAGACGTCTGTGAAGAAGTTTAAAATGGAATTCTATTAACTTTGTGCTTTTGGTGCACCGCAAAGCCAAAAGATATGCCGAGCTCCAGTCGAGGTTTTCACTGCTCAAACTGCAGTTCATAAGCCATTTCTTTTGGCTATTCCTTGGAGCTCCACCTTTGTTTCTGACTAAGGATTTATATACCAGTGCACTAACTTTTTTGGACTTTAAAAGTTTTGTGCTAAGAGGTTCGTATTCTTGTTTATCATCGTTCTCTTGCATGAGGCTGCTATTGCCAAGTGCCTTGGCAGCTGATATAAGGCCGTAAAAACGAAGTGGAGCAGCATTCAGGTCGTATTTTACCTGGAAATCTTTTAGAGAAAGGTAGCTATTGCATTCTGGTTTTTGCAAATGTTTTACTTTAGTAATGCCTTTTGAGCACCAGTCCTTAAAGAAGATTGGTTTGTTTTCTATTCTTATTAAGGAATTGTGCCATAGGTTTTGTTCTTGGAAATGCTCCAAAGACACTAATTGCTGTTCGAAATTAACTTCCGCCCAAATTTCCAATATTTCGGAGACTATGATCGACTTTTTTGTATCTTTTGTATTAAGGTTACCAATAAATACGTTTTTGCCTCCGTGATTTTTCAAGGCTAAGTCGATAAAAACTTTCCATTTTCCGTTGTTCGTGGAATCCAAGTATTTTTTTATCCAAGTTGTTTTAAGCGATTTGTTGAAAGAGACAAGGTCAATCATCTTAAGGCCACCCTCGCAATAATCATTAATCATAATTTTTCGTTTGATTTTGTCTCCCTTCCCGTTCCAAAGGAATTGATAAAACAATGTATTAATCTCATTTATTACGTGATAATTGGAAGGCATGGGAGATAGCAAATAGACTAGTTGCGAGGCGGCTAAGGACTTAAGCACGGTGATTCGCCCCAGCAAGGTTAGCCTACGATACTTCCAGCAGCTCAGAATTTTTCTTATCTTTTCAATCTTTTCATTATAATTTAAGCGTGCAGATATTTCAGGTTTGACTGACAACCACAACCCTAAGGTTTTCACCTTACATTTCGGCCACTTAAAATCCCTTCCTGGCAAAATAAGCTGTTCATTGCCAATGCTGGAACCTATCCAAAGAGCTTCCGTTTTTTTGTTATTTAGTCTGAGACCCGAGACTTTACTGAAGTCATCTAGCAAATTAAGTGCTGAAGCAAGCGCTTCTCTTGAGCCATCCAAAATAAGTGTGGTATCGTTTGCATATTGGCTAATTTTAATTTCGTTATTGTCAACAGAGATGCCTTTTATGTTTACGTTGTTTCTAACTGCCTTGGCTAACACTTCAGCGGAAAGGATAAATAGATATGGCGACAAGGGGCAGCCTTGTCTAACGCCTCGAAGAGTCTGGAAAAAGTTGGTTGACCACCCGTTATTTAGAACACAACTTTCCGTTTCGCAATAGAGAACTTTTATCCAATTAATGATCGATGGGCCAAACCCGAAGAAGCGTAAGGAGTTAACGATAAAAGACCATTCGAGCGAGTCGAAAGCTTTTTCGAAGTCTATAAAGAGCAGTAAACCAGGAATATTTTCCTTTGCGGCATATTGGATGATGCAGTCTATGAGACGGATATTTTCTCCAATAAATCTGTTCTTCATAAATCCTGTCTCATCGTTGTTTATGATGCTGGGAAGTACAGATTTGATTCGATTTGCAAGAGCTTTTGCAGCGATCTTATAGTCCGTGTTTAAAAGAGTTATGGGGCGCCAGTTTTTTATGTAGTACAGTTCCGCATCCTTTTTCGGAATAAGCTTAATGACACCCCGTCTTTGTGTTATGGAGAGGCAGCCAGATTCAAGGGCATAGTTGAGAGCCGAAACTAACAAAGTGGAAATATCTTTCCAAAAAATTTTATAAAACTCGGCTGGTAGGCCATCTGTTCCAGGCGTTTTGTTTGAATCCATACTCTTTACAGCTTCTGCGCATTCTTTTTCGAATAAAAAGCCTTCGCAAAAATTTCGTTCCTCGTGACTTAAGACAGTTTCGTTCGCTTGTTGAAAGAAGTCCGATGCAAAGTCATTGTTGACTTTGGAAGTGTAAAGGTGTTTGTAGAAGGATTCACATTCAGATAGGATTGCTTTGTCGGAAGTGGCGAAATCTGTCTCGTTAATTTTCAGTTGACTAATTGTCCCTTGTTTAAAATGTCTCTTTTCAAGATTAAGAAAGTACTTGGTGTTTCTTTCTCCTTCATTATACCACAGGGACTTTGATCTGAGAATTGCACCGTTAGTCCGATGTTCGATTATTTTTTCGAGATCGCGTTTTAATAAATTGATTCTCTCTATAATACTCTGATTTTGGGGTTCATTATTGTTTGCCATGTCAAGTTGTTTTTGTAGTATGGTTATTGTATTTTCCAGCTCGTTTTCTCTCTTTGTTGTTGCTGATTTGTGATAAGCAGCGTAAGAGATTGACTTCTCTCGTACTTTAAGTTTTACCATCTCCCAGAGTAAGGCGGGATTTACCGAGACATCATTTTCATATTCAATTACGGTTTCTTGAATTGTTGTTCTTATTTCTTCGAGGTACCTGGCGTCAGACAGAAATGAAGTGTTCAACTTCCAAAACCCTTTTCCCCTCGGATTTGAATGTAAGGATAAGCTAAGGGTAATCATGGAATGATCAGTTTTAAACCCTGGAATAATATCTGCCTGAGTGATATTACAAATAGATGATTGGCTTACAAGAAAGAAATCAAGTCTGCAGTGGATATCAGGTTGCCGTTGGCGCCAAGTATATCTCGTGGCCTCCGGGTTGAGAATTCTCCATGCATCAGACAATTCGAGGCTCTCGGAGAGATCCTGTACTACTTTCAAAGCATTCTTATGAGTTTTCGCGAGGCCTCCTTTTTTGTCCTTATTAAGGTCAAGCACTAAATTAAAATCGCCTCCAATTATAATTTCTTCGCAGTGGAAGCTGGATAAGTGATCAAAAAAGGCACGAAAGAAATTTGGATCGTCTTCATTGGGGGCGTATATGTTAGCCAAAGTTAAAGGTTTACTGTTTGCTTCGATGTCACAAATTATGAAGCGGCCGTTTGGGCCTGAAAAAACCTTAAGGATCTGTAAATTAAAAGTGTTGTTGAAAAGAATGCTGACTCCCGCTTTATTGCTTGAACAACAACTAAAAAGCGTTTTATAGCCCCATTCACAAGCCCATAGATTCGCGGTGTTTTCAGAACAATGGACCTCTTGCAGCATGTATATTGAGAGTTTTTTTGATCTCAGCCAATTAAACACCTCTCTTCTTTTAGTGTTGTTCCCTATTCCCCTGACATTAAGTGAAGCTATTTTCAAATCCATTGTTTTACGCTGAATTTAGAGAAATTAAATTGGCTGTTTTGCATTTGTAGCCGATTTGCATATAATTCCTAGCTTCGAACTTTTGTTTAGGAAAAAGTTTGTTTTGCTCCGAAAAACCAAACAAAACAGTTAAATAGAAAGCAATAGAGTGCTATGCACAAGTAAAAAATAACAGAAAATTCAACCTAATTGGAAGCGACGACACTGAAGTTGCGTGGAAGAAAAGAAAGTAAACACAAAAGCATATATAATAAGACACCCCTAAAATAATTATGTTTAAGAGCATTTGGTAGTATAGCGCGGGAGGAAAAAAAAGATTAGAATTTCCCAATCTCCTTTTAAAAGATGTAACAGGTCACATCAGTGAAACGCCTAAAGATCAATAAAGATAACGGAAATTTATCAATTCTTAAAGGTCTTCTAAGTCGTTTTTGTCGTAGATTCTTATCGGTCTACTCGCCGGGGAGATTTTAACAAAAACTTTTCCATCTATGGTCCAAGCACTTGAAATAATATTGTTCTTACGTTTTTTGTTGGCTTCCTTCAACAGCTCTCGTCTGAAAGAGGTTAGGTTCTCGTTTATATATATGCCTTTCGAAGAGACAATCGAAGCAGCAGATGACTCGGGAAAAACAACCGACAAAGAGGTGTTCCTCAATTTTGTTCGCTGCTTGTAAAGTTCAGCTTTCTTTTTGTGACTGACAAATTTGACGATTATAGGCTTTGCTCCAACTTCCCCCTTTAGATGATGCGAGATTTCGATGTCATCGGGTCTTACCTCGACGTTAAGAGCTTTAGCAACTTCTAGGACAGCCTCCTCGGTGGAAGAGTACACATTTTCTGGGATGCCATGTATTTCTAGCGAGTTCTTACGAGTGTATTGTTCTAAACTGTCTTGGAGATCGTACAGTTGCGATATTTCTTCTTCTTGTTCGTCAGTTTTCCTTCTTGCATCCTCTAGTTCTTGCTGTAAAGTCAAGATCAACGGTTTAAGCTTGGTTAGTTCTTCCTGCTGTTGTTGTATCGTTGTTCGTAGAGCCACAACTTCTTCTCGAATTTTAATATTGTCTCTTAAGATATTGTTGACATTGATCTGAATGTCGATGAGAACTTCTTTTAGATCGGCTCGTGTTGGCTCGTGTTCGTCTGTGATAGCAGCGGCAGAGTTAGAACTTGATGCATCGTCAAGCTGTAATTCGGTGTCCGCCATGTTTAATCGTTTTGAGGAAGACAGTTCTTTAGTTTCAATGGAGCCACGCTCTCCTCTCTTGTTCTTTTTGGCTAACTTGCCGGTCATCGATGTTTAATTGAAGACGAGTGCTACTTTTCAGGTTAAAAGGCGACTTAAATATTATTTTGCAGAGATTTTGGGAAAGAGATGTGTGCCCTGCTTAAGAAACGTGGCAGCACATCTCGGGTCCTGCCCAGTCTCTCCTACACACAACATACTTCATCAAACCTCAAAAATCCCATTAAACATTAGTGCCAAATGTCATCCAAACATACCACAAAATTGGTGTCACCAGCTATGAATAAAATTAATTGAAAGACTGCATGCAGGAGAAGGAAGTCCAAAGAATGTGTACATTGATGAGAAAGAGCTTACTTCAAGTTTAATTTTAAGTTTTAAGTTTAATAATACTTTGTCATGCGAATACATCTAAGTTGATACAAAAAAAAGTGCATGACTGGAGAATAATTGGGAGAAAGTAAATTCCCATACAAAGAATATTATATAATACAGTAATAGCCCACGTATAAGAACCTGGGTTTTAAGAACCTGTTAGGCTAAAATTTTCATTTTAAGCCCCCTCCACATAAGAGCCTATTAAGGCTAAAATTTTAAGTTAGGTTCTTATCAGTGGGGTTGCTGTAAAAGTGTAAAGGTAGAAACTGCTGAATGAGTTTCTTTGTTATGTTTTGTCAAGGGCATATACTGTACCTGCACTGAACTGTCTATAGGCATTTCTCTATGGTACAAATAAATGATTTATACTGTATTATGAGATGATATTTATCATATATATAGTATATTCACATAAAATTCATATGAAAATATAAGAACCTATTTTAAGAACCTTGGTAGCCTAAATTTGCTTTAAGTACCACTTATATAAGAACCCATTTAGGCTAAATTGGAAAATTCAGGTTCTTATACGTGGGCTATTACTGTATTACACATTCTAAAAACTAAGAGGTGAAATTTAAACGTGACCCAAAGCTAACCTAATTAAATTAAATCGAATACTTGTCTCTTACAAGTCACCCCTGCTTTGAGATTGAC
Organism: Pachyseris speciosa; assembly: GCA_016490735.1. Lineage (NCBI taxonomy): Eukaryota > Metazoa > Cnidaria > Anthozoa > Scleractinia > Pachyseridae > Pachyseris > Pachyseris speciosa. Next base: position 553,559 of record JAEMWC010000217.1, on the reverse strand, counting down.
ACTAAAAATAAAGAAGTAAAATTGAAATACAATCCAAAGCTAACCTAATTAAATTACATACTTGTCACTCACAAGCTACATCTGATTTAAAATTGACACAAATAATGTAATAGATAGGACTTAAAACTGCTTAAAGAAGGTGTATGCATGATGTTCGATGGAACACCATTCTAGTCTGGTATGTAGCGATTATAAAAAGAAAAGCTGAAGGCCATATATATATATATATATATATATATATATATATATATTAGCCAGGCCAAGCCTAGAATCGGAGCTGCACACTCTCACCGAGCAACTTCGCATGGCTTTATTTGGGCCAGTTTAATTTGTGTCCAAAACAATTGAGCAGCAGCAGGGAAAACTAAGAGTTTTCGATAGCAAACGTTCGCAAAAAAAAAAATAGACAGACATTCGCGAGTCCTAACTACTTTCAGATGAAAACGTAACGGAATTCAAAGCGGATAAAAAAAAACACTACAAGCGAACAAAGTACGATGCAAGTGTTTTGCTCGAAGAAGGAGAAGGTGGAGAAATTAAACAAGACTAGCTTGTAATAAAAATGGCTTGTACTGATTAATCTAGAAAAATCGGTATTTATTTTGACATAAATGTCCGTAGAAAAGACAATAAAGGGTAAAAACTGATCGTTAAGAGCAGTCAACAGGAATTGACCGCGGTTCGGATAAAGCTGGCAATAACATCATCATTTTTTTGTTTGCAAGCGTTACTACCTACATAACCTAATGGAAGAACTTGGCATTATTATTTCCGGCAGTATTATTAATTCTACATACGAAAGTCAAAATGTCACAGTTGATGATATTATATGGACCCACACCACGATGTTAAAAAACGAATTCCACATCACGTTGAAACAGAAAGAAAAAAATTTGCCACAAATATATTGGATACCAAAACTTCATAAGACACCATACAAAGCAAGATTTATTGCAGGTTCGAGTTCATGCACCACTACTAAGATCTCCAAATTAATTACCGAATGCCTTAAACTAGTCAAGAGTCACTGTACTTCGTACTGCAAAACTATTTTGGAAAGAACTGGTGTTAACTGTATGTGGATTATAAACAATTCGTTGGACGTAATTCGCACATTGCAGGAAAAACAACTTCCGCTCAATGAGATGAGTACTTGGGACTTTTCCACTCTATATACTAGCCTTCCACACGCCAAACTTAAACATCAACTTCATGATCTGCTCGAAAGAGTTTTTCACACAAGAGGAAAAAGTTTCATAGCAACCAATAATTTCCACACTTTCTGGGCTAATGATAGGAAGTCTACGAAATACACTTACTTCTCATGTAGGGAACTGTGCCTCGCTATCGACTTTCTTATCGACAACATCTACATTCGCTTTGGAAACTCAGTTTTTCGACAAGTTATTGGAATACCAATGGGCACTAACAGCGCACCTTTGCTAGCTGATCTGTTCCTTCACACCTTTGAGTATGATTTCATGCTTAGAACTTTGAAACGAGATAAAACCATAGCCGTCCAATTTAGCAACACCTTTCGATACATTGATGATTTATTCAGCGTCAACAATGAGAATTTCGGAAATTACATCAGCGCTATTTACCCGTCGGAACTGGAACTAAAGGACACTACCTTGACATCAAATGAAGTTTGTTATCTAGACACAAGAATAAGGAATGGTGATAACAACACTCCTTTTCATCTCAGTGTCTACGATAAGAGGGATGACTTCTCATTTCGGATTGTCAATTTTCCTCACATGGACAGCAACATTCCCGCCAATCCGACCTATGGTGTTTTCATATCTCAATTAGTGAGATATGCTAGACTTTGCACATCGAAACTGGATTTTATTGATAGACTTCACCGACTTTCATCACGTCTCCTTCACCAAGGCTTCAAATCTACGCTGCTTCGTAAATCGTTAACTAAATTCTTGAAACGCCACGGTGCTATCGTTGAGAAGTATGGTGCTACACTACAGGAGATAAGATTAGCAATCCAGAGATGAGATTATATCCTTTATATTATCCTGACGCCCAAATTTGAGATCCTTGTTGCTTCCATTCATTACATTTTTATGCAAATGTGCGCGCTTAATTTGCCTAAAGTTGTGCGCGCGCTTGCTTATTTAGTTTACGTGTGCTTAGTTCGTTGTTTGGTTTACGTGTGCATAGTTCGTTTACGTTGTTTTCCTTGCTAATATGTGTTGTCAATAACTGTGCTCACAGTGTGGGTGGCTCCTCCTAAAATGTTCTGCAATTGGTATAGGATTTGATGGAGCCGAAACCAATTGTGGAATTGCACATATTTTAGGTATCCTACTGATGAACAGTTATTACATGCAGATATTTTTAGAGGCAACAATTGTTTGCGGTCTGTCACCTTTGAATTGAATAAGTATTACAAGAAAACAAAGCACTATACGAATAATATTTCTTCGAAGATTCTTGGAGAAGGTGGAGAAATTAGACAAGTAACAAAAATTGCTTAGCAATTTTGACATAAATGTCCGTAGAAAAGACAAAAAAGAGGTCCACACCTGATCGTTTAGAGCAGTCAACAGGAGTCACTGAGGCAGTAATCACTCGGAACGCGACAGAGCTGAATAATAGCGCCATTTCCCACAAAATATTTCCTTGGCTGACACAAAACGCTAAAGAGCTTTGATAGTTTTACTGGTACTTCCCATGTCTTCCGAAGAACCTTCTTCAATTAATGATTCTCAGTGGCAAAGCGTCATCCAGTTAACGAAGAAAGCGCTTGCCAAACCACTCCAGCATTTCTCTCGCAGACCCGTCCACTGTAAAATTTATCAAAGCCAGCCCAGCCAGTAAACCCATTTCGGTGTTTTTAACATCCAAAGGCTGATTCTTACTGGTTCAAACGAATCTTAATATTGTTGTTTACAGGCCGCTTTCGACGAAGATCTCTAAAACGTTTTTCGAATGACGAGTGAAGCGCGCTGGTCTTTGACATTTTTGACAGCATTTTGACAACTTTATGTAAGATTTTGAGACGTGCACATGCACATGCATTTGATCGGATTTTTTTTTTAACTCGAGCTTGAGTTTCCGATTTTAATCCTTAATTTTACGAGGACGCATTGCGATTACGTGTTAATAAGATGAGGGCAAAAGTTTCTTAACGCTATTGAGGCACCAAGGTCGAAAAACAGTCAGCCAAGCCGAGTAAAAACACTCGTTCGCTTGCAAAGAAAACAAAGTAACAAAACAAACAAACAATTCAACTACTTCTTTGCGTCCAAAACGAGTACAGATGATTTTTATTTCTATCCATTCGAGAAAAAAGTACAAGTTTCATTCCTGAACAAAAGTAACAACGATTAAACCAAATGTTAAGCTTCTATTTATTTAATTTACCTTACTGTCCTGCGCTGTGTTGTAGAGGTTTCTACGAATACGTAAGCTTCAGTAAAGTAAAAACAAGCATCCGCAAAAATAGCAAACGGTTTGTCCAAAGAAAGAGCTTCTTCCACAGACTTTGAGCTACTCATTCTTCCCATTAATACCGGTGAACTGTTAAGTGACTTTTCTCGGTGAGATGCAAGATGCCGCGGTGAAGTGAAAGCCCTTGAAGCGTTGAATTATACTGTTTTCAACCGCACAATGGATCCAGGTTTGAAGCCTTTCCTGATAAAAATCTTTCGTCCTTCCTTTCATCACTTGAAAATTCACCTTCCGGAGTATCTTTTTACAAGTTCTTGATTTTTTTGCTTTTTACGCGAAAGACAAACTTTGATCGAAGAAGTTGTTTTGCTCAAAATAAAGAAACCAACTGAATGTGAATTACGAGCCGCAGAAAGCGCGCGAAAAATTTAAAAGCCTCGATTTGGTTTGGGTGTTTCACACCTGGCTTGAGCCTGCGATCCAATCGAAAGCAAGTACCTGGCCAGCGGTCAACTTCAAAAAAAAACAGCTGACCTCGATGAGGTCTTAACTTGAGCCCGCGATATGGTCACGTGACACTGGTCAGCAGATACCTTGTTTTGACAGGTGTCAATTGGCTATAAGATGGATGTCCAGTATCAAAGACGTACGCTGTAAAGTAGCTGGTCAGCTGGACCAGGTGGAGTATGGCCGCCATGTTGGATTATTATAATTATCATTAGGATATTATTAATTATTGGGTGACTCCGTCGTCGTCGTCGTCGTGCGTACGCGCCCACGAGCAATACCGCTAGCCATTTTTACCATGAGAAAAGCAGTTGACGGGTTTCTATAGGTATGGTGCTCCGCTTGGCGGCCCTTCGGGCTGCGGGAGCTCCGCTATAACGCAAGTGTCACCCTTCTATTTTCTTTTGGACATAATTGGAGCTTTCAGTAACGAGGGGCTGAATCAAAGCCCATATACCTGCGAGTGGTTTATAATTCATTTTCCGTGGAATGGGATCCAGAGCTACTTTAAAATTCAGAAAATTGAGGGTAGCTCTGAATCTCCTCCTAAGATTGTTTAACCTTTGCGAAATGTTGGATCTTAACGCGCTGATCACTGTTCAATGACAAAAATTGGCTTCAGAAAGCTCGTTTTTCAGTTAGAATCACTTAAAGCTGGAATAGGGAGTGTTTATAACAGATTTTACTGCTTCTATTGTAACTTGTTAAGTGCAAAAATAGTTATCAGTTGTTCACCAATGATTGAGAATTTGTGTGAGCCACCTTAATTCCCAGCTTATTGTACACTGCTTTAAAGGGAAGAAAACTAATCGTGATTATTTTTATTTTGCTATTCATTTAGATGCCACAAGCCAGGTTTTCTTGAAAGATCTAAGTAAAGCAATGACCGCGGAATTGTTATGGAGAATTGAGGAAGACCCAGTTGCTCTGAGTCGGTTTTGTAAGGCATTTGGTCTCGACCCTTCCCAAAAGTATTTCAGACGACTGCAATTCAGCCTCGAATTATTTCCCGACACTCCAGTGAAACTTTTAAAAGACGTTTTTAAAGCCTTACAGCTACACGACCTTGAAGACTTGGAGAAAGGAAACCTGTATACACTTCGTCCTGCTCTTCCCCTGGAAGAAATAGAAAAGTTACCGGCGAAAGGAAATAATCGTCTCACAACTTTTTACAGCAGAGCTGAAGTATTGATAATTCACGACAGAATGACCACTGTAGGCGATGCTAAGTAAAAACTTGGATCATTTTTTAGGCTGTTTGATTCGCGAACCGAAGTCGCTGCAGTGAACGTTGATAGTGACGCATTAGCGGTAACACCTGAGGATCTGTGGAGGATGCAAACCAAGGAGGAAGAGGAAACTTACTGGAAGTACATTGCGGACATGTTTTCGAGCGAGAAGGAACAGCAACAGTTGGTAGACAGAAGGGAGCAGTGGACAAAGGAACGAAAACAGAAGATCCTAATGGAGATAAAACAGAAAGAGGAAAAAAAACAAAAGGAAATAGAATCGTTTGAAGTCGCTGTATCAGCTGTTGTGAACAAATGGACACGCATCGAAGGTTTGTCAAAATTGCAAAGGTGTTTTTGTTTTCTGTAATCTCTCATATACAAGTCGTCTAGTTCTTAGGATAAAGAGTGAATTTGGCAAAATTTTTCTTTATATTATCGCTAGTTAACGTTCACCTTTAATTTATTTATCGAATGGCAGCGCCTTTAAATGAAACGCCCACTCATAAAAATAAAATGACGTTGATTTCAACCTCCTGAAGAAGTGTTGATCTCCGGCCGAAAACCACTGAGAGGGTGAGTTATCCAATTCAAGAATTTTTCATCAAAGAAAATCAGAATTTAGTTATGCAAAAATTGCACAATTGAATTGGATTTAAAAAGCTACTCAACCTTAATTTGAGTTTTCCCAGATCATCTAATTTTACTGAGGTAAGTTTAACGTAAAGATTTGCTTTTTAAATCCAATTCAATTATGCAATTTTAAAATTACCCAGAGGAAAAGGAGATTTATAGAAGTCTTAACCTTTTGCCGACGGACGTTTTGTACGTCGTTTTTGCAATTTCCGGTGGGTAGGAGGTCAAATCGGTCTAGTTATCCCATATAAGGGGTTACCACGGAGATTTTGCTGGTCCAGAAGACCGATGGCTCTTATCTTTCCTGTCACGCATGTCATGCGAGCTGTCGCTTGTTTTAAGCGATCAACTGCAGCTAACAATTCGGTAGGTATTTGATTTATAAGTGTGTTTCTCGAGCAATTTTTCACCTCAGAAGCCCACAGCCTGGCGTCATAAAGCTGGGTTCATGGGTAGATGCAATCCTTTGAAAGAAAACAGAGGTGAGAAGCAATTTCACACGAAGTGAGCGGCTCAACGTCTTCGAGCGAGTGATGGCAATTCACGGAGTGAAATTGTGTCTTTAGCCGTTTTGTGAGTGGATTCCGGTAACTGGCTTGGCAATTTGGCGAGTTTTGACTTGTAAATAATGCAATCTGTGCAATACTTTGTCAGCAGGACCGGGTGGCTCGACATGGTTCTAAAAAAATTATGTGAAATGGAAATTGGCGGAGTTCCATGCTGCTGTTAGGGAAGGGTATCCCTTAATTCCTTTGGGTCACAAACGTGAAAATTACAGACGGTGAGAGCAACTGAAATCAAATAGTGTTAACCACGTCGCGCTAAAGAAGTGAGCAGGAAAAAGTGGAACGAATTGCAAGACTTGGAGACGAAGTTTGCTGCAAATGTAGGCTTTTCACTTCAAGAGGAATTTTTGTATTAGAAACTTCAAGACAAAGTAGCGTGTTTTCTGTGCTGTCCAAGGGCGTTTTTTAGGTTTGCAACAAAATAAATGCTCATATTCCATGAAAACTGGGAAGTTTGGTCAGTTTACGGAGTGATTAAGTCTAAACAACTGATCATTTGGCAAAAAATGGTTTATTTCAAGCAAAGTAAGAGATTTGAGAAAGTTGTAGATTTTCAAAGCATCGCTCCATTTGGAACGATATTTGGTAAACCCGTCAGCAAAGGGTTAAAGTCGGGGGGATGCTTCCTTGTTTGTAATGTGCACTGGGCCATGTTTGTATGAGTTCAGTTGGATCATGTTTATTTGATTTTCATGTCCCGCCTTCTTCACGATGGTTGTGGAAAAATTAAACGCAATAATCGACGATTTATGTTCTTTAGTTGGGGTTATTTCCGAAGATCTCCACCGGCACTTTTTCATAATCTTACGTTGGAAATCAAGTAAGTTTTGTTTTTCACTTCCGACCAACAACCAGTTTTACAGGTTAACGATATTTGCTTTCAATTCAACTCAAAAAGAAAGGATGGGGAAGCAGCCTTAATGTTATTACGAAAAAGACGTTAATGGTTCACTGTATATTTCCTCCTCAGGTATGGAATCTACTCTTTTTATCGTTCATAAGAATTGCGCAATTCGTATACCTTGCGCCTCTTTTGCAAGGTTAGAAGACGTTTTGAGCAAGACGTTAGCACTTATTCCAGATCATACCGTACTGTTGGCCAGGTCAGAGTTCATGGCGATAAAACCAATTCAGTAAACCCTTCTTGTTCAGTGGTGGTCAAGGGACGTCACCGCTTTCTTACCCACGCTGTTGTAGATTCTCCACAAGCGCTGGGCGACGCTGGACCTCATCGCCAATATGCAAGAGGTACAAAGGACTTTACCTTCCAAGACGATTTCTGAGCCAGAACGTATTCAGGGAACGGGCCACTGGGGTCTCGGTCAAGTCAACGTAGATGATAGTTTGACTTATCTTCCCAGACTTAAGAAGGCGGACAAAAATGCTTCTTAAGCGGCCCATTAACTGACACAAGTTAGACACAGGCCCCTTCTTTAGGAACACGCGGTGCAGAGCTTGGGGAACCAGTCCCTTCTAAGCTGCATCCATTCAGATCAGATTTCTAAGCGTAGCAGTCTTTTTCCGATAAATGTACGAAAATAATAAGATTGCTTGTGTCGTGATACCGAGCGCGAGCAACCATTAACATTAAATTATCTTACGGCCGCGAGTGATAACTCAGACTGATATTCAAACATCTTATTTAGACGTTTTGGCGCGGCCTAGTTCCCATAGTCCATGGGCCAACCATGATTCTGGTACCAAATCGAGGGACAAAGGATGACTGCTGCGAATTGTTGGTAGACTTTGTGCAGATTAAAAATTTGTATGATAACCTTTCTATAGGAGTAGCTTTCAAGATATTTTTTTAATGTAAAATGCCAAAAAGGCAATTGAGCATGAAACGAGGCCAGATATAAATTATTATGAAATGTGGGCTAAATAGACATTTTTGTAGTTTAATTTATGTTTGGAGACATAACCGACTTTTGTTTTGTTGTTTATCGTCAAAATATCTCCACATTTGAAATGAACGAACGAAAATATAGGGAAAATTGAAATGCAGCATGCGCATTGCATTGTGGGTAAAATAAAACATGGCGGCGGCAACTGTTGCGGTGAGTGTGGTTTTGATTTGCTGATTTATTAGCTGTTTTATCATACCAAATGCAAAACGTTCTTTGTAATTTAAGCAAAAGCATCTGGCCATAAGTAGATAAAACTTTTTGCAGGCAAAATTGTTTGAATCTTTGACTTAATACGCCAAATTTTGTAAGGAACTTACAGATATTGTAGAATGCTCGGTCGATAATCTGATAGAAATTTAATGCGCAAAAAGTCTAGCTTTTACTGGTTATCTTTTTCTGAATTTAAAAATAGAATCTAATTCTAACTTATTTTTAGCATGATTGATTTGTTGCAGACAACATTATTTGAATATATTGATGGTTTTTTGCGAACAAAATTCCCGGTTGTGAAAATTTAACATGACACGCCAAATGGCTCTTCTTTTTTCATGCCCTTCATAATTTAATATGTTTACGTTTATTGGAAATGGATTGCCACTTAAACACTAAAAATAGTCGTTTGATTGAAATAGGGGTTTCCTCTAAAAGAAGTAAGGATGATGCTGAGAAATCAAATGTGAAACGATTCTGCAAGGAGAAAAATTGTATCACTCACTGCACCGACGATAGCACTAATTTTGCTTAAAACTCGACTTATTTCTGCCAGTATTCGTTTGACGCCAGTATACTACTTAGATACCCCACCACTTTAACCACTTTCAACCAGTCCCAAACACCAAAACCAACCAAACCAATTTGAAACCAGATTGACAAGTCACCCAATTAGAGCAAGGAGGATGAAGAATAATTGTGTCACCCAATTAGAGAAAATGGGAACCAAGGTATACCGATGAACCAGCTGGAAATTTTTTCCAGCGAAAATATAGGCAGGAAAATGGCAACCCCAAACAAAGTGGAACAAACAGAGACAACAGAGGACGAAGAGAGCGAGAGTCCACCCGTTCCACCCCCACACAGAAGGAGGCTTAACAGAATGTTGGAGGAAGAAGAGAGCGAGAGTCCTTCTGTTTCACTTTACATTCCGCCCTCGAAAAACCCCTCCACCTTAGTGGTGCAAAAGTTTGACATTTCAAACAATAAAGACAAGTGGATTGTTGTTGGCAGTTTGGAGGAGGACGAAGATGAAAAAGATTGGTCTTCCTTTCGTTGTTTGAAATGCACGGGCTGCAACGAGAACGGTATTTGCTTGCAAACTGGCGCCCCACCTCCACCTTGGATTGGAAAAGAAGATCTTCCCGCGCGCGTCTGGGACGAGTGGATACAAGAGATGATGTGTTACACACTCTGATGAACAAATGAGATAATAATGTACACATGGATAACACCAGAGCACAACAGCTGTGGAACTCTTTGCCTCCGCAAAAGCAAGAGGCATTGCTCGTTTTCATGGAAGGGCTTGAGGACACTCTTGCGATCGGAAACACCTCCCCCGATTGGGTTGTCAAGCGCACAATGCCTGCTTTTTACCAACTATTCAACGCTTATGTCAACTATGCATTCGACAATGCAGAGGAAGAAGAGGATCCAAACGAACCAGACTGGGACACTTTAGAACGCGAAGCAGACAGGTTGGAAGAAGAAAAATACCCCCTTGTTTCCCCGCGCGCTCGCGATGCAAAACTTGTCCTTTCATTCAAAACACTGACAAAATATCGGGCCCTAAGCGATCTGTTAAGATCACTGATCGTTTCACGTGTACCTCCGCAAATGTTATAGCTAATCGAATTCCTGTACGGTGGTCAATTTACATTATCAACTCCGTTGATAAACCAAATTTTCGTGTCTCACTTCCCCACCGACGCAGCACCACAGTTTCTTTAGAAACTTATCCCCCTAAACCTTTCTTTCGCTTTTGCTCGTAAATCGAGAACGATTACACACACAAAGCACCACTTGTAAAACCTTTCCATCGCTTTCAACTTTGTCACTTGTTTAATTTTCCTCACAAATGGTGTAATTGTCTCAAGGATTTCTTTTTTTCGTGGCCAAACTTCCTCTGGAACCACCGAAAAATAATTGATATGAAACAAACATAATTCACCGATTGTTTGTTTGGTTTTCTCTCAATAGGAAAGTTCGCGAACTCGTGGATGACATTTCCCAAAAACCCCCACCGCGCCGTGGGGTCGTTGACTGCACGGAAAATACCATATTTTTTCAAAGTTTTGCGGATATGGGTTTTGGGAATCACAACCAGCTGCCAACCTTTCTCTTCTCTTCTGGGGTGAATCTCAAGCATCTGCACCAGCCCACATTTTTGACAAACAAGTTCACAAGCTTCAAATTTTTCCTCCATTTTCTCTTCGCAATGCCATCTCCTTCTTTTTTTCTTGTGCACGGGGGGTGGTGGTTTTCGAAAAGCTGCGATTCCCACCTCAGGGTGAGTAAATGCCTGCCGAGCTTTTTGTTTCTCTTCTTCTCCAATCTCGATTTCGAACATTGTCGGGTTTTTCTTTCGAATATATTTTTCTTTCAGAAATATATTTTTTTCTGCAAAGCAGATATTCAAATGAATGACAAACGTTCCTTCGAAACGGGAAGAAAAGCGGCTTTCACGTTGAGTGTGCCAATCTTCCCAACTGGGCAGCGGTTTCAAGCGCTCGAGTTCGGTGGTGCGTTTGAAAGGCACTGGTGGTCATGTTCACAGAAACGCGCAACACGTACGACAAGCCACTTCTAAGGTCCCACCGTTCACCACGCGTTCCATTTACCGGCGACAGGCGTCGCAAGCCGTTTTATACTGCAAGTCGTGCAATCGCGCTTCCAACTAATGGAGGTGCGTTTCCAAGGCCTGGCACTTGGCCTCCAAGTCCGTGGCCGCCTCTTTTTACTCTTGCACTTCGCGGTTGGCCTCCACCAAGCGTTGGGCGAATGAACTGTTCATGACGACGTGCCAACGCAACAACGGTCGAGCACCGAAGTCAGTCCTTGCCAAAAGCCTCGACCTTTCTGACGCATGACGAATTCACGCCGCTTTTTTAAGGAATTTTTGCGTTTGGCCAGGTTCCTCAGGGTGCGTTGCTGCAGTCGTAGAAGTCGGGCCACTTCCTGGTCCAGGGTCACGCGGCCGTTGAGGGCATTGACGACCGGTTAGCTCAGTGGTAGAGTACCGCACTACCGTTCGGGAGGTCGCGTGTTCAAATCCCGGCCGGACCAACACTCAGGGTCTTTAAATAATTGAGGAGAAAGAGCTGCCTTTGTGGTGACATGTACATACGGTTAGACTTTCTAGTCTTCTCGGATAAGGACGATAAACCGTAGGCCACGTCTCACAACTCTTCATAATTCTCTGATTCTATGGGAGGTAAAAGAACCACCAAGGACGTAACAGAACTCTGGCAGTGACCACCCCTAGTGTCTGTCTTAATTTAATATTGATATTACGGGGCCATTCATACCTCAGCCTCATTAATTGTAAACTGCGTTATAAACAGTCTGGCAAAAGTCCCCTGGCCAGTGTTGTAAGGCGCCTATAACAGCTAGTGATATAGGCGCTATATAAATAGAGTTTATTTATTATTATTATTATTATTATTATTATTATATTATTATTATAATTATTGAAGACCATCTCGCTGATGGCATTGATTTGATCGGCGTTGACGTATTGCAATTGTTCGCGACGTTTGTGGTTATTGGCTTCTTTCAACACGGACCGTAAGAAGCCCAGTTGACGACGCATGCGCGGAGGTGCCATGTTACACCGCACTGAAGGAGGAAGTTCGACTCACTTCGGGTGGTCGTCCGTCTTTATAGACAGTGGTGATGGTATTGGTGTGCGTCACCCCGGCAATGTGGCGACCGGCCGTGCGTTGGTGATTTTCTTCCTGCAACATTTCCAATCGACGGCGCAACTTGGCTTGGTCTTCGCGTCACCCGACGTCGCGCCCGGCGCCTCGTCCGCCTCGTCCACCTCATCCGCCGCCCCATCCACTGCGTCCTCTGCCACCGCCTCCACCACCTCCCGGCGTGGGCCGCCGGATAACTGTGGCCGTGCTTGTGATGGTCCTGGTGGTGGTCTGGCGGGCGCCTCTGCCTTGGAACTTGGGTCGTTTGGCCACCATGGTGGGTCGGACGCGAGGTTGTTTGCTGGCCACGGTGGTGTGAGTGACAGTGGCGGTGGGTGCTGGCCGGGTGGTGGTGGCCGTGGGCGCTGACTGAGTGATAGTGGAGTTGACGGCTCGGCGTGGAGTGCTGGCCAGCAACGGCCCTCCGTTGCGTCGATCGGGCGAGGCACGCGGCATGTTGAGGCTGGTCACAGGACTGACGTTGGGGAGAAAATTTCTCAAGATTTGGTTGGTGTTCAGGTCTATGTCCAGGTCCTGCAAGTTGATGGTGGGTAGGGGTGAACGGGTGGCCAACTGCAGGGATGTGGTGCTGGGATCCGTGCTGGGCCCCGTGGAGGCCACGGTGGTGGCGCAAGGCGGTGGGTGTGAGGTCCCCATTCCCGGGGCCGTGCTTTGCATGTAGGAGTCTTCGAAAGGGTCCGACACGGATCGGCTCAAGTCCAAATGGCGTCCTCCCACGACATGGCGTGCCTGACGCGCCCTCTCTTGCGCCAATTCCGCTTGAAAACGGGGTGTCCTGCTGCTCATGACTTCTCGGGAACGAACACGCGGGTCAAGCCTTCTCCGGGTAAGATGTTCGAGAACAGACGCTGAGAATCATCTGAGGCGGGGTGCAGGTCCAACATTAAATAACCACGCGGGTGGTGTCCGGAAAGGCTTCGGAGACCAAGGCTCGCATGTCCGTCACGTCGCGAGGGTTCTTGAAGTCCACGATGTAATGTGCATGGCGAGAGATGGTCTTGGAGTAGAGAACAGGGCGGTAAAATGTCCTGTAGAATGTTGATGACCGAAATCTTGCGATGATGCGAATGTTAGACGAATCGGTCCAAAACGCTCTTGTCGCCACATCCTTCGTCCTGCAATTCGTCCAACACCAACAGACCATCTTGGGACGTGAAATACTTGGACAAATCCGCCAGGGTGGGCAGGGCGCGGTGAAAGGCGACCCCTTTCATGCCCTCGTAACCGGGTTGCCACACGTCATAACAATACACCACTTTCTGAGGCGGTGATTCGCACAGCCTGTCTCTGGCCGCAATGAGTCGCTTTGTGAATACGGTTTTCCCAGAACTCGATGGACTGGCCACTAAGATGCTGCACGGTGCGCGAAACATGATTGTCAGGCGTTGGTGGTGTGAAACTCGTTTTTAACGTCGACCGCGCCTCGATCGGCGCTTCGATCTGCGGCTCAACAGCCGCTTGTCCAAATAGGCTAAGGCCAAGGGTGCCAATATCGGCCCCCAGGCCAAGCCTCCTCGTTGCGTCAATAGGGTTTTGCGTCGGGGCGCACGTCTCCGGCGTTTGAGTCCTCGTACCATGCTGACCTTTTCCAGGGTTCTGTCAACCACAGTTTTATACTCGACGGAGCGGCACCCAGCGTCTACCCAGAGCCGGTCCAAAAGCGGCCAAGCCCAGGAGTCCAATAGTCTTTTTTAAATTCGACCCTCCTCGTTGCATCCAGAGGGTTTTGCGCCGGGGCGCGTGTCTCCGGCGTTTGAGTCTACGTACCATGCTGACCTTTTCCGGGGTTTCTCCGCCATGGTTTTATATTCTCATTCGACGCAGGCGTCGCTTTTTTTGTCGGCGTTCCAACAAATGTTTGGCACCGTAGCCCACGGCACCACTCAAAGCACCCAAGAAAGCGGCTTTGCCCACAGCGGCCAAAGCGGGCAGCGCCAAGGCCAAGAGGGGTATGATCCCTCCTCGTTGTTTGCGCACGCGTCGACGTTGTTTGACCATACTGCTCAGAGGCCAATCCGACCTCACAGGGTTATGTACCTTACACTTCCCACGGGGCGGCTTGGCGACGATACGATCCCGCGGCACCCAAGGCACCCATTCGACGGTATTTTTTACTCCGGCCCAATTGAAAACCAGCCAAGGCAGCTTTGGACAAGACGGAGGACACGACGCCCCCTCGTTGCCTGCGACGTCTCATGCACTGACGTTTGCTGCGGTGAACATAGGATCTGAAAAGAGAAAAGGATGTGATCAGAGAAACGGACTAGAGACAATGCCCACCATGGAGGAGAGCTAAGCGTCACTTGTCTCCCACGACCACATCCCCTAAAATGTGAACCCTTCTATCTTATAGCCTGGGGATCCCAGCCTCCTGTCCTGGTTGGAGGTTCAAAAGGGTGAACGGGCAAGGCGTGAAAGAGCAACCAATGCGTACACCCGCACCCGGGAAGAACACTCTTTCGTTGGCCCAACCACGCCCACTGTCTGTGCTCAGCGCCTTATATACACGCGGGGCTGGAGAAACCCTCTGCCTTGTGGGACACGAATCACACGTCTTCACGTTTTCATGGCTTTTAATGCGCATTGTTTAGTCACACAACATTGAGTCCATGGGCCATCCACCTCGTCGGAGGGGATTTGGTCCGTGATCAGCGTGCGCAGACGCCGTCAGACCTGCACGCAAAAAATTCTCCAACGAGCGACCGCGCACTTAGTCTTTCAAATACAACAAGGCATAATGACCGTAGGCGCGACTGTTCATGGCTTGCAGGGGGGGGTCGCTGGGTCGCGCGTGTTGCCAGTGTTTGCGAATCCAGGCCAAGAGGTGAGACACACCGTACGTGTCCAGGGGCAAGCCGTACCTGCCAAAAACTTCGCTGGTCGGTCCGTCGGTCCGCAACGCCAACCAATGTTTGCCCGGTTCTCCTTCGGGGTCTGTGTTGACGATGTAGGCTGCGCGGGCAGGTCATGGTGAGTTTGGGTGGCAGTCGGTTTTCGGAAAAAAAAAGCCACAAACACGCGTTTCAATAGAGCATCCGAGGTGGCAAACCCTCTTAACACGCGATCGCCGAGTTATACCAGTTCCATGGCCAGACTGAATGTCCACCTCACACATCGTGAATGTTATACTGCATGGCTCATCGGCATCGATTTCGATGACGTTTTCGAATTCGCCCCAGACCACCACCGTGATGTTTTTGGCGGGAGCCGCTCCCTTGGCATCGCCGGCTTGGTGAGGATTCATCATGGCCGCGTCCGCATTGCCACTGGGGACGTTGTTCCAAGCGAACAGCGTGCAGTTTGCTTTGTCTCCCTAGTCACTGGGCTTCACCATGCAATCTGCTCGGGCTTCAGCACCACTTTTTTCTTCCCATACATGGTAGTACCGAACAGGAGGAAGTCCGGGGAATTGAAATACAACTGCAGTTTGATTTCGATGCCCCGGACCGAGATGCGGCCCGTGTAAAAGGCTTCCAAATGAGGTCTTATGATCAAATCCACTTCTCCGATTTGCACGAACTTGGCTCCCAACACCTTGAACTAGTTGTTCGTACCACTTTCAAAGGGCGTTGTCTTTGGTCGATCATCATCAGCAGCCATACATTCCAATTTGGGCGGCACGTTAACATAGTTGACTGAACCCTGAGGGGTTAACAAGGTTTCCCCTTCCGCTTGCGTGTAATTCAGCAGCGTCTCCAAGTAGGCTTTGTAGGCTTTCCGTCTGGGGGCTCAGCAAGATACCGTTTAAACACAGGTTGGCTTGACGAATGATGGTGTGACCGAATTTGTTGACGGGGTAGATGTACTTGGTGTAATCGTCACCGGACTTGTTGTTGGTTTTTCCACTAGCTTGTCCGTCTACCCACAGTCCCGGGTTGGTGGCCTCGGTCACCATCTTGATTCGAAGTTTCAAATAACTGCGAGACAGATCCACGTAATCTTCCAGGGCCTCCACCTTGAATTCCATGGGCGTGAAACCGGAAAACACCGGCTCAAAGGTGTTCATCCGATAGCCCTCGATGGTCACGCTGTAGGCCGGTAACGTGAACACGTTCAGCGTGCCGCTCATTTTGTTTGCGTGCTTGACGCACTGCTCCCCAGCGTTTTATACTCTGCTTCTTGAACGTCAACCCCAAGGGTGCTTGCACACTGGGACCAAAGAAGCCGCCCACTTGACCGCCGTCCAGCCCTTTCAAGGTGCGGCTGTAGCGCAAAATCGATCGCACGGCCCGAATCATGGTATCATATTGAAAATGACCTTCCTCATCCGTTTCCTTTTATGCTTGCCATCCAAAGCGCCACCAGCCATCGATGTCACTCTCTTGCGACGTTGGGGAGCACTTGCAGAAGTACTCTGGTGGCCACGGGCTCCGTGGCCAACGGCAAGGCGACCGGAGCCGCTCGCACTCGACGTCTGGCCGTAGACACTCGAGGTGCTGGCGAAGCCACAGTCATTGGTGCAGCCATGGCTGCGGCCATCACGTCGGCGGCTGCAATGGGGGCAGCAACCACTGGCACGGGCTGTCGCGTTCGGGCTCTTTTCCGGGGTGCCGGGGCCGTCCCGTCGGTGGTGCGAACGTGTTTAGCCAAGGCTTGCAACCCTTCGGCCTCCGCCGGGCGGCCAAACTCCAACAGAGTGTCTTTCAGAACGTCAGCGTTCATCTTGGTCGGAAAGTAGCGCGTCAAAGCGCCACCGTCCATCTCGGGCGGAGAGTAACGCGTCAAACTGCCTCCCCGCATGTTTTTTAACGTCTGCGTCTGTTTTTTAACGTATGGCGCTTAAAATGCAAGGTAAGCAACGTTTGCTGGCCGGCATCCCTGGTGGAAAACTTCACGTATTCGCCGGTTACTTCCGTCACACCCACCTCTATGACTTCCAAGATGCGTTGACGCACGGGTTGAAAACGTTCGTGCTGCGATTCGAAAAACGCCGACGAGTTGCCCTGCAGATCGTACTTGACGTCTCGCAGCACATCCACTTTCTTACTACCCACCATGACGCTGTCCCCCGCATTGCATTAGACCAACAGAATGCGCGAGCGGTTCCCACCAATCGTTCGAACATGGCATTGATGTTGATTAAACGCCACTTGACTTTGGACAAAAAATGATCGTGTCCTGCTTGTTTTTGCGGGGTTCGATGGTGATCAACTCGTCGCTACTGATGAACCTATCTTTGGTTCGCATCAACGCATCTCGGCCCCTCGTTTCTCTGGTCATGGGAATGGCTTGGGGTCCCACTTGTAAGTCATCCTGCAGCCCTTCGCCTCGCTTCACCCGTTTGACCGAGCCCATGAGCTCGCACCAATGCAGGTCAAAGTCCACCGCCGTCTGAGGCATGGCATCCATCACCAATTCGTCCTCTCCCTGCCAACTGAATTGGATCTATTTGGTGATCTGGTCATCCTGTTTGATGGATTGCGACAGCTTGGACTACCAGATGGCTAGCAGACTCTTGAGATAGTCCACGCCGTGGGCAAACTGCACCCGCTCGTGCCCCGCCTTTTGCTCGGACATCATCACGTCGATCATTTTGAGCTCGGAGGTACCATCCGCCATTATCATGGGTATCATGGTAGACTTGGCCACGTAATTGGTCACGTTCAACTCCAAGGGTTTCAGATTGAGTATGGCGTGGTACAGCGTGATGCTGCTCAAGGTCACTTGCCAGACATCGGGGGCAAAATCCAATAGATGCGCCGATCGCACCTTGTACAACGAGGGCATGTTGGTTGGGAACTCGCGGGTGCGGTGACTGGGCAACGTCATGTAGTAAGTCTCCATGGCGTCTCATGCCGGGCGGGGCCGGCTCCTCTCTTTATACTCCCTTTTTCTTAAATCGAAAGTGCAAGGTCACGTAGGTCTGCGCGTGTCCGTCGTCCAGAATTTGCACCAATTCCCCGTTGGTCTCCGCGATGCTGATTTCCGCGATTTCGATGGTGCGTTGACCGCATGATATTGTTTGTGCAGCGATTCGTAATACACCGTTCCGCACCCCGTGCGTTTCTAGGTCACTTCCCACAACAGGTCGGTCTTTTGGTTGCGACCCACGTTGGAATTCACGTGCAAGGTGCGACTGGGTTCGCCCATCACATTGCGAAAGGCTTGGTCCAAATTGACGAAACGCGAATTGTAGGAACTGCTCAACGTGGACACGCGATTTTCGCCTGTATCGGTGGTGGTGAACAAAGCATCCGATCCGAAGAACCTGTCGCGCTTCCTCTTCCAGGTACCGTTCTCTTCCCGCAAGGTGGCCAAGGCGTTGGGTCCCTTGATGATGTTGCCCACCGGGTTCTTTTTCAACCAACCACATTCTCTCCCCCAGCGTCTGGTCGATGCTAAACGAGAGACCGGGCTCGGTGATGATCAACAGTTCGGGACGACCTCGATCAGTGACCCACTGGTAACGCAGGCGTTTGGTCATTCTGTCTCCCTCGTCCATGTGTTCCACGTCCTCTTTGTAAGTCAATCTGTCGATCAAGGCACTGAAAAATTCCACGCCCCCTTCCATGCGTCTCTCCACGTTCATCTCTTGGATTTCTTTCATCGTTAAGTTCACGTACTCGCTCGCTTTACCCCCAGTGATATCAGTCTTATCGAAACTCGACAACATCAATTGCACGGCGGGCTTTTGCACCAGCAGCGACAAATCCACACTGGGGTCGGCCAACGAGAGGGCACTCAAGGCCACTTCCCAGCCATCCTCCGGGAATTCCAAACGATTGGGCAACTGTACGCTGAACGAAGCGCAACTATTGTTTCTGAATTCCAGGCTCTTGTAACTGGGTAATGCGACGTAGAACTCGGCCATGGCCAACCTTATGGTCCAAGATTCGACACCCAGCTTTTTATTCGACTCACACGAATGTGGCTGCTTTGCGTTTGGAGCCGGGGGCCCGCGACACCAAACTCGATAAAGTCGAGACCTTGGGGTAATAGCGCTGCAAATGATCGTGGCCCGGGAACGCCGTCATCAACTCCATCAAGGTCTTGTCCAAGGTACCGGCCGTCTTGCAGCGACGGACCATGCCTCGCATTATTTTCCGATAGGCTCGCCGCGTTTTGCAGACCATGCGTGTTTTCTTCTGTCTAGGTCTGCGCGCTGGGGCCTGAACTTTACAAGGCAAGCTTTTGATACGAGCCATCACACCAAGTCACTCTTCTCTATCCAACTGTCGTATTTGGCCGGCCACCCCAACCACCTGACTTTTATACGTCGCCCCTTTCACTGCAAAATCTTCTCCACTCAAAACAAGGCCTCGTCGGTCACGGTCACGCATTGCAGGTCCTGTTGGTAAAACGTACCCTCCACCGGTGTACCATCCCATTCTTGCAGCCAATAACTGGGCACGACCCCCGGCACCACCCGACGTACCACAAACACCTCCTCCGTCCAACCAGGCAGGTAGCTCTTTTGAAACACTCGGTGCTTCTTGTTCAAACGAACGCGCGTCCCCAGTGTGACGTGAGTTCAGCGGTTTTCCTTGAGACACACCACAATAGGAGGGAAAAACAAAACGTGACATACAAACTCCTTCCCACAGCCCCACAACACACCACCATGAATTAAAACAACTAATATTTAATTGAACAGAAAAAAAAATAAACACGGCAAAAATTACTACTAAGACAACGTAACTTCTAAAGATAATAGTAATAAATTACAAGAATATTTTAAGTAAAATGACGTACTAAATTTAATGCTACAATTAAATCTAAGTATTTACAAGAATATCTACACTATATAATGTTTCACTCAGTTCTGTTCTTTTCTGTCCTTTTCCTTTTGACCGCTCCTTCCCGACTCGCAACCACACCGACAACCAAACACAATAAACTAACCGCAACTTTCCCGTATGACTTCTCCTTAAACTTCTTCGCAAACTCCTTCTTCTACAAGCTCCAATTTCGTTCCTTGCTGCACAGTACTCCTTGCTGTCCTTCCGAACTTTCCACGGACGCCAAGGACACTCTTCAGTTCACTCGCCCAACTCTTCTCTGACTCTGACTTCTGTGACTCTTCTCTGCACCACACTGGCTTAGGCGGCACCCGACTAGTGAATCTAGCCGCGAAAATGATTCGCCCCTGCTATCGACTTTTAGCAGTGAACAAGCTCTCCTCTTTTTTCTCATTCCTTAACTTTTTCTCCGCAATCCAAAACCCTTTACCTTCGTGAGTTACCAGCACTGGACAGAACCTTCAACCCACCACACGTTTTTTAGCTTACATTTATATATGAATAATAAATGTTTTACAATTAACACTTTACATGCATACTTATTGAAAAACACGGTATTTTACAACATTCCTACATTTGCAGCACTATACTAAATTAACACTAAGAGAACAATAAACTTACAGGCTTTTTAAAAATGAGGGACTAAGTTAGAATACAGCTCTAATTACGAACTACGCTACAATGTTGAACAAACACTAGATAATTAACACTAGGACCATACGAAATACTAAAACCGAAAAACTGAAACAAAAAACTAAAAACAAAAACAAATCATCACACCTCCCCCCTGAATAAGTCTATTTTTGGGGTGGGCTACCCAAAAATGGAAAAGGGTTAATGATGATAATATGGGGTACCAAGCTTATAATCGGCTGAGGACATCGACGTTTGAGTTGTTCCTGCCTTTTCTGTGCTCCACTAAAACTTCGTATTCCTGCAGCGTGACACTCCAACGCAATAATTTCTTATTTTTGTCACGTACTTGGTTTAGCCATACCAGAGAATTATGGTTTTTAGGAGCCTAAACTTCCTACCAAAAAGATAGTACCTAAAACTTTCTACGGCCCATACTATTCCCAGACATTCTTTCTCTGTGGTAGATAACTTTTCCTCTCTAGGCTGTAATTTCGTACTCGCAAATGCTACAGGATGTTCTAGGCCTTCCTGATCTTTCTGGCTCAAAATTGCTCCTAGACCTCTGTTTGAGGCATCTACTTGGAGAATAAATTCCTGATCCCAATGTGGAGGCCTCAATATAGGGGGTTGTTGTAGAACTTGCTTTAAATCTTGGAATGTAGATTCGTGAGCATTTTCCCACTTAATTTTTGTGGGGCTTTTACCTTTCGTCAGGTCCGTAAGGACAGTGGCTCTCTAAGAAAAGTTGGGAATGAACCTGCGATAGTAACCCACTAGGCCTAGGAATGATCTAACCTGCCTCTTAGTTTCAGGGATAGGGTAATCTTTAATTGACTGTACGAGGGCTGTTCTTGGCTCAATGCGATCTCCACCGACACGGTGTCTGACAAAGTCCACTGTAGACATTGCGATTTTGCACTTAGAAGGACGCGCATTAAGCTTACAACTACGCAGACGTTCTAGAACCTGTTGTAGTTCAAAAACATGTTGTGGAAAAGGAGAAAGTGTATCAACTTCGACGTCATCGATGTAGCTATCTGCGAAGTCTAGACCTTTCAATACGGTTTCTGACATCATCCTCTGAAAGGTTGCCGGGGCTGTTTTCATCCCAAACGGCATAACTAAAAACTCGTACAGGCCTTTTGATGTTATGAAAGCCGGCTTCTCAATCGTGGACACTTCTAAGGGAATCTGTCAGTACCCTTTTGTAAGATCGATTGTACTGATGAATTTGGCAGAGGCGACTTTCTCAATCATTCTCTCCACAGACGGGATTGGATAGGCATCCATCTTCGTTACCCTATTGAGTTTCCTGTAGTCAACACAAAACCTAACTGAGCCATCCGGTTTGGGAACAATAACAACAGGGGATGCCCATGGACTCATTGAGGGGCGGATTATTCCCATTTCCAACATTTTCTCGATCTCCCTATTAACTTCTTCCTCAAGCTTTTGTGGAATCTTATAAGGGGAGAACGTATGGGTGGTGAGTCTCCTGTGTCGATCTTATGGGTGACTACGTGGGTCAAATTTGGTTGTCCCGAAAACACGTCAGAGAATTTGCTTAGCAACTCACTAACGCTCTGCCTCTGAGGCCCAGTTAACTCGTCCGAGACTACCACATCTTCCCACGTTTCCTCATTGCCTAGGGGTGGCACGTCTTTTTCATGGGGTAATGCCATCTCTGGTGACTCCGGCATTACTAAAGCAGCTACCTCATCTCTACTCTGCCATTTGCTTAGCAAGTTAATATGGTAGGTGCGATGCTGTTTGCGCGATTTTCCCGTATCTACTTCATAATTCAATCCGTCTTCTGAAACCTTCGTCACTGTATAGGGTCCTTGCCACTGCATTTCCAATTTGTTCCCTGGGGAGGGTAGCAAAACTAATGCTTTATTTCCGACTTCCAAGCGACGTCGCGAGCTGAGAGCATCGTACAAACGCTTCTGCTTACATTGTGTGCGTTCCAAGTTTGTCTTAACAATTTGTTGCATTGTGGGTAGGTATAAAGTTAAATAATCGGTCAAAATAATCGGTCGCCTTTCTAAGGCCGGCAAGCCGTCTACGAAACTCGAGGATATAACTAATCAAATTTCCTTCGGAAGGCCTCTTTTCTAACCAGCTCTCCTTTACAACAGCAAGCGAACCCCTCACAGTACGACCAAAGAGAAGTTCAAACGGGGAGTATCCCGTAGACGCACAAGGTACTTCTCTATAAGCAAAGAGTAGATATGGGAGGTATTTATCCCAAGTCTGTACACGATCTCTCACAAATTTTCTAAGCATAGACTTAAACGTGCCGTTAAAACGCTCGACTAAACCATTGGTTTCAGGGTGGTAAGTTGACGTTTTAATGTGAGTGACCCCTAATTGCTCATAAAGTTGGGACATAAGTTTGCCCATGAAATTGGATCCTTGGTCAGTGACTATTTCGTCTGGAATGCCAACCTTAGAGATATATTGCATCAATGCATTTGCAACCGCCTTGGAGCTTATCGTACGCAAAGGTATGGCTTCAGGATACCGTGTGGCGTAATCTACGATGGTTAAGATGTACCTATTACCAGATGTAGTTTTAGGTAATTCACCAACAATATCAATTGCAATCTTCCTAAAGGGTTCTGTTACGACCTCCACCGGCATCGAAGGCGCCCTGTTGGATTTCAACTTTCTAGCTACAATCTGGCATTGAGGGCATGTTGCATAATATTTCCGCACGTCAAATGATAGTCCTGGCCAGAAAAAATGAGCGGCAATACGGTCTAAGGTCTTTTCGTTACCCATGTGACCTGCCAAAGGAATCGTGTGGCCAACCCTTAAGATCTCATTCCTATACGATTCCGGAACAACAATTCGATCAACATACCTTGCCCCATTATGCTCATTTACAGAGAATTTTCGATGCATAAGAACTCCATTCTGTAAAAAGTAGCTATCAGTTTCCTCTGGTGCTTTCTCAGTCGCCCCAGTTCCTACCTTGTTAAGCGTAACATCCAACATCTGGTCTTCGGTCAGTTGGTTCCTGTTTCTGTCCAGAATATTAATGAAGAACTCTCCCTTAGCTGTGTCATTTTCTCTGTGACTGTCTGAATTCTCTTCACTTCTTTCTTCCGGCACCTCGTCACCGAAAAGCATCCGCAAGTCCCCTGTTCCAATCCGTCTTGCTTGAGCTCTTTTTTAACTGCAAGCGAGTTCTCTCGGTCAATCAGCGTGTCCACTCTATGCTGGGCATCTTCCAACGCTTTTTTATGCCGTGTCAAAACAAAGCTTCAGCATTAGAGAGATTAAGATACAGGTTTGGCCATCTTACTACAAACGGCAAACCGCGGTTTGCGGTTAGCGGTTTCACGTTAGCCGTCTGCCCATATTTAGACTTAAGATTCGCGGATGGTTCTAACAACAAATAGCCGGACGCCATGTTTGTTTTCATATATTCGTTCACTTCTGTTTTAGCTGAGAAATCGTCTTCAAAATTACGTTTCTATGAAAAAGAATTGGATAATTAATAAGCGAAAGAGTTCTAAAACGTAGTATTTCCTCTCAAACGTGGGATTGTGATGTTTTATGGTGCAAAAAACCTTGCGGTAAATCACTTACCTCTAGAGCGTGGCCTAGCCGTACAAACGTGAACCTCAAACCGCAAGCCTGACGGCAAAGCACTGGTCACGTGATTTCTTGACGTTCGCGGTTCGCGGGAAATGCCGAAAAACCTCGATCTTAATCTCTCTATTATTACAGTTAAAACTTGAAAAATTCCGTTCCCATTGCTCCAGGACATTTTCCCGAGAAAGGGTTTGTCCAAAGGACGATCTACCAAGGAGACAATCAACAGGCAATCTGTCTAACACCCCGACTAATTCTTTATGCTTCCCCTGTGAACTTTCAATTTCAACCCAGGCCAGGGGTACCACGAGACGTTCACCCGTTGCGGTTAAGACTGAAATTTTCTCACCGGTTAAAGCACCATTTTCCACAAACCTTTTCTGCCCCAGCGTTATTGTACAACCCGAATCGACCACCATTTCTGCAATTTTTCCTTCTATCTTGCCCCGGACGTCACATGGTGGATTTTCCAACGGTTGCGATTTCAGGGGCGTCATACATAACAAAAACCCTTGCGACGGTCAACTACGACCCCTGTCACAGTTAAACGACATATGACCTTGCTTGCCGCATTTGTAACATGTAATTTCGGTTCTATTATTTCTCCTGATGGGATTATGGACAGGTTTCGTTTGTACTTCAAATCCTCGTTCTCGTTTCAGTTCCTGAGGGGAAATCTCTCTTTTAGGGTGAGGCTGCTTCTGAGAACTAAATCCCCGACCTTTTCCAAACGAAGCATACTTACCTTCCACAAGCTAGAGTGCCTTTCCTGGACTGAACATGCAAATTTGCGAGATGCCCAAGTTCTTCTGCCGTTCTTGGTTTCTTCTCTTTCAACCAGGCTCTAAGCTCCGGGCTAACTGCGTCAAGAAGTCTCTCTATCATGATCTGTTTTAAGATCATTTCTGCATTACCGGTTTCCTCAGCGACGGCCATCCAACGATTCAGGTACCTACGGGTTCTATTACCCCACTGGACAAAATCCTCGTCTGGTTTCTTTTCCGACGTTCGAAATCTAAATCTATAATGATCTGCTGTTAGTTGGTATGCCTTAATGATGATTGCTTTTCTTTCCTCGTAGTCCTGAGAGGCCGGGTCTGGAATTTCTAGGTAAATGGATTTGGCCTTCTCGGCGAGCTTAGGGACTAAGTTTCCGACCCACTCCTCCTTGGGTAACGATTTGGCCCTAGCAGTCATTTCAAATATCCTAAAATAATCATCGATGTCTTCATTCTCCCTCATTTCTCTAATCTTTATGAACATACGTTTCCTATTATTACTCTGTTGCCTTTCTGCCTCTCTAATAGCGAACTCTTCTTTCTCGTTTCTAAGACCCCTAAGTCTTTCCTCCTCCCTGACTACTCTCTCTTCCTCCTTACGTGCTTTCTGTCTTTCGTAATTCCATCTCTCTCTCTCAGCCTCTCTTTCGGCCTCGCGTCTCTCTCTTTCTATCTGCCTTTGATGCTCTCTTTTCTCCCTTTCGGCCTCCCTTTCTTCCTGCATAATTTTCCTGCGCAATTCCAGCATTTCTAACTCAAGCTCTTGCAGTCGTAGACATTGTTCAAGATTGAGATCAGTTGGGGCCATTTCTTGTCCTTCAACAGCATCTTCCCCCGATAATAGCCTATCATGTACCCTGAGTTTGCTTGCCAGAGTTTTTACCCCATCCTTACTAACGAAAGCAATTTGTCGTTTACTAGCCTCAGTTCTAAGGTCCCCTAATGACCATGAATCGTAATCACTTTCTTTCGCAGCCATAGTAAATATTACTGATATGTTGCGTGACTGTGTCTGAAGTGTATGTCTACTCCCAAGGAAACTTTTATTATCCCACTCCTGACACCAAAATTGTGACGTGAGTTCAGCGGTTTTCCTTGAGACACACCACAATAGGAGGGAAAAACAGAACGTGACATACAAACTCCTTCCCACAGCCCCACAACACACCCCCATGAATTAAAACAACTAATATTTAATTGAACAGAAAAAAAATAAACACGGCAAAAATTACTACTAAGACAACGTAACTTCTAAAGATAATAGTAATAAATTACAAGAATATTTTAAGTAAAATGACGTACTAAATTTAATGCTACAATTAAATCTAAGTATTTACAAGAATATCTACACTATATAATGTTTCACTCAGTTCTGTTCTTTTCTGTCCTTTTCCTTTTGACCGCTCCTTCCCGACTCGCAACCACACCGACAACCAAACACAATAAACTAACCGCAACTTTCCCGTATGACTTCTCCTTAAACTTCTTCGCAAACTCCTTCTTCTACAAGCTCCAATTTCGTTCCTTGCTGCACAGTACTCCTTGCTGTCCTTCCGAACTTTCCACGGACGCCAAGGACACTCTTCAGTTCACTCGCCCAACTCTTCCCTGACTCTGACTTCTGTGACTCTTCTCTGCACCACACTGGCTTAGGCGGCACCCGACTAGTGAATCTAGCCGCGAAAATGATTCGCCCCTGCTATCGACTTTTAGCAGTGAACAAGCTCTCCTTCTCTTTTTTCTCCTTCCTTAACTTTTTCTCCGCAATCCAAAACCCTTTACCTTCGTGAGTTACCAGCACTGGACAGAACCTTCAACCCACCACACGTTTTTTAGCTTACATTTATATATGAATAATAAATGTTTTACAATTAACACTTTACATGCATACTTATTGAAAAACACGGTATTTTACAACATTCCTACATTTGCAGCACTATACTAAATTAACACTAAGAGAACAATAAACTTACAGGCTTTTTAAAAATGAGGGACTAAGTTAGAATACAGCTCTAATTACGAACTACGCTACAATGTTGAACAAACATTAGATAATTAACACTAGGACCATACGAAATACTAAAACCGAAAAACTGAAACAAAAAAACTAAAAACAAATTATCACACCCAGCCTAAAAGGCGGTGCCCGGGCCCGCCGCTGGGACTAGGCCCGCAGTCGATCCGCGTACAGGCGTTCCCACACCGCCGCCACGTTCCACGTCGTGACGTCCTGGGGCGCCATGCCAATGCTGCGATGTTTGGAGGCATTGTAGCCCTTGATTAACTCCAGATACACGTCCAAGTACTTGTACGACCCTTGCGCCATGCAGTACCGGTACAGTCGATCTTTTAACGTGCTGTTAAACCGTTCGGCCACCACTGCTTTGGTATCCCCGCTGGTGGAAAAGTGAGCAATGCCTCGACTTTTCAACAAGGCCTGAGAACTCCGGTTGTAAAACTCTTTGCCCGCATCCGTTTGCAACCGCTGGGGTTGAAGTTCCTGAGCGCGTCTCAGAATGGTCTCGAAGGCGCGGCTGACCACCGGTCCCGTCTTGGTTTTGACCGGTTCCACCCAGGCGAACTTGGACAGCACGTCGATGACAGCCAACAGATAGCGATGGCCAATTTTTGGACTTCGGCCACCCACTGTTGATCGCGGCCAAACACCAACACGGGCAGGGTTGGAAAACGAGCTCGTCGCGGCCGGTGCAGGGTGTAACTGCGCACCCCTGCCAAGACCTTTCGCGCTCTGCGCAACAAAATCTTCTTCGCCTCGGCAAACCGACGCATGCCCCCCAGACTTCCCACGCCGGTAGGGGATTCGTATTTGGTCGCCAAGACCGCATTGGTTTTTTTTTTTTTGACGCTCCGCTTGGACATGGCACAAACACTACTACACACACCCTTTGTAACTCTCTCTTTTCTATTTACATTTTCACATCACTTTTCGGGAATCAACAGTTCCTCGTCCGAGTCCTTGGGCTCCTCCTCCACGTCCGAGTACTTGGACTCCTCCTCCTCCTCGTCCGACGAGATCGCCATGTCGGCCGACGCGTCCGAGTCCGCCAATTTCTCCGGGTGCAACATTCACTCCTAGTACCGTTTGCAAAACGCACAGCCATCGGGTTGCCAATACAATTTGTCCTGGTGCATTCCAAAGCCGTAGGCATCACGCATCAGCTCCCGACATTCCTCGCACAGCACCTGATTCAACAAGAGCTCGCACCGCCGTTGCCACACTCGACGCTCACGGTGCTCCAATTCAATGCGTTCTTGTTTGACGCGATGCAAGGCCGACACCACATCCATCAAGTTCAGTTGGCTTCCTCCTCCTCCTTCTTCATCGCTTCCAGCCCACACCTCCCTTGGCGACCCGGTCTGACATACTTGTTCTGTTCCTCATACACTGGCCCCGCTTCCGAGCATCCTAAAGCGTCCGCTAAATCTTGAAACCAATGCCCCTGACACCGCTCAAAGGTAAAACCGGCCTCCAACCCTTTCTTCACCCGCGCCAACAAAAACTCGTCAACCAAGGCGTAATCCTCTCGTTTCAATGCCTGGTAATAATACTTGTAACTCATCCTGGCCTTTTATAGCTGTCATCGCTCCTCTCCTTTTATAGTCATGGCTTTGACGTCACTCTGACGTATTCGGCGCGAGTGGCGTGAGCCCATCTGACCAATCCACGTGGCCTTGACCATATTTTGTCGACTGGCGTCAGACTCTTGACATAAAAACGCGCGCGTTGCACCCACGCCATCAGTTCTCAGCATATCAACAACACCGACGACACCGAATTTCGACCATGCCCTGGAAAGAGAAAAAGCCCGTCAGAAACGCCACGGGGAAGCCGGACGCCACACCCAGTTGAGCCAACGCCTGCCCGACGATTCCACCAGTCGAAACGATTTGGCTGAGCTGCCACCCCAAGGCACTCGTAAGAGAACGTAGGATACTTCACAAATTAATGTGATCAAGTAAGCTGAAGCCACTCAAAAGGCACTAAGGCCACATGGTAGCGGGCATTACCCCTTAAATCTACCAAAGCAAAGATTGAGCCCAAGCATTAGCAGCCATGGACAGCTGTTTCGGCCTTGTTAGGCCTCATCAGCATGGCATAGCTAATACTCAGGCTCAAGTACCCACATATCAATAAAACAAGCAATGAAATCGTAAAGCTTGTGGGATGTGGCTGGAGTGACAAGGATACTTCACAAATTAATGTGATCAAGTAAGCTGAAGCCACTCAAAAGGCACTAAGGCCACATGGTAGCGGGCATTACCCCTTAAATCTACCAAAGCAAAGATTGAGCCCAAGCATTAGCAGCCATGGACAGCTGTTTCGGCCTTGTTAGGCCTCATCAGCATGGCATAGCTAATACTCAGGCTCAAAGGCTCAGGCTCAGGCTCAGGCTCGTAAGAGAACGTAGCCCGTCAAACCTCCGACCGGTGCTGCCAAAAAGAAAAAACAAGCCACCCTAGTGCTGGCTCCACCAACACCCCTGGAGCCCGCGGACGTCCTGCCACCGCCCATTCCGTCCACCCCACTGACGGAAAAGGACCTTTGGAAAGAAGAAACCCAAGAGGCCACCGATGAAATCGAACAACTGATGGTCGAGCTTCCCTTCTACGAAGAGGAAGAAGTGAAAATCACCCCCTTGTTTCCTTTTCACGGGTGTGCCTTGGAGTAGCTCACCTCGAAAAAAAAAAAAAAAAATTGGCCCCACGTCCGTTGCAGTCGCGTCGAGATTCTCAATTCGGATTAACCAGGGACATGTCTTTTATCAATCAAGACCGTGTCACTCGTTTGACTAGCAAGCATTAAAAAAATACACAGTATCATAATGTTGGTCATGACTCTTGACAGATTTAAGGTGGGGGTAAAAACCCTCGGGGTGTCTTCTTCTTCACTGCAGGTTAATCTTGTGGATCGGGTCAAGGGGACGCCGGCCATGGGGGCACGGCCACAATTGATGAGGTACTTCTTGCAGGTATTGTCTCCTGCACCACAGATACAGGCACTACTTGTGCACGAAACATCCACAGCAATGCCTCACGATGGTCGTCCTCTCCAGATGCACCGGCTCGCTGGCGGCCACCCGTTTCTTCTCACTGTACAGTATGTCCATAAAAATCACACAGGGGTCTCGCGCAAAGTCAATGGACTTGCACCAATACCACGCCATGATGAAAATGACCCGCGTGCCCGCCACGGCCTTTCATATACCGTGCTTCCACCAATCACCGTGCAACCTGACGTCATACACCGGGGGGATTGGGCGTCCCCTCCCTCCCTCCCTCCCCGGTCACATGACAGCCCTCCCGACCTCCCATTGGTCACTCGGTATCACCTATAAAGCTCTGCCCCCGCTTCAACGGCACACATTCATCATGGCGCACCATGGACCTGAATTGGACCTTCAAACAAAACGTGATTTGCATGGCCGTGAAGCATGACGACACCGCCGCGGTCCCTCATCGCTCCCTCTGCTGCAACGCCAGCCAGAACCTGCCCTGTATTTACCAGTGGCTACAATCCCTCAACGATCGACGCGTACCCTGGCAAGAGTAGTCTTGTCCGCACTGTCGTTCCCCCGTCTACCTCTTGAACCACACCCACGAAGCGTGTTTCCTGTGCCAGTCCCATGAGTTCCATGGCCGCTCCACCTTCACGGAAAGACTGCCTTGCTGTGACGTGGCACTGCATCACAATTGTCTCTACCGCCACGTCAAACGCTCTCCTCTCATAGATCACTTCACTTGTCCCAGATGTAACACCGTGATGCAGACGCATTTCGCTACCTCCACGTTCCGGGTCCCCAACCCACCAGGCCAGCCAAACCCAACCGTTCGTCACAGCGCCCGTATAGCCGCCCAGCAAGAGGCCCGCAGGAATGAACGTTTAACCATTTCACTGCCCAGAGCCCTCCTGCCACAACGTCGCAGCACCCATCGCAGTGTACGCAATGTTTTACCACCCGAATAAACACTCCGTTGTAAAAAGAAGCTTATGTTTGTGTATCATTAAACAGGTTGCTAACGAAATTCATGTGTCTGTTCATTGACCCTGTGGCCCAACGGATAAGGCATCTGACTACGGATCAGAGGATTGCAGGTTCGAATCCTGTCGGGGTCACTTTTTCTTTTTATAACTCGAAGTCCCCTCCAATCCACCATTTTACCCAATCACGTTACCCTCAGGGGAAACCCTTTCAATGCACGTGCCGTTTGTTTGACGGCTCGTTCTGGCTTCTGATTGGTCCATTTCAGTTTGATGAGTTTGATTGACAGGTCGCTCTGGCTTCTGATTGGTCGAACTTTTTGACAGTTTTTGGGTCTATAGCAGCCCATATTACTACTAATTCCATTTGTGTTTGCGCTAATTTTTGTATAATTTTCTAACAACCCATGAAAGAAGGATAATCCATCACAACCGAATATATTTGAAATTATTAAAAACTGAACAACGGATATCAGATTTCCGGCATTTTCATTGGCTAGCCGGACACAGGCTCTCAGCTCATATACCTGCACTACTTTATATGGTCAATGAACGCTTCAGCAAACAGAGAAAGCTCAATAAAATTTTCCCTCGAAACTGCAGCCATTAAAACATCAGTCGTCTCGCAGCAGAATTATAAACGAGTAGAAATTTTGAAACTGGAACCGAAATACAAATGGAATTCAACTTTTCATTGCTGAGTGTTTTAAAACGACAAGAAACAGTGCTGGGATCGTGTTAAAAAATTTCTTGCAGCGCTAAGAAAATTTTCCGGGCTGTCAGTAATGTTTTGCTTGTAGCAAAACGAGCAAAACGCACTTTTATTTACGGAAATACCGAAAGAGTTTTTGAACTTAACTAAACGAAATTGAAAATATGTATTCAACAACAAGTGTCGACGTCACCAATCTGTAACTATGCTCTCGGGCCAGTCTATTCAAAACAAACTGAACAAACAAGAACTTCAGCTAAAATTTGAAGCAATAATCCACTGTCGAAAATCTTTCCAGCGATCAGTGACACTTTAAAAATTAACACACATTAAAAATGTTTTGACCTGCACTCGACGTAATGTATCAATCACCAGCTTCAAACTTTCCCGTTACAGATATGTTTTGTAAAAATTGAGAAGAATCGCCGTTCTTGTTGTTTTTGTTATTCTGTTCGGCCGCGGTTCCAGTTTTTGTTCCACGCATCGACACAAAT
Source organism: Pachyseris speciosa (assembly GCA_016490735.1). Taxonomy (NCBI): domain Eukaryota; kingdom Metazoa; phylum Cnidaria; class Anthozoa; order Scleractinia; family Pachyseridae; genus Pachyseris; species Pachyseris speciosa. The sequence continues at coordinate 521,410 of JAEMWC010000217.1, read as the reverse complement.
TTCTATAAGCCATTTCTTGAAGCATAACCTGGACATTTGTCTTGCTTATCCCTCATATACTTTGTTTCCGACCAGGTTTGATGAGACAATGTTCCAGTCCATCAAAATAAATTGAAACTGTGTCTTCATTTTTATGAAATTCGAAGGGTGTAGCCTTGGTGCTGTTGTTTGATGGATTACAAATTCGCTTCCTTCGGCTCGTACATCTACGTGAACGCCGTTCCGCCCTCTTTGAGAAATGATTGAATATACTTTACCAAACTACTGACCATTTACAGCTATTCAGAGCAAATAAACTCTACACTTTAATTTCTAAAAAGCACTCTAAACTGAAGCTTCAACGTTGTTCTCGGGCAGTTTCATTGAATTCATTCAACTTTGTTCGGAAACGTTACAACATACCGCATGGTTTTTCGCGCCCTTTTTGTTTAGTCATGTGATGGACAAATGTTCCCTTTTTTCGGTTTTCTCTTTCTCTGGGTTACTTTCTTTCACTTCTTTTGTTCAGATTCTCAATATCGCTTCGTAGAGTTTTTAATAAAACAATTATTCTACTCGGGCTTGCTGGATATGAAATGACTATAACCAACTCGTTTCACTTCATATCCAGCGCGCCCTCGTAGAATAATTGTTAAGTATTGAACTGATTATAGTTATTTCTGCTTAAAGCATTATTTTCCTCGACAAGGCCCGGTTCAGACGCCGTATTTCAACTGAGCCGACCCGAATTCAACGAATTAAGTTCATGTGAAGTATGGCGTCTGAATCTATTCAGAACAGCTGATTTAATATAGATCGGCTGAGCAATTAATCCCGCCTAACTCAGCCGGGAAGAACGACTGAAGAACGGTTGTAGACCGGCTTTGATTCTGACGCCGTACTTCACATGAGCCAAATCAAATGCATAAATCACAAAACTTAACGAAGATGACATGTGTACTTCATGTTTCGGCAGAATAAATTTCGGTGTCTAAATCAATTCAACCAGCTAGGATTAATTAATTTAGGTCGGCCTATCGTTGAATTCGATTCGGCTCGGCTGAAGAACGGCGTCTGAACCGGGCCTAAGACTGCACAAAAACAACGAGTTTCAGCGTTTTTGCAACAACGAATTTGGTCGAAAGAAACGGGAGATGGTGTGAAATGAAAGTTCAGTCTAGCGAAGATACAAACGTTTCGTATTTACAAGACTCACCACGCATCAACCATCTCAAATTCATTTTTCTGTTGCTAACTTCTGCGAATACCATTCCTCTTCATGAGTCTGGCGACGAAGAAGTTGTCCTGTAGTACAAACACCGCCAACTTGCAGATGAAGTCAAGGTGAGTTAAGTTAAGTAAAATGACTCTGAATTGCAGGACGACCCACTCGACTCCTCTCGTTGTCTGATTTTTGTAGCCCGTTCGCATGCAGAACTATAGCCTTGTGAGATCGTCGAGCACGAAATGAAACGCTCGAGCTCAGAAACGCCAATAATCACGAACGTCAAAGCTGAGGACAGACTAAGATATGCAGTAACAATAAGTAATCCTGTACCTCTTCCAGATCTCTATTTTCATTGGTCGCTGTGACCTGTAGCTTGTTTGTTATAAGGGCTAGGGGTATTGTTTGTGTTGTATCATCTATTGTTCTATTCTCCAATCATAGATCACGTCTGGAAAGCTAGAGCCGGCTCTCTCTAAACAATAGAATAGAACTTAATTCAGTAATAGTCGCAAAGATCATGCATACATACATGCTTTATTTATTCAGAAGCAAACTATATTTACAATTAAAAATTAAGAAGAAAAATGCTTCTAGAAAAGGAAGTTAAGGGGTTATCCCCATGTGAAAACTCCCTTACAAAAAGAAAAATATAATGCAAGAACTTTACAATTAAATATTTAATTACAATTTGAGCTGAGATTTAAAATGCTGAAAGCCATCAGCTTCTACAATATCACCCGGTAAATCATTCCATAATTTGACAATCTTAACGAAAAATGAATGTTTATAACAATTAAGTCTTGCTGGTTTGACATAGAGTTTGTACTGATGATTTGCTCTCGTAGACCGAGCTGTAGCGAAATCAAAAAAGTCTTCAAATGTTAAACTATCTTATAATATTCAACTAAAGATAAATAAGTTCTACGGTCGGAAAGACACACGTGTACAATGGCGGTTCTGGCACAAAAAAAAAGATAAAGATAAACAAACAAGACCCATTTTCCAATTTTAACCCGCTGAGGGACAACTTCCCCCAATCAGCGGGTTAAAATTGGAAAATGGGTCTTGTTTGTTTATCGTTATCTTTTCTGTGCCAGAAAACCGCCATTTTACACGTGTGTGTCACATCATATCACAAGAGCAGAAGGGGTGGGAGGGGGCAGCGGCTAAATATGGGGCGAAAGCAAAAAGGGGGGCGCCAAAGCAAAACAAGCCCAAACAGGGCAAAAGCAATTGTCACATCATATCACAAGAGCAGAAGGGGTGGGAGCGGTTCAAACCGCCTCAAACCGCTTCAAACCGGTTTGAAACCGGTTTGAACCAAGCCACCAAAATTTTGTGCCAGGTTATACACCCTATTGAACAAGAGGTGTGCCAGGTTATACACCCTATTGAACAAAGGGGTCTTTGGCAAAAGGATGGCAGCAGCACGCATGCAGGAAGAGGTGTTGAACGAGTTTTATGCCCCGGATGGGCCAGCTCTGGAAGAGCAAGTTTTTTATCACTTCGTCGTTGCAAGGGACGATTTTCAGGGTTGGAACAACGTTTGGAGAATGGGCGTTTCTCCAGAAAACGAATATAAAAGTGACGTTGAAGGGTTTTCTGGAAACGTTATGAGAGAAGAAGCTTTTGATGCCATTCAAGAAGGAATTCACAAATTTGGAAGCATCAAAACAAGTTTTGGCGAAGTCCTTTCCAACGCGAAGTTCGCAACGAAGAAAACGAAATGGAAACAATAACGCAGAAACACTATTTCAAAGGAGAAACAAACATTATTACTCCAGAAAACAATGAAGCTGAATTTCGAAACCAGTGTAATCAGTTTGTTGGAAGGATTCGGGGGGAAATTGAGGGATGGTCTGCGAATGGTTCAGGATGGACGGTTAGTGGCATATCTCGCACATACGTGAACGTTGCAAATTATGAACCTTTTGCCGGAGGAACGTATGTCCCTTGCCCTCCAAACTGGCAAGTAAAAGCAATCATAAATGTTAAGAACAGTGATAACGAATGTTTGAAATGGGCTTTGAAATCTGCTTTATTTTCTGTCTCCAAAAACCCACAAAGACCGAGCAAATACAGAGATGTTGTCGATGGAATCACCTGGGATGGAATAAGTTTTCCAACACTCATGAAAGACATTGACAAACTTGAAAACCAAAATCCACATATTGCGATAAATGTTTATGGGTGGGATGAGAAAAACGAAAGTCTTAATGTTCACAGAATCTCCAGAAAAGACAAAATAATCGAAAGATTAAACTTGATGATTTTGCAAGAAGACGAAAAAACTCACTACTGTTACATAAAGAAAATGTCAGCTCTGATTTATAGGAACTCGAAACAACAACACAAAAAGTTCTTTTGCGAAATGTGCTTGTCTATATTTTCGAAACAAGATGTTCTTGACAATCACCAAAAATACTGCAACGGTGTGAAAAGCGCTCCAACAAGAATAGAAATGCCCGAAGAAGGTAAAAACATCTTGAAATTCGAAAACTTCAACAAACAAATGAAAGCACCTTTCGTTATCTACGCCGACTTTGAAGCAGTAATCACAAAAATTCCGGAGGACAAACGAGAAAAAGGAAGATGTACAGAGAAAAAAAATGTGCACGAAGCTTGTGGATTTCCTTTCACAGTTGTCAGAAGCGATGGAAGAGTTGTCCGCCCCGTTTACACTTACAGACAAAAACCAGACTCGGAACAGAAAACAGCAGAAATATTTCTGAACATGTTGTTGGAAGTCGAAGAAGAGTTGTGAGAAAGCCTGGAAACCACAGATAAGGTCGAAATGAGCCAACAAGATTGGGAACATTTCAATAGTCCAAAAAAATTGCCACATTTGCGACGAGCCTTTGGTCATAGAACAATTCCTTGATTCCATACAAACCTACAACATATGGACAGGTAAATACGCGGGGCAAAGCCACAAAAGATGTTTCTTCAAAGAGCAACAAACAACCATACCTGTAGTAAACGAGTTTGGCGAATACGAAGACAAAATTGTATTTGACTTCTGGGAGTTTTTGAATGCAGATGACAAACAACCTCTTGATTCGATTGACATATGGACTCAAAAAAATCAACAAGATTGCTTGTTTTGTGGCGAAGCCCTGTTGCAAAAAGATTTCAGAGACGCGGTGATTGACCATTGCCACATCTCAGGAAAATTTCGCAGCCCTGCACACGACAGCTGCAATAAGAAGTTGCGAATCGAACCCAAAAAAACCCCAATACCTGTCGTTTTCCACAACTTGCAAGGCTACGATTCACACCACTTGATGCAAGCAATGGCCAACATCCGAACAGAAAAACCTCTGAACTGCATTGCAAAGAACATGGAGAAATATATTTCATTCAATCTTGGCAATCTCGTTTTCATTGACAGCTTCGCATTTTTCTCCAAACGTTTGGACGCTGTTGTGAAAGCCACCCCCGAAAACAAACTCAAGATAACGAAAAGCCTTTTCCCAAAGAGCCCCAAAATTGATCCTCTCTTCAAAAAGCCGGGCATTTATCCATATGAATACATTGATTCCCTCGAAGTTTTTAATGATAGAGACCTCCCCCGAAAGAAAGCTTCTTCAGCACTCTTTCTGGTCAGGGAATTTCTGACGAGGATTACAAACATACGGGCGAGGTTTGGGATATGTTTGGCTGCTAAACGCTGGGGGATTACCATGACCTTTATGTTAAAACCGACGCTGCGCTTCTTGCAGACGTTTTCGAAAATTTCAGAGACGTTTGCATGGAAAAGTACAATCTCGACCCCACGTACAACTAAACCTCGCCGGACCTTTCGTGGACGCTTTGCTAAAAAAAAACGAAAATAGAACTCGAGCTCTTGACCGATATCGACATGCACCTTTTCTTTGAAAGCGGGATGCGCGGGGTATCTCGATGGTGAGCAAGAGGTACGCGGAAGCAAACAATTCGCTTGTAGAAGGGTTTGATCCAGCCAAACCCACCAAGCGTATTCTCTATCTTGATGCCAATAACCTGTACGGCTGGGCGATGAGTAAACACCTCCCAGTGTCGGGCTTTCGATGGAAATACGACATTTGCGAGGAAGAAATCCTCGCTAAGAAGGAAAACACGAAAAAAGGATGGATTCTGGAGGTGGATCTTGAGTACCCCCGCGAGCTCCACAGAGCGCACAACAGTTATCCGCTGGCGCCAGAAAGAAAGGCGGAGAAGATGGAATGGCTCTCAGGCTACCAGAAAAGAATGATAGAAGAACTCAACCTTCCATTCCTCGAGTGTGAAAAGCTTCTGCTGACGCTCCAAGACAAAAACAACTACGTGGTCCACTACAGAAACCTGCAGTTCTAACTGTCGCAAGGGATGAGGTTGAAAAAGATACACAAAGCGCTGGAGTTCGACCAAAAACCGTGGATGGAGCTCTACATCCGCATGAACACAGATTTCCGCAAAAAAGCAAAGAACGATTTCGAGAAAGACTTTTACAAATTAATGAATAATTCTGTATGCGGCAAAACAATGGAAAACCTGCGTAATAGAATCGACGTAAAACTTGTGCGCTCCCACGAAGACAAAAAGATTCGCAAACTTATTGCGAAGCCCGAATTCAAAAGTTTTAATGCATTTGCGAACGATCTTGCCGGAATTCACATGCAAAGAACTTCGATCTTTCTGAACAAACCGGTTTACACGGGGATGTCGATTCTTGACAACAGCAAAATCTTGATGTACGACTTCTTTTACAACACTCTCAAAAAGCGCTATGGCGACAAATGCGAGCTCATCTATATGGACACAGACAGTCTTCTGCTGGAAATAGAAACCGAAGACATCTACAAAGACATGCAATGTATGAAAGACAAAGACCAACGAGATCTATTCGACACTAGCGACTACCCAAAAGAGCACCCACTTCACTCAGATGCCAACAAAAAGGTTCTGGGCAAAATGAAAGATGAATGCGCAGGAACACCAATAGAAGAATGCGTCTGTTTGCGCCCAAAGATGTACTCGATCTTAAGAGCGGAAGAAAAAAATGTTAAAAAAGCCAAAGGTGTGAAAAAGAATGTTGTCAAAACAATCCGTCACGAAGAGTACAAAGAAACACTCCTTGGAAGAAAAGAAACAACGCACGGAATGAACATTCTGCGGGGCGAAGGGCACAACATATTCGGTATGACTGTGCAAAAACATCCCTGTAAGCATTCGATTCCAAAAGATGGATATGCGAAGACGGGATAAACAGAAACTCATCCGGTTACAATCCGCCACTGACTGAAGTCCAACAAAAGGCAGTAGATGAGTTGTTAAAAAGTATTTGCATCCCCCGTCCGAAGGACGATGAAAATCCACCACTGACTGAAGCCCAAAAAAGACAGTATAGATGAGTTGTTAAAGGGGACTTTCAACCCCGTCCGAAGGACGATGAAAATCCTCAATTTGCAATTGAGGGGTGGGAAGTCAAAGAAAATGAATTTGATGATGAGTGGCTAGACGATATTTTCGGGGGGTAACTCCGTATTTGGGGGAATAACCAACAACTCTTCACCAACGAAACTGCGTTTTGGTCCGTCGTGCAAATAGTACAAAACTGGCGTGTCGGGTTTCACGACTGTTTTTTCAATCTTGAAGAGTTTCACAGACCAAACAGGGTCTGTAGCTTTTTTTTTTGCCGCCCTCCAACTCGCCGGGTTGGTAAAGATAACGGACATTGACAAGAGAAGGCAGCTGTTTTTCGTTTTTCCCGACAGGTTTTCGATATGTTGAAGAAGGTTTGGAAGAAGCAACTTTTTCCTTTATCGCTTCTGCTGGTTTTTTAGCCGGTGAGGCCGGTTTCTTCATTGTTCAAAGCCGCAACAACATCGGGCAGCTGCTTCACCCACGTAGTAGATCTCTTCCCTTCAGGCATTTCCGACGCATTTCCACAGAATACTGGTGGCCAAACAGGCGTTCAGCCAGGGTTTGGTTGAAACTTTCGACAATAGCCTGGTCGCGGTGAATCTCTGGGTGTCCGCGTCTGATAAAGGTTTTGTGTTTTTCTATCTCTTTGGAAACGGCACCCATGAACTCGCGTCCCGGATCCACATGCAACATTTCAGGACATTTTAGCGGCCTGCGCTTGTAAATCTTCTGAAAGGCCTGCGCAACCTCATCAGAGTTTTTCGAGGTTAGGGGTTCAGCCTCTTTGTAGCAGCTGGCCACGTCGGCAATGGTCAATGCGTACTTGAAAATTTTGCGGTCCCGAGGCAGCTTGTCGTGAGGCAAAAAAAGAAGGTCGGCTTGGTGCATCTTGTTTGGCGTGAAAACATCAAATTTAGGAGGAGGAATGTGACGCGGTGCAGGGAGATATATCTACCAAAGCGCTTGCCTCACAAGTCACTTTTTTGCTACATCTTCAGAGACCTTGGCAGCTTCGGCGAGTTTTTTGATTGAGGCCAGGCCTTTCCAATAGCCACCCGGGCTGTAGTATTTTTTTTTTCAAGGGTGGAATCCTTACATATTTCTTACCAAAACTTCAAAGGAAACGAAAAGCAGCGTAGCCAACAGCAAGAGTGCCGGCGCCCCAAAAAAGCAGCTCGCCTTGTTTTTGCTGCGCGCTTAGCTGGTAGAAATCGGAGAACTTTGGTTCTTTCAGAGAAGCCGGAAGTTTGTCAGGATGTGCCTGGTTATAAAGTTTAAAAGCATAGCCAGTGTTGGTGAAGTTTTTCTTGGCCTGCGTTTTGATTTGCGCGTTTGTCTGGATCCAGTCAAGGAGCTGGGTGCGCTCGCGGTTGTATTTTGTGTAAGCCGCTAGATAATCTTCGAGAGCCTTGTCGTGTCGCTTTTTTTCGTCAAGCGCGGCATCATCGCCGCCGCCAAGCGCCTTTGCGAGATAATTGCCACCGATCAATGTCGCTGCATTCAAGACCGCACCACCAATCATAATCGCAATCGTTGCCATGTCTGAAAAGACAATGTATATATTAGATCCCATTTTTCAAAACACTCACCTTTGGGTGGAAAATTCAAACATTGGCGGGAAGGATTTTTTGGTCCTCGAGATATCCTTTGAGAGCTATGCTGCCCGCCTTTGCGGCTGTGAATTTCGCATAGTTCATCACATTACTGCATGCTGGGGTCAGATGTGAAATTCTCTTTCACAACCTTTTTCGGGACCCATCCAATGCCAGCAACTAGGCCGGTGAGAACCGCTGCATCCATAATAGTTTTGACAAGCTTATTGTCAGACATGGTAAGTAATATAAAAAGTTGAAAAGTTTAACATGAAAATTATTCCATGTGTCTGACCCCTCTTTTCCTCTGCAGCATTTCAGGAGCGGCTGGGAACTGGAGGGCTCGGGGGGCTTATCCTCTTTCCTGGAGCCAAAGAGTTAAACCTGGCTTTTAACGCCCCACGCTGATAATAAACACCCGCTGCTCCAACAATAAGCCCACCAACAGCAAGCAGAGTAGAAAAAGACTCCAGCTTCGTAGCGGGTGTTGCATTTGCAGCCACATTTGCAGTTTTAGGGGTTTTTTTTATCGTTTTCAGATTTGTTGTTTGCAATTATGACAGTGGCCTCTGCCGCGGCTTTTTTCTGCGCTTCGCGGGCCTGCCTCGTTCTTTCTGCCACCAACTTGCCCGCAGCCACTCGCTTGGGATTTTGTTTTGACGCTGTGTGGTTGGAGCGGGGGAAGTAAGTTGTCCATTGGACAGTTGCGGGGCTTGTGTTGGCTGTGGTTCGCCACCACCCGGTGCTTCAGCACCCAGTGCTTCAGCCGACATTGTGAAGATATCTAACAGAAGGAAAGTTTAATTTGTTGGCAATATACTGAGAAAGCAAAAAATAGTAAGCAGTTACTTTGTAATTGTTAGGGAAACCCTCTGCCGCGCTCGGCGCTTCCGCTTCTAGCATTTGCAAAACTTTTGCCATTGCACGCTCTTCTGCCATCTATACTTCAACTTTTATTTTTTTAATTCGTTGCCCCCGCATAAGAGCGTTAATTGGAATTCAACTGGACTCCGTAGGGATAGACAAGTTTGAACACGAGTTAAGAAAACTTTCGCTCTTTCAGCTTTGAAATCATACTTTTTTTCTCTTTTTGTGGCAGGTCGCCGGCATATTCATCGAAAATATCCTTCATTGTCTTGGCTTGTAAAAAAGAACGAGCGCATCGATGTTTTCCCGAAATGACGTCGTCGTCGAGGATGATGCGAGTGTTTGTGCCCTCAGAAAGAATGTTAACTGTCCTCAACCAAATTTTCACCTCATGCTGCTTGCAAATTATTACTTCCACCCTCGGATCCCCTTACCGGAAGAGGGTCTTGTTGCGCGCAAATGTCGGGCAGATAAGCACGATGTAGTCCAACCTCGTTCCCAGGGTCTATCCTCTTCCCGCTCCCTGGAGCGAGAGAGAAGAGACCCTGGTTGGGTCTGGTCACGTGTGTCTGAGACAATTGAAGACGTTAGGGAGGGGTCCTTATATCTCAATATTTTGTCGCCGTTCCTTTTACGAGACTTTCGTGTTCTCTACTCGCTGACAATTTTATGGAGTGTGCCGATCGACTGGGTCTGGGAAAGTCATCGGTTTCAAAACAACTCTCATCCGTTGGAACTAAAAAGTTTATTTCTCTGATATTCAAAAAGCTTTCGATCACCATCGCTGGTTTAGTATCAAAAGGCGAGCATGAAGTGATGCGAAACGTAACCGCAAGTTAGTGTTTTATCTGATAAGAATAGCGTGTTCACGACCCGGCTGAGACGGCATATGAGAAAGATATAAGAATCCTAATATGCCCATGAACTCTTCATGGTTGCTGTGTAAAAGTTTCTCTTTTAATTACTAACACTTTGGTTTTGACGCATCCGAATTCATGCTGTAACAAATCAACGTGGTGTGGTACATATGAGAAGAATGATAATCGTTTCCTGTGAAAAGCGCCTCCGATGATTTTCACGGTCAAAGATTTTGGATCTTCGACAGCCTCTGAAAAATATAACTCATTTATTTCTTCTTCTTTCCGAGCCGCTGCACTTCGAGCAAAATATAAATTTCGAACAAACTTCAGCTGACAAAATGCTCGTTGCGTTTACCGTGCAAATGAGCGACTGTTTTGTTTCATAGTATGCATAATTTGGGTGTCTGTGGTGCTGCGTCGGTGAAGTTTGGCTTACCAACGGAGAATTGATTATTTGGCCGTCTTTTGGCCGATTTAGCTTCGTGTATGTTTTCAGCGGGTTAACATGATGATTCAGAGGATGTTTTTAGTGCTTTGTAGTTTAGTTATTTTGACCTCAAAGGTCATTTCTGGGTTATCAACGCCTGTTTGTTGGAACCCGTGTTGTTTCTGTTTAGCGACTGTGGTTTTCACGTCCTTCGAGGCGTTTGGTTTGGTTCATTTCAGTTCGTCCGTTGACCATACAGGCAGTCTTGTTATCTTAAATTTTTTGTAAGGATTGCGTTTTTAGCCGTGTGATTATCTTGCAATATTTATATTGCCGAGCTCGGCAGCAAGATGTTCAGTGTTCCTATCACGGCTATCTGTCTTTCGATCCTTTCTTTAGCACTGTAGTTTCTAAAAGAGCTACGCAGCAGAAATTGATCTCTTAGCTTTGGTTACGGCTGTGTTTTTGTCTGTGATCGTTTCGCTCCGCTCTGTAACTGCGGTTCTTAGTAGTTTCCTCCTTTTGTTAATGCCAGTTTATCGGCTGTGTTTTGAGTACGCCATGAAATTATGGAGTTCCATTCCCGCCAAAAATCAAAGTTGATCACAACATTCAACTTGACAGTTTAATCATTAACTTGGCAAACCTCAACATTATATTTCACTCTTCAACTTTGTACTTTGTATCACAAACATTGAAACTTTCGACATCAACTTTCAAAGTGACGGTTCAACATTCAACTTTATCCATCAACATTCATGTTTACATATCAACAATGGTCTTGGCACATGGGCTGTCAGCAAAAGATGACGTTTGAATCTCGAAGTCGAATGTTGAGTTACCAAAGGCGCTCCAATCCCGCCAAAATTGAACTTCAGAATTCAACTTTCAAGTTGATAATTCAACATCAAATGTTACGTATCAATACCCGTGTTTAACGATGAACATTGCTATTGCTGATGACGCAGATATGCTAGTTCACCATATAACGTAATGTTCGATCTCTCAAAGTTGGTTGTTTAGTTATCCGTACGTACCAATTCCGCCAAAAATCCCATTGAAGCGCTATAGGGGAGGAGACGGTTAATTTTGTAAGGCCTTAGCTATGAAGGTCTGTTCTGGTCAAAATTAAACAATTTTTTTTGTCGGATTAATCAATTATTTTTACTGGCCGTCTATTTTATGTCACTGTCTAAATATATTTTTAAATTTTGTCTTGACTTTTTTCGTTACCTTCTGTGAATTTTTTTGGGGCTACCCCCTACAAATTATTTATTATTTTACTCAAATGTTCAAGCAAGCAACCGTGGACAATAATCCTGCTGGTATACGTTGGATCAAACTGGTGATCTGATCGGCGTAATAAAATCAACAGAGAGTATAAATATAAATATAATTAAATATAATATAAATATTTTCTCAATGGGGATTAATTGCATGTCATTAGCAGTGTGGTTAGGAGAGGAGAGGAAATGTTCCGCGACTGTGGTAGGTTTAGATTTGGTGTTAGGGTTATCTATGGTACGGCGGTGTTCATTAAATCGGTCTTTTAAACGTCGTTTAGTCTCGCCTATGTATTGTAAATTACAGCGGTTGCATTGAATCATGTAAATGAGGTTTTTAGTGTCACAGGTCAGGTTAGATTTAATATGGCGCGTTTCACCTGTAGAAGAGAAAGTATAGCTTGTGAGTCCATCTGAGATGTAGGGACAAGTAGCGCAATTTTTACCGCAACGGAAACAACCGGAAGGGGGTTGTAGGTGTGAATTAGTAGAATTAGAAGAAAGTTTAGCTGTGACTAGTAAGTCACGGAGATTAGGGCAACGTCTGAAGGCAACAACAGGCAAATGCTGAAAAATGTTTTTGCAGCGGTTAGAAGATAGCAGTAAATTGTAATGTTTTTTGATGATGCTAGAGATGTGAGGAAGTGATGGATTAAAGGTCGTTATAAAAGGTATACGTTTCGGTTTGTTGACGTCTTTGGTTTGTAAAGTGAGTCTGCGGGGGATGTCGGCGGCACGTTGTATTTGTTTAGTGATGAGATTGCGGCTGTAACCGCGTTTGAGAAGATATGTAGTAAGTTGAGCAGCGCGAGTATTAAACGTTTCGTCGGTAGAACAAATACGTCGTAAACGGAGTGCTAGACTGAAAGGAATGGCTTTTTTCGTATGCATTGGATGGCAAGAAGAATAGAGTAAGTGTTGGTGCTTGTCTGTAGGTTTAGTATAGAGGTCGGTACAGATATGACCGTCGTTGGTTAATGAGACATTAACGTCAAGGAAAGGTACGCTAGTAAAAGAGTGTGAACTGGTGAATTTTATGGTAGGGTGAACGTTGTTAAGATAATCGATGAAAATTTTTAAATTATCCAGACCTTCAGTCCAGATCATAAAAATGTCATCAATATATCGCAGCCACGTGTGGGGTTGAAAAGGGGCATCTTCCAAAGCGTTGGCCTCGAAATACCCAAGAAAAAGGTTAGCAAAAGAAGGGGCCATTTTAGTGCCCATGGCTGTGCCGTGGACTTGAAGGTAGTGGTTATCATTAAAAGAAAAGTTGTTCATGGTGAGAATCATGCGAATGAGGTCACCGAGTGTGCCGGTGGGAATGATATTGTGAGGGGAAGTACGTAGAAAGTGATCACAGGCATTAATACCTTCATTATGTGGAATATTAGTGTATAATGATGAAACATCAAGTGTAACTAATAGTGAGTTAGCGGGTAAATTACCGATGGTAAGTAATTTGTTAAGGAAATCGTTAGTATCTTTAACAAAGGATGGTAGTTTATGAACTAAAGGTTGAAGGTAGTAGTCAACGAACTGGGATATACGTTCAGTAGGATGGCTGTTAGATAAAACAATAGGGCGTCCTGGATTGCCAGGTTTATGTATTTTAGGAAGAATGTAAAACGTCCTGGTTTTACGTCAGTCTGTATAAGGTATTGTTTGGTTTTGTCGTCGATAAGTTTGTCATGATGCATTCTGTTGACATAAACAGTGACCCGTTTTTGTATGTCGGCAGTGATGTCTTCGTTTAAGTGTTGGTAGAATTTGGTGTCATTAAGTTGTCTGTTGCATTCGTCGATGTACCAAGTTTTGTCCATAACAACAGTACCAGAACCTTTGTCAGCGGGTTTTATAATTATGTCTTGTCGTTGTTTGAGTTGGTGTATGGCTTGGCGTTCTGTTTCTGTGAGGTTGTCACGAATAGGTTTAGGTTTAGAGGTGGTTATGTCTAGTTTAACAGCGTCTAAAAAAGGGCTTGTTCTCTGTCGTTGGGGGGGTTCCAAGTACTTTTGTTATGGAAGGGATTGTGGTCTTCGTTGGCGTTGGGTGTGTTAGTGTTATCGTCGAAAAAATACTCGGTTAGTCGCATATATCACTCGGTTAGTCGCACATATCACTGAATGCAAAAGGAAAATCTACACTCTTAACAAGGAACTGTCACAACACAAGGAACTATTGCGCAGCTCTTGCTCACAAGATGCTTTTTTATTTTATACTACCAGATTGGACTCTATGGCCTTATCGCTTGAGTCTCTGCTTGCCAACCGGCGTGCAAAAAAGACC